>CM044435.1:91678332-91713096 GCA_024363595.1 Xenopus borealis | reverse complement strand
GTGGGGGGGCAGTAGATGTGATCTATTTGGATTTTGCCAAAGCTTTGATACCGTGCCCCACAAATTTAAGTTAATTAAGTAATACTATTCAATTCAGTGAGAAATAGGTTTATCACCTGAAAACTCATGGAAGCGATTACATTTTAGATGCAATTCAATTTATAAAACCTTATCTCACTGTTTCTTCACATGAAAACGCTATCGAAATCTATGGGGAAAAAACTGGAACGGCATTAGGAAAAATGTTTTTTCTCCTCAAATTGAATCTCGTCCATGACGCTATGAATGTAGGGATGGGCGAATTTGACCCATTTTGCTTCGCCAAAATTCGCCTTTGGTGAAAATTTGCCAAAATGCATTAAAGTCTATGGACCACCATTTTTTTGTCACACAGCAAACTTGTTTTGACATGCAACTTTTTTCCCTCCTATTGGAGTCTATGGGCGTCATTTCTGCGGCAAAACAACCCCGAGCATGAGATAACTTTTTCTCAATTAATTGAATCTTGCTCATAATGAAATAGAAAAGTCCTTGGTTGCTTGAAGTAAGATAAATGAACAATTTCTTTTGAACAGCAAGTCTTAAAGAATTGAGGGTGTGGCTTCAGCAAGAAAACAGAACAAGAGTGAATACATGACAGAGGTTATTGGTGGTTCCTAATAAAGCATTTATGCAACAAGATCAACAGTAGACACAGTACCAGAGAGATATGAGACAGGTATTAAGACATTACTCCTGGGTGATTGGATTTGAATAGTGTAATATATATCTCATTAAATGCAAACGTATATATATATATATATATATCTAATTTTAGATATTTATTTTTCTTCCAGTTAGGAAAGATCTCTGAATGATGAATAGAGCACAGTAGCAACACAACTGACACACAAATTACATATACCAAAATAAAAGTGAAGTTTATATTCCATCCATATATACTTACCTTTTTTATCAGAGGAACTCATCCAGATAATAAACTTTGCAAAGTCAAAGATAACTTATTTTTCCTTTAGAAGCAGGCATTAACTCACCAGGTACCAGAACGTCTATTAGACAGTCGATATGAATAATTAGCCTAACAAACAATCCTCAGAAATGTTTGTCTTGCCAGATGCACATGTGATAGTATCTTGGCATTTAGAAGCCTTAATTTCCCATCTGGAGAAAGTGTGAAAACAAACATGTATATGTCTTATTCATTTCAGCATTCCATTCAGCAACCAGAATCCAGGATAAAAATACAGCTCCCAGCAGCCCTGCACACATGCTGTCTGAAGCTCAACCCCCATAAACCAGACCACCAGGGAACCTACTTCCAGTCCTGCTTTAGCTCCCATCCCAATGTACAGCATATTAGAAAATACTTTTAGGCATATAATAAAGAACAGAATGGGCAGTGAATCCCTGAAGGAATGGAGATATTTGGGTATCTCATGCTACATGCATCACTCAATTGTTTGGGGACCAAAATGCAATATTATGGTAGAAACAGATACTGGATATAATTATAATCTCCTGACATATGGTTTAACCTATATATCAAATTTGTAACAGAATATTTTCCATGCTTACAATATAGCGTAAATCTGAGACAGGTTAAACCACTTATGAATACTTTAATTAGCCTGGATTAACTCAAATTCTTTGGAGTGTGACTACTAAACCTGCAGTATCCCAATGAAGACCATTTTCATTTGTTAAGTAGTCACTATGCCTAGGTTTTATAAACAGGGCCCTGGAGAATGCTTCAAAATGTACTTGAAATACAACCAGCATATTCTTTGCCAAGGCAATTCTAATGAGGAAAAGCTCTGTCATATAGTAAGCAGGTGTTTCTGGTTACCTGATCAGGAAGATGGTGCTCTTGAAATTCCTGTATTAAGATGCCCATACCCTAAATATATCTTTGATCCAATGCTAAGCATGAATAACTTCTTTATGCATTATCGCTCAGTCAATATATTATTCTATATAGTATATATATATCTATATATATAGATATATATATGCATTCCACGGAGCTACCAGCACTCTCGACAAAGTTAGTATGTATGCCTGGGTGAAGAGACATCAAATTTTCACAATATCTCCAAAAAGATTAATAAAATTGGTCTTTATTTACAGAATTTCAGTATGACGTTTCGGAACCATCCAAGGCATTTTGAAAAAGGCTCCAAGGGGGCCAAAACGTTGGGCACACATGCTAATAAAGGTGATTTGATTCACTAAATACGACTTTGGAGTGTGGTTCTGTGACATGAATTAAGTAATCCTTTTATGGACCTGCACCCACGAATAAGCTTGAAATCCGGATTAGAGTGGGGCTGCCAGCAAACCTATATATATATATACATACATATGTGCAGGTATGGGATCCGTTATCAGGAATGTACATCAATATACAATTCTTCGGCACACCACTTAATTCATTCGAATGCATTAAACACCTCAGGCTACTTCCAAACCAGTCGGCATATTTGATTTCCAGCAGGGAGGAAGCGCACCATTACACTTTGCAATGCCCTCAGAATATTTACTAAGCAGAATGTGGCACAAGCTTTCGGGGATCACCCCCCTTTGCACCTGAGGAAGGGGGTAATTCCAGAAAGCTTGGGTCACATTCTGCTAAATAAATGCATTGCCAAGTGCATTGGTGTGCTTCCTTCCTGCTGAATCCCTTATCTGGAAACCAGTTAACCAGAAAGCTTAGAATTACAAGAAGGCCGTCTCCCCTAGACTAAATTTTATCCAAATAAACCAATTTGTAAAAATGATTTCCCTTTTCTCCAGGGCCGGAACTAGGGGTAGGCAGAAGAGGCACCTGCCTAGGGCACTACAAAGTGGGGCGCTGGGAAGGTACCTGTCTTCTGCCTACTCATAGTCCATATTTTCTGCTTTCCTCTGCCTCCCTCCCCCCCCTTTCCGATGCTTGCTCTCCTCCCTTCCCACGTTCTCTCCCCATCAACGCTACCTACCCACCTGTGCTCTGCATGTGCAGTCAGTCGCGGGGGAGTACAGAGGCCAGCCGCGTTGCCTAGGGCATCTGGTTGACTTGGCATGTTGATGCTTTTTTCTGTAATAATAAAACAGTACCTTGTATTTGATTCAAACTAACATATAATTAATCCTTATTGGAGTCAAAACTAGCCTGTTGTCTTGATCTCTTATCTGGAAAACCCCAGGTTCAGAGCATTCTGGATACCAGGTCCCATACCTGCACCATTTATAAATATATGATTTACTAATATAAGTTAATAATTTCCATTTCCATTTCAATGGAAATTTGCCACCAAAATAGCTGCTTTCAATTTACATATGCATAGATTGGTTGAAATGACCCACCTGCTTCCCAGTAGCGAATCTGAATAATCCAACACAAAATTGGGTCAACCAAATCTACAGCAGTGCCCACAATCCAGGAAATTATATCTAGGTTGTAAAAAAAACTGAAAACTTGAAGAAATTACCTCTCGAATATCTAATACAATACAGAAACATAATATGTGGGATAACTGGAACTACTACATGACCAATATAACCTCAACACCTTAAGATAATTAAAAGGATCCCCAAAAGGGGTATGGGTAAAGTTATTTATCTTATAACAATCTTCTTTGTCCCCATTGGTTACAGTATATATCTGTATATTGAATATAATCGTGAATATAGGTTAAATTACTCAAATGCAAATTGTATATTGTTGATTTTATTGTAAACTTCAATAAAATTTAAATTACAAAAAAAAAAGTCTTCTTTGTTCATACCTCTTCTGCATATTATCAAACTTTCACATGGGCCTAACACTACAGCTGGCAGGGATCTACAAGAAGCTCTTCTCGATCAATAGTATTCTATATTTATTGCAGCAGCTGTGCTTTAGTTGGCAGATAAGGTTTCTGACCCCATGTGCATCTTTGACCTTTTTTAGATACCGGATGATATGCTGGCTACAGAATATATCATTGTTATAGTGATAAATATGTTTTGCAATTTTTATGAAGACATGGAGTTGAATTAGCACTTTCATAAATCAGCCCAACATGGTGTCCAGCGGGGAGAGCAATGCCATTTACTAATTAGGAGTTATTTTAGCTATCAGCTGTACATGGCTCAAGCTGCTTTATGGGCAGCTCTTCAGGAACAGCTTCTCAGAGTGCATAATTAAAGCCACTAGGAAGTGAAGTTTGTAGTTGTTTATATGAATCTTACAGCTGTTGGTTTGCAGGGGTTCATATGTCTCCAAGGGGTTTCAACACTATCCTCCCCTGTGCAAGTAATGTCATATAATCGGGACCATATTATTTTTGTCTGAATCCTTTGGAGTGATGTAAGAGGAAAAAGGAAACAAGCTAACTCCCAACCATTTGACCAGAGGTTAAATTAGTCTTGGCCTTATACCAATTGTACTTGCAGCTTTCCATTTAAACATTTGCTCTGCTCTAATATGGAATATCTAACATGGTATTTTATTCCTTCCCATCTAATCCCATATGATAACATCACATGTAGTTGTATTTTAAATGTGTGAGCATCCATATGTAAGCTGAAATTTACATTTAACAGAGCTATCCAATCTTTTCAGCAAAACATTGTAAATATAGGAAAATTTATCAAAATTTCCTATGCTCTTAGATTCATCAAGGACAGATAAGAACACTTGCACATACCTGCTGCATGGAGAGGCAATTCTTATGGTGGACTTTCAGTTAAAGGGATATGTAGCTCAACAACATCTGGAGTCTTGCAGCTGGACACCTACTACAAATCATTTATCTTGAATTGGATTCCAAAACAATCACTCATTTTTTTAGGTTTTAGAAATATTGGTGACCTGCTCACTAAGACTACAGAATGAAGGATATCAAACAGGCTTCCTAAGCCTATGTCATATCTGCCACTAGACACACATTAACTTCTAACAATTTGATCTTTTGACACATCATACCAGGGGTTTTTTCAAATAACTTCCAAACAGAGGGTCAGCTTTCATGTATATGCTACACTGGTGGTTAGGTGTCAACTCATTACTGTACCACATTTGTAAGGTAGAAGGCTGGATCTGAGGTCCTGGTACCAGGAAAGGTATCCCTTAAATTACAAGGTGGGTACAATTCTAATCTGGTAATAACTGTAAGCATCTCCTTGGTTGTAAATTTAGATTTAAAGTTAGTACATTCGTTTGAAAAACTGCAGTTCATGTCTCAACAAACGCATGTACCAGATATGTTAGCAAATCTATCAGATCTCAATTCTGTATGAGAGGGTATACACAGCCATCCAATGCCAGTTCTCTTGCATATTGTACAGTTATAATAAAAAGTCTAATTTGCACAAATCTAGTAACCCATAGCAACCAATCAAATGTGTGTTTTCAAACTGATGTCCAGTAAACACTGCCTCCCTATTGGTTAATACAGGTTACGAAACAAGAAGCAAATTTAAAACTGCTTATTACATTGCCCCATTAATTGCATGGGAAAGATTCCATCTTCCTGAAGCAGATGCGTAATGAAGGCTAATATCTACAGCTAAAAAAAGAAAACAATATTGAAAAAAATGTATTACAAAGAATACAGTGTGCCATTGCTGAACAATGACATAATGATAGTTTTGAAACTATTTATTAATGATTGAACTGGGGTATATAAATGGTCCCCAGCAATTATTTGTTTCTAATTAACAAGACTTACTGCACATGCATTCAGATTGCAAGAAGAAGCAAATTAGTACAAGTGACTGATGTACTAGATTGTGTTAGGGCTCCTACACACGGGCGTTTTTACCTGCGCAGGTATAGACGCACTCAATTATTTTCAATGGGGCTGTACTCACACGAACGCATGTAAGCGCTAGGGATGGCGCGAACTGTTAGCCGGTGAACTTGTTCGCGCGAACATCGGCTGTTCGCGCTCGCCGGAAGTTTGCGAACGTCGCGCGACGTTCGCCAATTTGGGTTCGCCTTAGTTGGTGCTTTTTTTTTGCCATTTCTCCCCCAGACCAGCAGATACATGACAGCCAATCAGTAAGCTCTCCCTCCTGGACCACCCCCACACCCCCTGGACCACTCCCCTTCCCTATAAAAACCGAAGCCCTGCAGCGTTTTTTCATTCTGCCTGTGTGTGCTTGGAAGAGATAGTGTAGGGAGAGAGCTGTTAGTGATTTCAGGGACAGTGGATAGTAAGTTTGCTGGCTAGTAATCTACTGTTCTTCAAACAACTGCCATCTAGCTGTGTGAGCTTGTTCACATTCTGTCTAAATATCAATAATATTACAGTGTCCACAACCACCACCTGAGTGACTTTTTTCCCTTTACAGCACAAAACGCAGCGCTGTGTCAACAATGGATTTTTCAGATACATTTTTGCCCTTGATCCCCCTCTGGCATGCCACTGTCCAGGTCGTTGCACCCTTTAAACAACTTTAAAATCATTTTTCTGGCCAGAAATGTCTTTTTTAGCTGTTAAAGTTCGCCTTCCCATTGAAGTCTATGGGGTTCGCGAACCGTTCGCAATTTTCGCGAGCTTTTTTTCCGTGGTTCGCCCTATCCCTAGTAAGCGCCGAACGCAGGAAAAATGCAGCATGTTGCATCTGAATCTGCGTTCGGCGCTTACACGCGTCTCGTGGGTACAACCTCATTGAACAAAATGAGGTGCGTCTAGACCTGCGCTCCCCTGCGGCTGAACGCAGCCAAACGCAACGCAGGGGAGCGCAGGTCAAAAACGCCCGTGTGTAGGAGCCCTTAAGGGTCAAGTCAAGTAATGACTTTGTAACAACCAATACCTTTCTCTAACATTGATGTACTATATTGTCAAAAGTTCTTTGTGGTAAGTATAAGTATGAATGTCTTTTTGACTGACCAGTTATTGAGAAGACTTTAAAGGTCAGCAAGTAATTAGACATATAAATGGAGCCACCATAGTGTGAATGACTGCCACATGCAAAACTGATGGGTGGAGAGACTGAAGTAGCTATCTTTCTAAAGTTAAATTGGTGTTAGGGAGTACCCCTGCTTATGCCTAAGGAATTGTAACTGCACTTCTAACATTGGCAAGAAAGTGGCTTCAGCAATGAGCTGACCAAGCTGTCAAGTAATGTTGTGGTAGAACAACAGCACTTAGATGAACAAACTAATTAGCGGAGTGTATACAGAACAGGGTTTTGGTATGTAATCTGGCCTCAAGCCAAGCCATAAGAGATGATCATCAAACTCCTGTATCAAATAGAATAAAAAGAAGGTAGGTGTCAGAGAAGGCATAATGGCAAGCAGAAGCAAGAAAAACGGTCCGCACACATCAATATTGCAGTCGGGGGTTGTACCCCTTTTATTAATATATCACCAATTATCAACGTTTCGGGGGGAACACAGCCTCCCTTCTTCAGGATAAGTGTACAAAGTGCACAGTGCTCTATTCTTATACCCTTAACTCCTCCCATCTCACCCATACCACATCTCATTAGTGTAATTATACAATTAACACATTAAATTCATCAAAGTCCAATGCATATCAGTATAAATCAGTATTCCAAAATACATTTCTTTTTTGTAACAAAACATTTTTTACTCACTCACATTGTTACAAAAAAGAAATGTATTTTGGAATACTGATTTATACTGATATGCATTGGACTTTGATGAATTTAATGTGTTAATTGTATAATTACACTAATGAGATGTGGTATGGGTGAGATGGGAGGAGTTAAGGGTATAAGAATAGAGCACTGTGCACTTTGTACACTTATCCTGAAGAAGGGAGGCTGTGTTCCCCCCGAAACGTTGATAATTGGTGATATATTAATAAAAGGGGTACAACCCCCGACTGCAATATTGATGTGTGCGGACCGTTTTTCATACTACAGAGCAGCTGAGAGACCTGGCCAGGTCAACGGAGGACCAGCACCACCACGCAGAACAGTGGAAGGAGGTGTGCGGTAATAAAAATCACTATTGAAGCAGAAGCAAGAGACAGGAGCTGGGTCTACATCAACCTGGAAGTGAAGAATATTGAATAGTTTGCTTCTACCATGTATGCATGTTCTCAAGATAGAGTAAGAGCTTACTCTGATTCTGAGGCACTCAGTACTGATTTACTTTCTCTCTGTAATAATAAAGCACTACCCTGTACTCCATGTAAATAGGCAACAATAATACCATGCTGACAAAAATAATTTTACACAGTCCCAATCAATCCAGATAATAAACTAATAACACCAAAATGGTACTGAAAAACTGTCACAACTAATACAATAAAGTTCATAACTATTTGGACAGACAACTTTTTTTAAATTTTGGTTCTGTACATTACAACAATGAATTTTAAATGAAACAACTCAGATGCAGCTGAACTGCAGACTTTCAACTTTAATTCAGTGGGCTGAACAAAAAGATTGCATAAACATGTGAGGAACTAAAGCCTTTTTTTTTTAAACAATCGCTTCATTTCAGGGGTTCAAAAGTAATTGGACAAAATAAAAAAATTAAAATAAAATGTTAATTTCTAATACTTGGTTGAAACCCCTTTGCTGGCAATGGCAGCCTTAAGTCTTCAACTCATGGACATCACCAGATTCTGCGTTTCCTTCTTTTTAATGCTCTGCCAGACCTTTACTGCAGCGGCTTTCAGTTGCTGTTTGTTTGTGGGCCTTTCTGTCTGAAGTTTAGTCTTCAACAAGTGAAATGAATGCTCAGTTGGGTTCAGATCAGGTGACTGACTTGGCCATTCAAGAATATTCCACTTCTTTGTTTTAATAAACTCCTGGGTTGCTTTGGCTGTATGTTTTTGTGTCCATCTGTATTATGAAACGCCTCCCAATCAATTTGACTGCATTTGAGCAGACAACATGTCTCTGAACACCTCAGAATTCATTCAGTCACTTCGGTCCTGTGTCACATCATGGATAAACACTAGTGTCCCAGTGCCACTGGCAGCCATGCACACCCAAGCCATCACACTGTCTCCCAAATGTTTTGCACATGATGTGGTATGCTTTGGCTCATGAGCTGTTCCATGCCTTCTCCATACTTTTTTTCTTGGCGTCATTCTGGTAGAGGTTGATTTTGGATTCATCTGTCCAAAGAATGTTTTTCCAGAACTGTGCTGGCTTATTTAGATTTTTTTTTTTTTTTTTTTAAGAAAAGTTCATTCTAGCCTTTCTTTCTATTCTTGAGTCTTATAAGTGACTTTCACCTTGCAGTGCACCCTCTGTATTTACTTTCCTGCAGTCTTCTGCATGGTAGACTTGGATATCAATATGCCTACCTCCTGGAGAGTTTTGCTCACTTGTTTGGCTGTTGTGAAGGGGTTTTTCTTCACCATGGAAATGATTCTGCGATCATCCACCACTGTTGTCTTCCACGAACGTCTAGGTTTTTTTACGTTGCTGAGTTCACCAGTAGTGATGGGGAAACTACCCAGTTTCGCTTCGCCGAAAATTTGGGAATTTCCAGCGAAATTCACAAATTGCTGAAAAAATACGCGAAACGAGTTGGGGCACGGTTTTGACGCTTGTCAACTTCGATGTGCGCCGCGTCGTTTTTGTCGCGTCACGGCAAAAACGATGCGCAACTCGTTTTTTTTCGGCGAATTTTCGCCAGGCGAAATTTCGCTGGCGTTTCGCGAATTTATTTGCCAGCGGCAAATCGCAGGAATTCGCAGCAAATTCGCCCCTGGTGAATAAATTCACCCATCACTATTCACCAGTGCTTTCTTTCTTTCTCAGGATGTACCAAACTGTAGATTTTGCCACTCCTAATATTGTAGCAATTTCTCAGATGGATTTTTGCAGCTTATGGATGGCTTGTTTCACTGGCATGGAAAGCTAATTTGACCGCATGTTGTCTGTTCAAAGCAAAATCTTCCACATACAATCACCCCCCCTCAAATCAACTCCAGGACTTTTATCTGTTTAATTGATAATGACATAACAAAGGAATTGCCCACACCTGCCCATGAAATAGCCTTTGAGTCAGTGAAATGAAGTGATTGTGTTAAATTATTTTAATTAATTCCTCACATTTTTATGCAATTTTTTTTTATTAAAGCTGAAAGTCTACAGTTCAACTGCATCTGAGTTGCTTCATTTAAAAATCCTTGTGGTAATGTACAGAATCAAAATTTGAGAAAAAAAAGCTGTCTCTGTCCAAATATTTATGGATCTAACTGTAGATGCCTTGCATAATGAAGGGCCTTAGACAGGTGTCTTGGAATCTGCTGGTCAATTCTGCACTGACACATCAACTTGCATGTGGATTTTATTTCTGCACTTGTGTATTTAACACAAATGTGTTCTGTTTCTTTGATCTGTCAATAACAGTTTCAGTGGGTTTGTAATGTCTGATTCTGCATGGGCAACTACAACCAAAGACAAAAATGCTCACAAATACTAAATTGCTTACAGTAAGAAAGAACCGCGTTACCATGGAAAATCTGATGCACATCAGCGGAAGTAAATCATTTTGGATTATGCGGGGTTTAGCCTGAGCCACTTCTGATACTAGAAGGACTTGCTCTCTAAACTCTCTAAAACTGCAGATGTTCTCATTGTTTGTTAGACACTTCAATCATCTGATTCCATTTTGTTTTAACTTTTGTGGACTTTATCGTCTTCTGATCTGTAGACTGCTATGTGGTTACATTTGAAAGAGAAGTATATTTTTTATGTTCTTCTATTGTAGTTTTCTTCTCTAGTTCCTTGCAGGACTTACATAGGACTAAATGCAATTACCAAAAAATGATGTAATATAACACTGCCATGTGTGTTTCACATGTGATGCATTATAGAATGAGTTTCTCAAATGAATTTGATGGTTAACATTATCAAGATATGAGCCTTATTTTAGTTGTGGGTTGTGATACCAGTAGAGTTGTACAGGCCAACTTTAAAGGTTAATTTATAAGACAATACTGCATTTCACCTAAATAATATTTTGCACAAACTCTGGGCTTTGACTATGTTTGTACAATTGTACAATTGTACAATTAAAAAAAAGAAAAATGCCCTTTCTACAATTTAAAGGAATTCTATTATGTCTGTTTGAACTTGGACCCCTCTGATTTTCTATAATTTCTTTGCATGCTGAGGTCTGGATCTCTCTAAATATACAAAAATTTGAAAATAAATATTCATTACTTGTCCACCTCATAGTCCCACCTTTAATTCTTTTGTACGGGGGAAAGAATAGCTCCATGATTTGGAAAATATAATTAAGCCCGGTCTGGGCTAGATATAAATGCCAGATAAGCTGCTATTAAACTGCCAGTGGTTTATTGGCTCATTTAGCTATTTGGACCTCAGCATTCCTAAAAATCCATGGCATATTTTAAGGAAAAATTTACCACCTAAATGAATACTTAAGTAACAGATAGTTTATATCAATTAAGTGGCACATTAAAGAGTCTCACCAAACTTGTATATATATATATATATTTAAATGGATACTGTCACCAGCAGGACTGGACTGAAAGTCAAAATAGGCCATGGCATTCCTAGTACACAGAGGCCCAAACAGCCCCCACCAGCCCACTTAGTAATCACTTTCTATAACATCTTACAGCAGCCCATCTGGGCCTGGTCACCAGAAATTAAACTTTTTTTTACATCTATCGTAATATTGTCTTTGAAAGCTACTTATAATTTTGCCATAACGTATTTGCACAATGCTTTTATTGGAAATTGGAAACTTTAACAGTTAGGTTTAGAAACGTCAAATAACAATTACTTACAAGAATAAACCTCTCAGCAAAAAAATGATTAACATGACTTATAGGTAACATTTACTGTACATTCATATTTTAAAAAGTAGTTTTTACATCAATTGCCTTGAACCACCATTTCATGATGGTCTGTGTGCTGCCTCAGAGATCACCTGACCAGAAATATTTCAACTCTAACTGTAACAGGAAGAAGTGTGGAAGCAAAAGACACAACTCTGTTTGTTAATTGGCTCATGTGACCTAACTTTATAGTTTGTTTGGTATGTTTGTGTGCACCGTTGAATCATAAGATCCCAGGAGGCTGTCCTTATTTATTTATTTTTTTTAAATGGCCATTTTCTATTTATGATTACCCAATGGAACATGCTACTAAAAAGTATATTATTATGACAGGACTTCTTAAATATTTGTTTCCCCTTATTAATAACATTGGGATAAAGCATAATTTTTGCCAGCCAGGTAACAACCCTAATCTGACCTATTGGCCCACAGGCTGATCATTTTGACATCCAAAAGCTGATGCATGAAGAGCAATTCATAAACTATTTGCTCCAATAGTAAAACATACAGAAGGCACCTTGACTAAAAAGTGAGTGTAATACAGGAGACAGTTTACTGCAAATAGAGGGTTAATTTGCACCCTACACAGACATCATATGTTCAACAATATGGACCAGGGATGCCAGCTGCAGATGTGACATATCTGGCACAGACAAAGACAGCTCACAAGCTCATACTTGCAATAAAGCCCCTGTCTAGCTGTCTCCGCTATGCCTGCATGTTTCTGTGACATGATTTGGATACATTAGGAAAGCTGATTTGACAAACACCCCAGAGTATGGATCAGAGAGCTGAATTCCACATTTTATCCAGTTCCACATTATTCTACTAAGAAGCTTAAAGAAGATTGAAAAATTCACTGTGTAGATTATCTTAATCTTTATACAGTTTAATCACCACTCATTTTTGTCACTTTTCCACAAATGGAATACAAGTCTGAGACACATGGTCACCTTCTGTATTCCAGTATCTTTCCAGTATCTTTCACCTTCTGTATTCCAGTATCTTTCCAGTATCTTTCACCTTCTGTATTCCAGTATCTTTCCAGTATCTTTCACCTTCTGTGTTCCAGTATCTTGTAATTAGACCTAATGGCATTGAATAACCTAGGTCTGCATTTAAAGAGTTACTGGCACCAAAAATGAAACCTTTTTTACTTACATCACAACATTGTCTTTGCATACTATTTTTATACTTTTGCCATAAAAGTATTTGCCTGATGCTTTTACATCTGTAATGAGGGGGCTGCCACATTTGTGCAGCAGTAGTTCATTGGTATTAGAAACTCTAACTGGCAGGTTGAGAAAGGATTGGCAAACAGTCAGGTTTAGGAACTTTAAGTAACAATATTACTTGCTAAAAGCAGACATACTTGAGCCACAGGACTCTTATACGCCTATTTATCCAAATCTGAATTTGTGGGACTTGAGTTTTTTTTTCTCCTACTTTGAATAAACTCCCAATTTAAAAACACGAATGCTACCATATTTAGTAAAAAAATCCCAGCATAAAAATACCTCAAATTAATAAAATTGAGTTAATTTTTAGTGAATTTAGAAACTTCAAAAAAATTTTGGGAAAACTGAAACTGGAAAACTGAGGCCTACTATAGAATGTAGGCCTTTAGAAAAATATATTGCATAAAACTCTGCTTCATCACAATAAACCATTTTCATACAAAAATACTTTTTAAGTAGTACTGTATATGCCTATTCTATCCTTAATAGAATAGACTGCCACCTGGAATTCTATGATTCACGGCGCACGCAAACAAACCAAACTTGTTAGGTCACATAATCGAATTAATGGACAAAGTTCAAAGCCAGAGACACTGTTAGTGAATCAGCGAAGTTGTGAATTGACGTCACGCTGGCGAATTAGCACTAGCGTTAGACGCTTTACACTTTAGTGAATTTGCACCCTATGTCTGTACAAGAAATCATCCAAGCCCCTCTTAAAAGCATTAACAGAATCAGCCATTACAACATCACCCGGCAGTGCATTCCACAACCTCACAGTAAAGAACCACCTACGCTGCTTCTAGTCTGAAGGGGTGGCCTCTTTAATAGGTTAAAAGGTCCCTTGCTATTTGTCTATAATGTCCTCTAATGTATTTGTAAAGTGTAATCATGTCCCCTCGCAAGAGCCTTTTTTCCAGAGAAAACAACCCCAACCTGGACAGTCTACCCTCATAATTTAAGTCTTCCATCCCTCTAACCAGCTTAGTTCCATGTCTCTGCACTCTCTCCAACTCATTTATATCCTTCTTAAGGACTGGAGTAAAAAACTGCACTGCATACTCCAGATGAGACCTTACTGGGGATCTATAAAGAGGTGTAATTATGTTTTCATCCCTTGAATGTATGCCTCTCTTTATGCAAGACAGAACATTATTTGCTTTAGTAGCTAAAGAATGGCACTGCCAAGAATTAGACAACTTGTTATCTAAACAAAACCCAAGATCATTCTCATTTAAGGAAACGCCCAACACACTGCCATTTAGTGTATACTGTACCTTGCATTTATGTTATTTATGTTATTTAGTATCATCTGCAAAAATAGAAACCGTACTTTCAATGCCCATCCAGGTCATTAATAAACAAGTTGAAAAGCAAGGGACCCAGTACAGAGCCCTGTGGTACCCCACTAACAACACTGGTCCCAGAATCGAGGTCCCTGCTTACCTTCTCATAAAAAGAAATTAAGTTAGTCTGGCAAGATCTATTACGCATAAAGCCATGCTGGCACAAACTAATAGTATTGTTATTTGCTATTAAGTCCAGTACCGTATGCTTTATTAACCCTTCGTAAAGCTTTGCTACCACCGATGTCAGACTAACTGGCCTATAGTTTTGAGGCTGAGAATGGGATCCATTTTTGAATAGCGACACCACACTAGCAATTCACCAGTCTCTCTTGGCAATCACAGAGCTTAGCTCGCTAAGTACCCTGGGATGAATACCATCTGGCCCTGGACCTTTGTTTATTTTAACATGTTTTAGTCTCTTTTGAATTTTATCTTGTGTGAACCATGCATCATTAGATATATTATTAGAATTAGAACTATTAATAAGGAAAACTTATTTATCTGGTTCCTCATTTGTGTAGACAGACAAAAATATGCGTTCAAAATCTGAGATTTTTGCTGAGATTTTTGCTCATCAACCAGCTGACCTCCCTCTGATATTAAAGGTCCCATCCCTTCCTGCTTAATTTTTTACTATTAACATATTTAAAAATACTTTTGGACTTTTTACTGCTTACTGCAATATCCTATTCCATATCGATTTTAGCTTGCCTGATGTTTTTTTGCATGATTTATTTGCCTCCTTGTACCAGCTAACTTGAAAGCCTTAAAAGCACATCTTTTCTTACCTACATCAACTCCAACACTTCTATTGAACCAAAAAGGTTTTGCTTTGCAACGACATTCCTTGCTTACAAGAGGAATATACTGACATGTATATTTACTAAGCAGCATTTTAAAGACTTCCCATTTTTGTTCTGTATTTAACCTGGTGAAAAGCATTTCCCATTAATATATTGCAAAGATGCCCTTATACTGTCAAAGTTTGCACACCTGAAATTTTGTGTTTTAGTTACTCCCTAATAGAATTTCCTCTGCAACAGAATCTCAAAGGAGACCATGTTTTGATCACTATTCCCTAAATGCTCACAACACAAATGCTAGAGATGAGTTCAATAATATTAGTTATTACAACATCCAATATAGAGTTATTCCTAGTAGGTTCTTGAACAAGCTGGAATAAATAGTTGTCATTTAGCATATTTATAAACCCCATTACCCCAGTCAATGTCTGGATAATTGAAGTCACCCAAAGTAATAACTTGACCTAGTTGTGAAGCCTCTGTAAGAGTATCTGGGCTTCATACTCGTCACTAATACGAGGTGGTTTATAGCATACACCAATGATTATTTTCTTTGTAACCGTTTGCCCAGCCAAAATCTCTACCCAGAGGGATTCCACACCCTCACCAGTGCCAGCAATGGTTATTTCTTTAGTGCATGGCTTTAATTCAGGCTTTACATACAAACACACTCCTCCGCCCTTTTTATTCCCTCTATCCCTCCTAAAAAGGGTGTATCCATTTAAATTCACAGTCCAGTCACATGTTTCATCCCACCACGTCTCAGTGATACCAATTTTATCATAATTTTTAGATCATGAAATTAATTCTAGTTCTCCCATTTCACCTTACAAACTCTGTGCATTTGCCAGCATACAGTGGAGGTTACTACTTTTTAAATTTGCATAACTTAGTGAAGAATTATATGTTAAATTAGTATTATCCCGTTTTCCTTGTAACAGAGGGACCTCTGTAGCTGGTAATCTGTATGCCCCCTCACTCCTTCCCCATGACCCCTTACTAATCCCACTACCCCATCTTCCCTAGTTTCCCCATAATTCTTTATCTCACCCACCCCCACTTGCCTAGTTTAAACACTCATCCAACCTCTTGGCCTTTCTTTCCCCTAGCGCAGTGGACCCCCTTCCATTTAGGTGCAATCTATCACGACTGTATAGATTGTACCCCAAGGAAAAATAAGACAAGTATTCTAGGAACCCAAACCCTTCCTTCCTACACCTTGAGCCAAACATTTAGCTCCCTAAGCTCCCGCTGCTGTCTACCGAATCTTGCACCAGGCACAGGCAAAATTTATTTCACCAAAATCTGCCCTGTGTATGCATTGATAGGCTGATCCTGTGCCTGTCATTAAGTCTGTCAAGATGGGGTTGATGGGAGCAGATCAGCCTTTTCTCTGCTGGCATAGCTATATGTGTGTGTGAGTGTGTCACTACTGTAAGAATTCTATGTAGATTATCTACTCAAAGTAACTGTTACTTACAGGATATAGCAGAGAGCTTTATTAATGCAGAAAGGGCTGCTTTCATTGTTGCCTAGAGAATTTGATAAAATTACACTTTCCAAGGACAAAAGAGTTTCCTATGCATAAAGCAGAATTTGTAAATAAATACTAATATATATGCAAAAAAAAGTGTCCCTTTAAATTCAGGGGACAGATAGAATTATATTTACTGTGTTGTATGAAAAGACTTTGCCTGTTTGAGGTATGAAACAAAAAAAAAAAAGGGGTGGAATTGACTTCTATATTCTTATTTCTGTCTAACTTATAACATATACCAGCACACTGAACTAAGAAACAGAAAACAAATCAGGAAAAATGATACAAGTGCTGAAAAGAAAATTTGGCCAAAACAGGCCCTGCAGGAACTTTATAGCTTTATTTATTAGCTTCAACATTCTCTGCTGGGTATTAAAATAATGTTGTTGACTTAATTGTTATTAAGCAAGGATTTTTTTTTAATGTAATTATATTATAACCAATAGATTGATATTTCTTGAAAATGTTCCAAGTTCTCTATATCCCCTTTTACAAATAAAATATAGGTTTAGGGTCTGTGGGAGTTCCTGGCTTGTTTTCGTCATATGAATCTCAATGACATGTAGTTTAATGGCACATTTGTCTCTTGCTTGTAAAAATGAAAGCCTCAGTGACATAAGCCAAAAGAAGAGAAATAAACATGAAATCAATATGAATTTTCTATCATAGAAAACCTAAAAATAGATTTGTAACCAAACTGTGTAAAAATAGCTGCCTGTAAAATGCCACTGGTTTCCAGCACTTCAGTCCTTGGGGCAGCATGATAGCAGGGAGTGATTATTGACGTGTTGGTTCTTGCATGTACAAACGCATTAACTCAAGGTGGGTAGGGCCGGGCGGGATTTAAAAAAAGTGTCCTTAAAGAAAAAAGTCTAGAACTGCAATTTGGTAAAACTGCTAATTTTATGTCATTGGTGCATCATTTTTGTGAATTTTTCATACTCGTGTAATTTTTTTTCCACAACAATATAGGGCTTATTCACAATACACACAAAAAATCCTGAAATCTTTTTTTTTTTGCATACTGTCTAATGCATTGTGCAAATAGCCACAGGCCTCTGTACTAAGTTTCAGAGCACAAAGATCTGCGGCTCTCTTCACTAATACAGCCTTGACAACATTAGCCAGCACTGAAGCGAGACTTCAGATCTTCGGCTCTTCGGGACTTTAGCGGTTTGGCTGAAGTGAATTTGTTGTCATTATGCCAATTTCACATTCGGAATTATGTTCTTTCCAAAACGTATGTGAATTCCCACAACGATGCTGTACTAGCAGCATGGTCAATGCCAACTTATTGGGTAGTCACCAATCGTATCACTTGTCATGCACTTGCACTTTTCACTAGATAGAGCTCACCCAAGCTCTCTGATGCAATTACACTTCAGTACTGAGGGCATATTTGTAAAAAAGTACAGAACTGTCACACAGAATTACATTACCACTGAGTAATCTCCTGTGTTTATTGTGTCAAATATTTTGAGGGTATGCCCCTACATAAGGTAAGTTGTACTGACAATACAGTCACTGCACCAACATCATATCACTTATCAGCTCTATGCACCTTTTCCATCGACCAAAATGAAGTTTCATCACTCCAGCTCAGATATACTGTGATACCATGGAATCAGTGATAACTGGTTGTTCTTACGTTGAGAATTATATGTTTGTTTTATTCTCTCAATATTCAAGTTTATTCAAGCTGTCTCCTTACATTGCTGGAGACTGTATGGAAATCTGGGAGAAATCCTTTGTTAAAAAGTGACTGAAACTAACCTATAGGTGATATTTGTCAAGTGTTGTCAGATTTGAGGAAATTCAAGATTAGTTTATCGATCAATGCAACGGAGAAGGGTGAAGACTAACCAGTATTTGTGCACACATTGCACAAACAGTACCAAACCTTGTATGGATGTATTCAGAGATATTTGAGAGCATGTAACTTTTGTAAGATATTTTTTATTCAGGAAATGTATAGACATACTAAATTATTCAGCCCTTATACAGGTTCTACTTACATTTAAATGGTTATTAAATAATAGACCATGCTAACTAAAACCAGAACAATGAGTACTGTGATGTTGAGTAGGGTCTCCAAAATTTGCTTTGTGCTTGAAAGACTAACATTTTCATAAGGAAACAGAAGTAATATAGCTAGGTGGCACCATAACCTTTATACTTTGTAATTAAAGGAGCATGCATCATTTCTTTGGACTCTTTATTTATTTTAATATAGATTATGGTTATAGAACACAAGACACACATCTATACAGGCCCAAACTGGCAGTTGGTTCTGGAAAATGCCAGAGGGGATGCGATAATGTGCCATAGAAATTCAGTATTTAGTGGCATCTGTGTGGGCTGATTAGGCCTCTGTGTACCTAAAATGCCAGGGCCTATTTTGACTCTCTGTCCAGGCCTGCATCTATATATATATTTATCATAAAGACAGAACACAATATCAGCTATGATAATAGTAAAAGGTATCAGACTTTTATATAAAAATTCCAGACTGGCTTTAATGAAATGTCAAAAAATAAAATTTTTAACAATGTGTTGCATTTACTGTAAACTTCTTCTAATTACGTGGCAAAACAAAGCAGCATTTTCATTATCAAAAACATCATATTAATAGCTGGAAAATGTTGTAACTGAATAAAGCCATCCCACGGGTGCTCTTACAGTTTCAGAGGCAACATAAATTGGCAGACAGGCATTTTATAGTTGTGTTTTAACTAATTAAATTTTAAGTGAAACTGCCTATTTCAGTGGACAATAGTTCATTAATGAGATGTTATGTTTTATCAGTATTTAAAGGGGGACTAAATCCGGAGTTTAACTGCTTATCTTCTCAATCCCTTACATAGGATTGTTTTGCCACCAGTATGGATGAATGTAGTTACAATCAAGTCCAAAGTACTGCTGTATTCTTACAGAGAAAAAAAACTAATTATTTGCTTAAAATGTAATCTAAATTCCCATAATTTGGATCTTTCTGGATAATGGATCCCATAACTGTAGTACAGTTTGTGTAGCTCTGGTTTGTTCTACAAGCTAGATTATATTCTCCAAAATCCAATTTTTGTGCAGTCTTGCTTTCTAGCAAATATGCAACTAGCATAGAATATAGCATACACTTCAAGTAGTCCCCTGAGAAAGAAGGAGGAAAATAAAGTGGGCTTGATACAAACAGATGAAGAGAAAGACAGTTCCTCCTTATATTGTAATGTTCTCTCACAAAAGAACATCTCTCTAATATCCCAGGTCTCATGATGGAGATAACTTTAAAGGAGAATTCAAACCTTTTGGGCAAAAAAAACTCCCCCTCCCCTGTCGGTCCCCCTCCCTCCTGGCCTACCTCCCCCACCCAGGCAAATGCCCCTAACTTGTTACTTAGCCTTCCTCCTAGGTCCTCTACCCCCCGACACAGGGGAGGGGGGAGGGATTTTTTGCCCAAAGGGGTTGATTTCTCCCTTAAAGCTTTCTTTCTTACTCGACCACTAAAAGACTCTCCTTCACGTTTTTCCCCTCAGGAATTCAGATTTGTTCAATTTTTTTCTTTAAATATTTGTATTTTTTTTTTATTTCTCTAAAAACTTATGAAGTGTAAAGACCAAGACTATAGAACTAATATAGAACTTCAGCAAATTAAATGCAGCAGAGGTCCTATACAAGTCAATGGAAGCTGTGCAGATCCTATTGGACCTTTTTAAGCCATTTGGCATTTTAATGGTTGTTTGGAGAAACTTGAATTATTAAAGTTTTTCCAGGTTTTTGTATTTTTGACATATCATACAGCATGATTTTTCATTTGTGGTTTTATTTTTATTATTATAAATTATATGGTATTCGTGGTTTCAGAGAAAAAAAGTTTATTTGTGGTTTCAAAAACCTCTAAAATTAGAATGTTAATAAATGAGCCTCTAAATGCTAAAATTGCTTTCCTCTACCTTTATTCAATTTGACAATCTGAACACGACACTCAGCATGGGTAAACAGAATAATGGTGTCATTTTAAATGCTCACAATAAATTTAATGTTGTACATGGTGATTAGGCAATTTGTAGCAGAAAGAGTAAAGTTGTGGAAACCTGCTCTCAGAAATGCACCGGGGAACAGTGATAAAGTACAAACATTTACATTTTTACAAAAAAATTATTTTTTCACTGTAATAATAAAATAGTAGCTTGCACTTAATTCTAAGATAAAATAATCCTTATTGGACACAAAGCCATCCTTTTGGCTTTAATTCATGTTTAAATGATTTTTTAGTAGAGCATTTTAGTATGGAGAACCAAATTATGGAAAGATTCACTGTCTGCACAGTCCCAGGTTCTCATGCATTCTAAGATCCTGTGCAATAATTTTTTTCTTTTCACATCTTGTTTTTGTGATCTAGCAGTAACTTATAGGATCATGCCACAGTAGGCATTAACCATGGTTATTAGAACCTTAGCTTTAATATGTGCTGAGAAAATATTGGTAGAGAATGAGTTCTATTTCACCAAAGTTCTATTAGTTTGAGAGTCAGTGCTATAAAGGAAAGCAGCAAGCGTTTGTTTTGCCGCAGTTTTCCATAGGAACTTTATAGTAATCAAAAATGTACTATATTACAGTCATTGAAGACCTTAATTGCTGATCTTTAGGGGCAAGACAGGAGAATAAATCCACTTTAAAATCATGTATAGTAAAGGGATTTATTAAGGGTTGAATGTTAAGAGTTTTTCATACCTCGAATTAAATAATCAAATGGGATCTTATTTAAGGAAAACTCGAATGAAAAAACTCAATTCTGCAAGTTTGAGTTGCAAAACCGTGGGGAAAAACTCGAATTATTAAAATTTTTGGGGAAAAACCATCAGAAAAAAAAAATGTATCATACAGGCTATTAACATCTTGAAATGGCTAAAGGGACCTCGGTCATGGACTTCTACATGACAAAAGGTTTTAGATGGGAGTATTTTCGGATTCAAGCTATTTCCAGGGCAGGGGTATAATTTTTTTTAAACTTGAAAATTTTATTTTTTAAACCCAAAAATTTGAGTTTTGACCAATATCAACTTGAAAACTTGAATTTTTCATTGGAAACACAAGTTGAACCTTAATAACCCCCTTAATATTGTGCCACAGCACTTAAGGAATACAAAATTGACTAGAAGCAGTCAAATACTGTTGGACAAAACAAGCTGCACATCAGGAGAAAAAAAAAATAGGATGGCAATTTGTCAAATTCTTGTACCACAACATCTACAGCAAACAAGCCACAGCATGGCATCTCTATTCACATTTAGAGATTTTTCTCAATACATTAAACAGCACATGGACAACATAAACACACCCATAAAAAGACTATTGTGTGTATGTCCTGTATGATCCAATTTCATAGCACAGAGAATGGGAAAATCTGAAATAATTTTTCCTACAGCAGAAAAAGTATATGGAGATAAACAATAGTTTTTAGAATATCCCTTAATTTGGACTTAATAGGAAGCCATATTTTTAATGTCATCGATTCTTCCATCTTATGCAGAATTCCATATTCTGCCTTTAATATGAATAGGCCCTTTAAAAGCAACTATTTGTCACTCTGCCGAAAGCATTATCATAGATTATTGTTTTTATACAGTGCAGATGTGTATTTTATTTTTTAATTGTCTTCTCAGCATTTTTATTTCAGGTTTCCATACCATTTTTCAGCAAAAAATCTAATGAGCTCTTTCAGTCTGTTTGTAAGTAAGCAAAAAAGGCACCAATCAGAAATGGCATGATCTTAAATGATGTGACAAGTAGTGATGCTAACATACAAGTCTAGGGTAAACCCCCAGTGAGATGTTTCATTTAACCATCCTTTGATTTGTAAAGAGGTCTTCAGTGTATTAGGATGGTTTCTAGCAAATAAGGCTAAAAAGCTTATCAGAAGGAATCATAACTGTTTGTTAATTGAAACATTTGATAGCATATTCCACATAATGGAGACTGTTTATAATATATTTTTGCAGAACTATAGAACAGGTTTGTATGAAGTGACTGGTCTGTGATCAAAATTTAGAAAACATTGCTATGGGGTTATTATGTCATATTGCATGAAGCAGTATATATATAGTGAATAAAGTACCCGTCGTGTAAAATAAGCATATTATAAGTTACCAATGAGTTCCATGACCATTTTAAAGCATGAGGCCGAAGACCTGAAGTGACTTCTCCTCAAATATTGCAACAGGGGGTACTTTATTATAATACACAAGTTTCAGTGAGTCATGTCTGATTATAACCAATTACATCACTAACCACCGTTTATAAGGATATAATTTACATATTCATGGCGCTTGTGTATTATAGAACTATATTGCACAAGTAAAAAGGGGTTTTCATGTACAGTAATGCCAAAATAATGTTTTCAGCTATTTCAAACTTGCCTTGTTGGTTTGTGGTGATGCCATCAATCTAGCCCAATTTTAAGGGGCAGATTTACTATTGGTCGAATTCGAGGGTGAATTTACCTTCGAATTCGACCAATCGGATTGAGGTCGAATTTGAAGCCTTCAAATTCGAATATCAAATTTGAAGGTTTCTACCGCAATTCGATTGATCGAAGGATCAAATAAAAAAAATTTGATCCAAAGATTAAATTGTTCGAATCGAATGATTTTAACCATTCGATCGAATTTTTTTATTTGATTTAGAATAGTTAAAAAAACCCTATGGGAGCTTCCCATAGGGTTTAATAGCAATTCGGTAGGTTTAATCTGGCGAACAAGGCAGTCAAATAAAAATTTAAAGGGCAAGTAATTCGACTGATGAATATTCGAATAGAATTTTATTCTAATCGATCAAAATTCGATGGTTGAAATGGCCTTCAAAAATATTCGAAAGTTCTAATCTTTTTGAAAATTTGATTGAATTTCGAATCATTCATGTGAATTTAGTAAATCTGCCACTCTGTCTTGAAGCCTATTCAGAATTTAATGATGAAGTCTTCCCACGGACATAAAGAACCACTTCAAACTGGAATTTCATGAATGATATTTATAAAGAACAAGAAAGAGTAATTTCATATATACATACATAGTGTTAAAATGGGATGCGCAATGCAAAGAGACTCTAAATATGCCTACAGTAGGAATTTCTATACACTATGAGCAAGCGTAAACATGCATAAGGTAAACATTCAGCACTGCACAAGTTTCCATTTTAGTCCAGCATATTAAAATGTAGTAAGTAGTGCCTTAAAATTGTAATGACTTTTCTTATAAACCAATAAAATTCCCTAAAATTTGAGACCCTTTTAAGCAGAACTCTTCTCAATTTTATGAGCCATTACAAGTAAACATTTCAAATATCTAAAAAGCAAAGTCTGCTTAACTTATCTAGTCTGTTTTATTAAGCAATAAATAAAGTTCCAGGGATTTTAAAGATGATACAAAAAAGGCCAATGTGGAATTTACAGCATCTTTCGAAAAAACTGGATTTTTAACATCTGCTGTTTCTACTAAACGCTTGCTATTAATATCCAATTAAAAAAAAAAAACATCTGTATTACACAAAGTATATGCTTTAAAAAAAAAAAAAAAAACTTATTTTCTGGCATTAAAATATTTCACTTAAGTTACAGAAGCAGCAAAGATTAAAAGACTTGTAGACGATTCTTGAGTGGGACCATGTAGACCTCATTTTAAAAAGTCAATGCAAAACTCAAAGTGGAGACTTGTGAATAGCTGGATTTCACACACATTCCAGACTATACATAAGGACGGATAATACAACAAAATACCTACTTTAAATACAATAAATTGGCTCCTATCTTACTGTTCTCAAAAGGAATATGGGACACCTACAATTGCTTTTTAGATCTTCCCATATTTTAGCTTTCAACTACACAATTTAAATATATAATTATATGCAGTCATTTTTTTTCTAGGTGCTTGCCGAAAGGAGAAATGTAGGAGATAGTCCAGACTAAGTACAATGGAGTAAAACCCATGCATGTCTCAATGCCCATTCAAGAGAACAGAGTTAATGCATGCTTAGGCTCAGGACTCTGTTTATTTGCATGTTGCGTTTCTTGCAATTGTCTTTTTAGGAATTCTTCTGGGGAATCTTTATAGTCACTGTTTTTGCTTCTGTGTACTCCCTTAGTCCGTACTCACCCCTAAAAAAAAAATATAAACCAAAAATTAAGTTGACAGAGATCCTTTCCACCATATTTTTAGTGTTTTAAGTGTGTTTTAAGGTTTTTAACCACAAGAAAAAAAAATCTCCTTTAATAATGACTTAAAGAAGTGAATCCGTTAAAAAAAATCAACATATAAAGAAAATAATGTGTAATTATAACAATTCTTAATTTGAACACCTGTGTTACTGTCCTCTGCTGCAACGGGGTACTTATTTATACAATAAATATCCACAGCTGCGTAGGCATGAGGGCACCAGATCTGATATAGTATTTCTCATCTTTTTCTAACAAAAATATCGCATTCCATTATAATCATTAATCAGACTTGACTCATTCAAACCATCTCTAGGGAAAAAGACCAAAACAGGAGAAGGTTTGAAGAGTCGGCAAGTGCACATTTTTAAAAGGGCCTCAACAGAAAAAAGGTTGAATATTTTTTTAAATAAATTCAATTTTATTCACAGTTCAAATGGTATGTTATTTATGAGAAAAATTTTACTTAAATTCGATTGAAAGGTAACGTGGATCGAATCAAATTAAAGTTTAGTTTTCCTCTGAAAAAAGGAATCAAATTAATTTGACAGGCAACATTTTTTTTTCTCATTGGAGTCTATAGGGTGTAATTTGGCTTATCACTACTATTAACATCTTCAAATAGTTCAAGGGACCTCTGCCATTAAGTTCTACATGAACTCGGCAAGTTGTACGTGGAGAGTATTCAAATTAGAACGGTTTACAGGGTCGAGTGTGATAAATCTCCCACTTCAATTGAGTTTTCCTCAAAAAAAAAAAAACCTTGACTTTTGCATGTCGAATTAACGAGCAACATCTTTTTTCCCCGACACCCAACATTTTTTTTTCTTCCATTGGAGTCTATGGGGTGCAGAATATTTGAATTTGAACAGTTGCCAGGGTCAAGTTGAGATAAATCTCACATTCAAATTGAAATTTGAGTTGGTGGATTTAAATTCAAATGGGGGTTTTGACCAAAAAAATTTAATTTACCATTTGAACCTTAGTAAATCTGCACATAAATAACAGCATTTCTACAAGGAACTTTGATAAATTGAAGTAAAATGCAAGTAGTCTTGTCCTGCATTTGTAACTGTAAATATAACTTAAATAGTGTGAGAATAAAATGAACAAAAACTTACATTTCTCTTCCAGTGCCAGACATTTTGTAGCCTCCAAATGGACTTTGAGCATTCAAAGCATTGTAACAATTTATCCTGCAACAAAAAGAAAACAAAACACATTTCAAAAGAAGTACATTTTAAAATTGTAAGAGGCCTCCAGATACTATTTTGGATGCAGTCTGCCCGAAAGCTTCTTTTTATTGACCCCAGCCTGCTCATGTGTTCCATAGGCTTATGAATATGATATTAAAATATTATGGATATATCAGCCTATTGTTGTGGACTATTTAACAAAGTGGTTAAACAATTAGATGTTTTATCGACTGTAATTTTTAGAACTTAAAAATAATATTGGATGATACTTGATCATTAAAAGGTATAGTAAGGTAAGTTTTGCAACATAAACAATGTATATCCTTTAAGGTCTACAATGGGCGTATACACATTAGATTATCTAATAATACTTTTATATTTTGATTGTGTATCAAATAATACTGATATTATTATTACTGATATATGCTCTAGTACCCTGTATCAGTAAAGAATCAAGTACAATATATTTGCAAGGGATACTCAATAAGTTTATGCCTTCCAGCTTGCTTGTCACAGTGTTCAGTTTTGTCAAACACCCATTGCACTAATTTAATTAGCACATTGATCGTAAAAACCTATATACATTTACAGCTTTTAAACGACTCCGCAGGCTAAAAATGGCAAAAACTGCACTGCCTTCAATATTCTGAAAATGATGTAATCTGCTTTTTAATTAGACTGCATTGCAAATAAAGTACTTTTTCCTGAACTTATAAAGGATCATTTGGATTTGCATGTTCAAAAAAGGCCCCAAGGCAGAAAATTCCAGCACTGCTCATTCAGTATATAAAAAGCATTACAAGGAAAGGAATGCAAGTTATTAAATGCTGATATATTACAGGATGTAACATTAAAAAAGGTTTTATATACAGCACGGATATATAATTATATTTTTATCTAAATCTATGTTGCAGCTATTATTAAATTACCAATGGGACTTAGGCAAAGTACAATTTAGGCATGTATTAGATCCTGTTGAGGCCCAATAGCCTCCATCCCTATGGAAACCATCATTAATTCCTTCTGTTGTTTACAAGTCTATAGCGAATATTATAAAGTGGGTTGCAAACAATGTTTATTCCAAAATGTGCCATATTTTATTTTACAGAACATTCAGCATAATTTAACCACTTGGATTGCAACAATTTATTGGAGTCCTCGCTGGCACCAACGCTCCGAATAAATGTAGCCTTCCTAATAATGATATTAATGTTATCATTGAACATTAGCTAAACAAGATTTCCTTACCAAACAGTTCCAGCTTGCATTGCTGAAGAAACAGTCAAGGCTTTGTTGATATCATTGGTAAAAACAGCTGCTACTAGACCATAATCAGAATTGTTGGCTCTTTCAATAACTTCCTCGACAGTTTTAAACCTTAATATTT
Source organism: Xenopus borealis (assembly GCA_024363595.1). NCBI lineage: Eukaryota > Metazoa > Chordata > Amphibia > Anura > Pipidae > Xenopus > Xenopus borealis. Next base: position 91,685,609 of record CM044435.1, on the reverse strand, counting down.
GTTGAACAGGTCCAAAAATCTACAAGATAAAATAAATGAATTCCAATAAATATATATATATATATATACACACACACACACACACTTTTTAAAAAAAATTCTGTTTAGCAAAAAGAAAACTTTTTTATGAATTTAAAAGTACAGTAGTTAAACTCAAACACAAGGAAGATGATAGCAGTATCATGTAAACTGTAGAATCATCAGCAATGAAAACGTTTAAAACATAATTTTTTCAGGAATTTAGTAACTTTATAGGAGTTAGGATATTGATGTCAAGGGGCAAAACCATCAATTATTATAATAATCGTCATAAATTATGTTATGAAAAGTTTGAAAAGTTATCTTTAGAATTAAATACAAGCCCGACATTTATCTTATGATATGCTGTAATACAGCGAATGACTGAAAGGATAGCAAGAACTCAGTTCTGCCTCTGATTCAACTTTTTGGCACAGTCTAAACATCACTATACAAATACATTGATATCATATTCTGCCTGATGAGTTACCTCTTCTCTGGCAATCCGCATATCATCTGCTACATTGGAGAAGACTGTTGGTTCTATAAAAAATCCTTTTCTTCCCAAAGCTTTTCCACCACATTCCAGCTTAGCTCCTTCAGCTATTCCACTCTGAATAAGTTCCAGTATTTTGTTGTATTGCTTCTTATCAGTCTAGATGAAAAACCAATGTTATTTTTTGTGATGACTATAAAAAGTTACATGGTCTCAGTTATTTAATAAAACTTCTTTAATAAATGGTCCAAAATTGAAATTCCTATCCAAGATAGGATGGGGAGCAACAATTTGCAGGAAACATTGATGTACCTGTGAGGTAAGAAGGAACCTGATATTGTAACATTTCTCGCTTATCACAGTAGCAACCTGCATATATTGTATGCAGAGCATTGCTGCATAGCACCATAACATCATTAACCTTTATCAGATACTCTGCAAGGTGCCCCTTTATTGTCCTCAAAAGCACAAACTGCAAAGTCAGAAGCAAAAATGTCCTCCTTGTTTTACACACTGCAAATGTTTTGGTGAGCATCATGCACTTATATCTCCCCAATAACTTTTAGGCATTGTTGCAACTGTTCACAATTAAAAAAAACAAAGATCAAAGACAAAAAAACCCAGATCCTCAGATGGGCTTGTTGATATACTGGTTTCTATTGGGGCCTATAAAATGTGCCACTTAACATGCAGTCACTGCAAATGTAACATGACATGTTTATTAATTAGCTAGTATTTATTTAAGGCTGTTCATGTTAATGTATACATCTGTAAATTACAAATAAAATTGGTGGCATGTTGTACTATACATTATTAATATAGATAAATATGAATAAATAGTAGGGATGCTCAAAATATTTTTTTTTTATAAATTTGATTGAATAATGAATTGTTACAGCATAGCCAACAAAGCATTAGCTATGAACAAAATACTGTATGTTACCTATTTTTTCTAGGATTTTAAAGTTGTTTGATATTAAGGGTTAATACCCTGAAAAATAATAATACCTGGGGGCCTTGCTCTGTAGTGGGATCAAAAGGGCTTCCAACTATTCTTCTCTTGGCACGTTCAACACTCCTTCGAACAAACTCCTCATAGATTGAATCTTCTACGAATGTCCTCGAGCCAGCGGTACAGCACTGTCCTTGGTTAAAGAAGACACCTTGGTGTGCTTGCTCAACTGCATAGTCCACTGGAAGAGAAGGAATGAAAAATCGATAAAGAGGAAAATAATACAAAACAAAAAAAAAATTATGATTTATTTGGCAAAAAAGGATTCAGGCATCAGAGCTTATTTTATTCAGGACAAAGCTGGCCTTAGACTCCTGCTTGCTTATTTTATTTGATCTACATGATAAATGAACAGATTATGTGGATTGCTGCATTATGGAAGTGGATAGCAAATTCATGGTCGGCATGGGCCGGCAGGGGGCACACCCATATCTTTTTCTTGATGCCGCAACCCCTTTGTCGGAGGTCGTGGCAAAAACAAAATTTGCAGAGTGCGTGTGCGCATGCGCACAAATGCACTGATGCAGCGCCAACACCAGAGCAGCAGGGGGGTCTGGGCCTGTGACCCTGAGCAGATTATAGGGAAAGTGGGGAGGCATTGATTTTGCCATGGGTTATTATTTGGATATTACTCTCGCTGAAAAGCTTAAAAACCATGAATGTCATTAATATAGAATAACTAACTAGTGGTAAATCAATTATTGCTTAACTGCAAACCTGCAATGGCAGGTCAGAAGATATGGAGTGTAATAACTTATCAAGAAGCAGAACCTGTTATTCAGAAACTACTATAACTCACAACTATGTTCTTCCATTCTAACTATAAAGCCCCTTTGTCTTTAAAGACATTTTTCAATCTTTCCAGTTTTAATATTAAAGAAGAAAGTCAGTAAATTGCCAAATGGCAGTTATAGGAATTCAAATTAAGATTCATTTTGAACTTTACTAAATAATGCAGGTGTGCTTTGCTTGGCACCAAAGCAAATGCATACAGCACATTATGAGATTTCCAAATTGTCCTGTGGTAAAACATAATGTTAGTCTACCCAACACAAAGAAGCTTGGTTAAAGCAACAAGTCAAAGGAAAACTAAAGCTAGAATATTTTTTATATAAAAACTGTAGTATCTTTTCCAATTTTTGGTTAAGACACAGGACACATTTTTCACTTTCTGACACTAAGGACATAACAGCTTGTCTCTCTGGGGTAAAATGTTGATAAAAGACAATACATTTAGTATAGAGAGTGGGTCTGTGGGTTTTTGCTTTGACTAGTGTTTAACTTCAGCACAAGTATTGCCCATATGAGCATCGCATGCTGCAAATGCAATGTGTTGTATCTGTACATTTTACGATTTCAAAACTATCAACATTTAGCAGATTATCTATAATAGTTAATACAAAAAGTATTTTAATATTTGATTAATTGTATTAGATAGAGTCACCCTGAGGGTTTTAGTACAACCATGTTTTGCTAGAATTAAAAGTATACCACACTAACAAGGATTTGAAACAATTTCTTTAAAATGGCAAGACAGCCAACTTACAATCCGCATCAGCAAAAATAATGTTGGGGCTCTTTCCTCCTAATTCAAGAGTCACTCTCTTCAAATTGCTTCTGCCAGCTGCTTCTTGAATAAACATTCCAACCTGAAAGGAAATCAGAAAAAAAGTGTCAGATATACAGATATAAATTTAACATTCCACTAAAAAGAAGTATCAGCACCCAACGTTTTGGTTGCTAATAGTATTTGTAATTGGCGCTATTAATTATGTAGTGGGCATGAGCCTGACATAATACACCATATAGGACAGCAGGTATTTCTGCATTTATTTCTGTGTAAGGCCAAGGTTGCACACTACCAATTTTGATTTAAAGTTGGTTTATGTACAAAGATCAACAGAAAGTGTATACCTGATAAGGAAGTGGTATACAAGAGTTTGGTTGAGAGTTTATTTCATTTAAAAAAAAAAAGTTTAATTCTTAGAGCAGCATAGCAAGAAGACACTCCTTTACAGATAATGGAGCTCTGCTAACCTGGTTTACTGTGCCAGCATTCCGGTTGATTAAACTCCCATAAATTTGGTGAGCAAAATCCAAGATTGATATCTGTATTGTCTGTAGCCAAGATACAGCCCACACGTTCCCAGCACACAAAACCATATCAAACCCGATAGGAGAACAAGGGGCAGATTTACTAAATTTGTGTGAAGGATTCAAATATTCGCTCGAATAGTCTCTATTCGATTGTGCGACTATTCGAATATGCAAATTAAGTATTTTCGACTATCGAATATTTGGCCGCATTGAATAATATATATTCGATCGTTTGAATATTCGTTCAATCGTACGATTCTGCCGAATAGTCGAAAACGCACTCAAAACCGGTGAATATTTTTCTCGATTTTGGCAAATATTTATTCGCCAGTCGAATTCGAGGGCTAAAAGCCCTCAACAATTCGAGGCTTAGTAAATCTGCCCCCAAGTGTGTGAAGATACTGCATGTTAAAATATAACTCATCATTGCATTTAAAACAGCTTTCTTAAATTGGAAGATCATACTCATATTAACTTTTAGCATGATGTAGTCATGGATATGTTGAGACCATTTATCATTTCTGGTTTACCTTTCATTTAATTAGAAGAAATAGAATATGAAAGACTAGAAACAATAAAAAATTTTTTGCTCAGGCCGCCAGTCACCGTCTCATTCCTACACTTTCCTAGCTGTCCGTGTATTAGAATATACACGTCTTAAATGAACTGAATACAAAAAAATTTCCCAAATTACAAAACTGTAGTGAGAACTGTATCACATACATAAACCTCATAAAAAGGTATAAAGTTTTGGAAAAATGATTAAATTATAGTTTTCTCTTTACTTTCTTAAGTCTCCAGAATTCTTCAGCTTGTTCACTGCAGTTCTGCAGTGCATGCAAATACAGTCCTTTAAACAAAGGGATATGATTACACTGGATAAAACTTTAACTTCCTTCCCAGGCTGTTGGGATTATTCTGTAATTGTATGTAGTACACAACGAATATATTAGTGCAATTCCAAATTTAAGTTGAACGGTCTAAAGCTATGGTCTAGTCACATAATACAAGAATTAAATTGTTTAGTTGCGTCTGTGCAATATCCTGAATACTGTTTAATATTGTTCCATAAATCTCTGAATATTACCATGTCTGCCTGTAGACTTTCCTGTAACAAAACGACCTGTTAATTTCCAAAACTGGAAAGCCATCAGAGGTGATGGGAAAAATCACAGGATAAGTAACTTATGTAGAGCTTAGTGATTTTATATAATGTGAACAGTTGTGCTGCTTCCTTAGCAAATGGTATTTCATATGTTCAACAGGGCAGCAAATATCCAAATATGAGATTGAATGAAGACCCGATGAGGGGTAAATAAAGTGACAGATCGTTTTTAAATCTGGTTGCTACTTAAAAGTTTGTTCATTTCCGTGATTAGAGTTTTTTTGTATAATATAACAGCTATTTAAAACTCCAACTTGTAAGACATGCCTTAGAGCTTTCCTCCTGCCAACTCTCTTAAACCAGGCTATTTTAAAACTCTAGCGTAAACAGCTTATTATTTAGGCAGAATGCTGATGTCTATACCAAGCAACATGACATTAATCTCACTTAAGGAATAAAAGGAAAATCTTGCTGAGTAAATTTGAATCAGTAATAATACAGCTGTTAGCTGAAAACATTTCTTTGGCATTAAACAGTTATGATTCTCCTGTAGTTTGCTTTGATGACTGTTTGCATCTGCTTGAGTAATGATGGCATCACAATTTGTAACAAAAAAAACACTTTTCCAAGCAAAACAAGGTTCTCAAAAACAAAAAACAAATGTGCAGCCTTGGCCAAAAACATTTTGCACAAAATCACTGTTTTTCTTCTATTACTTTGTTATAGACTGTTCATTACACTACAAATTGTAGATATATTTGCTACACTCCCTCTTTAGAATGGAGATTCTGTTCAACAATTTTATGGACATAGGGTGCGCAGAGCAGAATTTTAAGAAAAAAAAGAAAGGTCCAGGGCCAGATGGGATTCATCCCAGGATAATTAACGAGCTTAGCTCTGTGATTGCCAAACCTCTCTACTTAAATTAATTGAGGTCTGGCATGGTGCAGATAGACTGGGGAAGTGCTAATGTGGTGCCGCTATTCAAAAAGGGATCCCATTCTCTGCTTCAAAACTATAGGCCAGTTAGTTAGTCTGACGTTGGTGGTAGGAAAGCTTTTTGAAGGATTAATAAAGAATAGGATACTGGACTTCATAGAAAATAACAATACTATGAGTTTGTGCCAGCATGGTTTTATGCGTAATAGATCTTGCCAGACTAACTTAATTTCATTTTATGAGAAGGTAAGCAGTATAGACTACAAAGAGTGGTGGTAAATCGAACATTTTCTAATTGGACCAATGTTGTTAGTGGGGTACTGCAGGGCTCTGTACTGGGTCCCTTGCTTTTCAACTTAATGGCCTGGATGTGGGCATGGTTTCTATTTTTGCAGACACTACTAAATTGTGTAGAACTATAGGTTCCATGCAGGATGCTGCCACTCTGCAGAGTGATTTGTCTAAGTTGGGAAACTGGAAAGCAAATTGGAAAATGAGGTTCAATGTTGATAAATGCAAGGTTATGCACTTTTGCAAAAATCATATAAATGCAAGTTATGCACTAAATGGGTGTGTTGGGAGGTTCCTTAAGTGAGAAGGATCTTGGGGTTTTTATAGATAGCAAGTTGTCTAATTCTGGGCAGTGTCATTCTGTAGCTACTAAAGAAAATAGGGTTCTGTCTTGCATAAAAAAGGGCATAAACTCAAGGGATGAAAACATAACTATGCCTCTTTATAGATCCCTAGTAAGGCCTCATCCGGAATATGCAGTGCAGTTTTGGACACCAGTCCTTAGGAGGGATGTAAATGAGCTGGAGAGAGTGCAGAAATGTGCAACTAAACGGATTAGAGGAATGGAAGACTTAAATTATGAGGGTAGACTGTCAAGGTTGGGGTTGTTTTCTCTGGAAAAAAGGTGCTTGCGAGGGGACATGATTACATTGAAGCAGTGCAGGTGGTTCTTCACAGTGAGGACAGTGAGGTTGTGGAATGCACTGCCGGGTGATGTCGCAGTGGCTGATTCTGTTGATGCTTTCAAAAGGATGGATGATTACATAATATCAAGGGCTATTTTGATACTAAACTCTACAGTTCGTACAGCTATGGGCATATATGGTTTGTGTGAAAGAGTGTAGGGGTGTGTGTGTGTGTACGCTGGGTTTTAATTTGGAGGGGTTGAACTTGATGGAATGTCTTTTTTCAGCCAAATTTAACTATGTAACTATGTAAGAAGAACTCACCTATGAAACAGCTTTGACTGCAGTTCTCATTATAAGGTTCTGTCATTATAAATACGACACTAGAATATCAAACTGCTCATTAAGCTGACAACACTATGATACTGAAGTACCAGTGGGTACATTAAAGGTGCAGTAACATCATAAATTAAAGTGTTTTAAAGTAATAACATTATAATGCAGTAGTAAAACTACTATGTTTGCTCCAGAAACAAGGCTATTACTTATATAAATCAGCTGCAATGGGGCAGCCATTCAAAGGTTAAAAGGCTCAGGTTACACAGCAGATAGCAGATCATTTCGGTAGAACATAATGATGTTATCCGTTATCCACTATTTAACCTGTTCCATATAGCCTTTTTTTTTTTTTTT
>CM044435.1:91619966-91667316 GCA_024363595.1 Xenopus borealis | reverse complement strand
TGAGTTGAGGAAATGTAACCTTGCTGTACATCAAGCAACTCTTTTCCTCTAATGATTTGCTGCGGAGGTTCTAAGAATTAAAGCCGCTATGCTCAACTCTGTGGAGAGATTTGTGTAAACAAACCAACCTTGGATGGTGTCCATTAAGCTGCTGTACCTTAATAAGAACACCACTGGTCTAAATAATGATGTGTATATGTCTGGATTGGAGGCGTTAATATTGATTGCAACTCTCACCACTAAACTAAGGGGGCAAGGATCAAGCAATAGCCACTGGGTATGTGTTTTCCTGACAGTAACTAACCCCCCCCCACCAAATCCCGACTTCCTTGCAGATCCACACATTTGAGCCATCACCCTGAATGGACAAAATAAGCAATTTGACCTTCCACAGGGATGGGCAATTGCATTAATATCTGCCTATTCTGACAACTGTACAGATGGCTGGTGCATTTTCACTTTAAGTTTTTTTTTCCTTTTCCAGAAGTTGACAGGGCTTATCATGCATGTTATGTTTTTATAAAGAATTACAGAATGGATAAAAAGTATGACTTGAATCAACTTGTGTTCCCTGCATTACCTCCCAAACATGTAATTGCAACATTAAAGTGACCAACAGGCTCTGAAAATATATGACATGTTGCAAAGTGATCAGCAAAACAGTTAAGGCCTACTAGTATACATGCCTATTTTCACAGATGCCTATATTTATCTTCACACAGATCTTGTAAGCTTTGTAACATTGTTACAGTGATAAAACATGGTAAACGCTATAAACATGCAACAGTGTTTCTATGTATCAGAATATTGTGCATGGAAATGGTTACCTGCTGGGATAGTCAGTCCATGGATCTTGTCAGCCCAGCCAGCATAGTATCTGAATGTTTTGATAGCACCTTGGAGATCCACATAATAAGACTGCAGAAATGGTTTGCCACTGTTTAGAGATTCAAGGGTCTGGAAAAGAAAATATCAAATTTACTATGTGCAACAATCATAGATTTTGAAATGAAGCAAAATATTTTAAATTCTTTGTTCAAAGAACCCTTCAGAATATTACAATGCTAACTAGCTACACAGTAATATTCAACTACGCTTCATACAATTCAGTGATGTTCCAATACTAATATGGAATCAGACACTTTTTGGATGACCATATACAAATGCACAAGAATACTCAATACGCTTAGGGCCTCACATATGGATAACTAACCAGCTACAAATCAGCTGGAAACAGTAAGTAGACAATGTAGCAAACCCAAAACCTACATAGCACAGAATGGTTACATTGACAAATCTGGAGCAAATAAATCATTTTACCAAATATAGTCCAAGCTGTTGATCCAGGTACTTGTCTGCCATCTTGGAGGCAGGGAGGATTTTTTTCCAATTCTGAGGCAAATTGGAGAGGCTTCAAATGTTTTTTTTTGCCTTCTTCTGGATCAACTAGCAGTTAGGCAGGCTTACAGTAATACAGATTTTAGGTTGAACTTGAAGGACGTATGTCTTTTTCAACCTAACTTACTATGTTATAAGTGAACTTTTTGAAAGGTTTTACTTTTTGATGACCCAGTTTTTCAAAGAAAATCATAAGACTATGCAATTAAAACAACTATGAAATCAGTTCTCTTTTTATTACAGTTATGTCTATTGCATTGCTGGCAGACAAAGCAGGGTCAGAGTCAAATTATATTTTATACCGCATACACAAATAGCCATGCTGCAGGACATAAATAGGAATCACTTTTCTAAACTGTATTTTCTTAGGCAGCAAATTAAAGGAAGTTGAGAAATATCTAGATTCACAGCTTCACTAAGTTCTGTACACATCAGAAGTTAACCAGACACTTAATTTTTGCCAGTCATGCAAGACATGTTTCACTGAACATTTAAACGTCTTATAACACAGAGCCACATCTGCAAATTATTACAGGCACTAAATCCTTTTGTAAAACATGAAAGCTTTAATAACAGAGTGAAAATGCTGCAACATAACCAAGTGGTTACTGTTATCTGAATACATGGACATTTTCTAGAGTAAACCATTACTGTGTACGATACCTGGGCAAATGAGACACTACAGTTTTGTTGAGGCAATACTGTAAAAATACTGTTGTACGGGTAATTTTGATGGATGGGTTCATTAAACATGTTCTTAAACATATATTTTTTGGTAATTATCTGTAAAACAATTACTAATAAAGTAAAGTTGCAGCTGCACAATAGAGATGGCCTTTGTTCTACGGTTTTGCCAAATTACTACCTTACTATGATGGTCCCAGTCATTGCAAAACTAAGAGCAGAGATCATGTCCTTGTAAACAAACAAGATGGTGGAAAACGTTTGATATCCCTTATTATTTGCACATATGCTATAAGAATTTACCATAAATCACAGTACATAAGATACTACTTACTGCAATAGCAGTCCTCTCCCTTTCTATTAGATCAGCCAATTTATCCAGCAGCCGCCCCCTTTCTGAGGCATCCATTCTCCTCCACACAGAACCTAATGAAAAAGCCAGTCGGGCAGCTTGCACTGCTTTATCTACGTCAGCCTAGCAAGAAAAAAATTATTATTTATAAAATGAATTCTATTATATAGGCTCACACAAACAATTCTACCCAACACTATAAAAAGATAATTGTATTGCCTTTAAAATTAAATTGCATTCTAAAAAATGGAAAGTTATATGCCAACATGACAACATACAAAGGGTGCATTATTCCACAGTTAAGTTTAGAGGACAGATTTGAGGAAGTTACCATTTCATTAGGACAAAGGGATTTGTTTTGTTTAGTGCAAAACTATTTTATGTCCTATGGGCTCTGTAAAAATCATATATTACTCATATGCTAAAACAATGCATAAGTGTTACCTGTGGTATAATAGATTTTCATTTTACAACACAAAGTAAGAGTTTATATTACAGAAGACTATCCTTTAGTTCTCAGTGCAGGGAGGATTTCCTTCCAACATTTATTAAATCAGCAGCTAGAAATGAGGAGGCCAAATTCACACCTTGCTGTTTTTTTCTAACACAATTACCTTTTCAGCTTCTTGAACTTCACAGATCTGCTCCCCAGTGGCTGGATTATAGACTGGGAAAACCTTTCCACTCTCAGAAGTCTGCCATTCATTGTTTATAAAAATCTTTGGAGGAGAAAGAAAAAATAAGCAGTTTTTTATGTTGTAGTGACATCTTGACCCTTAAAGAATAAACAAAACATTTACAAAATGTGCAGGACAGGTGAATTTGCATAGCATGGGTACACATTAATTACACCTTGGATCTCTCACTGCTTTCTGAAGGCAATTTTGCACTTGTGTCTGCCTGTACCCATGTGTAGGAGGTGCAAGGCCATCTATATCAAATATGAATTCTAGCTGTATTGTTTCTGATTACAAATAAATAAAAACTAAATTTAACGAAGGGATTAATGAAGATACACACCATTTAGCCAACCACAATGTAGCCTCTTCATTCCCAAGAGGTGTCTGTCACTACCAGCATCTGTTTTAGGCATTCATTTAAATGTGAAGTAATAAGTATAGAACAATTTATTGACTGTTGCACTTATCAACGAGTGTACAATGGTGGTCAAAAGGCCAGGTGTACAATTGGCATTAAGCTGGCCATAGACGTAAAGGTTTTTGAAAGATCCAATGTTTAGCGTGAGACCACGATTGTCTCAAAACAATCGTTTAAATGTCCAATGTGTCCATCAACTAAAAAGACCATTTCAGGCGATATTGCCAGCAAAATTGAAGGGTCACTGCCTGCTTGACCCTGCAAACATAGATAGATTGCATGGGGACCGAAAAAGATTTTCTAACCTGGCTGATCAATTTTCAGACCGATGTCGGACGAAAAATCGTAAGATGTACAATCGTTGGTATCCCACTAACTGCACATAATTTGACAGATTGGTCGGACTTCGCTAAGATCGGTCGTTCGGCAAAGAAAGATATTGCGTCTATGGGGAGCTTTACACTTACCTACAGCAGAATTTCAAGATCTTCAGAGGTTATCAAAGAGATGAAGATATGAAAATTTAGCAAGGTACAGGGACAACTCAATAGCAGTAGTTAAAAAAAATTATATATATATATATATATATATATATATATATATATTTAATAAAAGCACTGCCCAGTTAATTAAGCAGAAATACTTTTTAAAAGGGTACTATTATAATCTATTATTTCTATAGCTACAACACATTCTACAGTACAGACTTCATTCTGTACTATCAATATCTCTTTATCACCAGAGCAGTCACTGGGGGCTAGCCTGATGTAGAATTAGAGTGAGAATAAGAGAGAATACCTATCTGTTACACTAGATACACATGGAAACCCAAGGCAATCAAAAAAAAAAAAAACAAGAAAAAAACACACCACCGAACTGGTCTATAATGTGCAATACAAAGAGCTTTACCATTGGGAAAATCTATGAAAAAAATATATAGTTAAGCCGAAAAACCATTAATACTGTGTGGCATACAAATTAAATTTTCTCATGTTTATCATCAAGACTGGGCCTAAAATAAAGCACCCAAATCATTAAGCACCCAAATCATTAAACAAAAGCAAAATCCATCACAGTGTGATGCCTTAAATGGCAACAGGAATAAACCTTTTCCCCCACCATTTTACTCTAAATCAAACCACGACATCACCATTAATTTCTTATTAATTCAAGTTGATCGCATTTAAATTGGCTGTAAAAATCATAGCGTTTACTTCGGTGTGCGTGTGTGTAAAGTGCCTCATCTAATGTTCTGGAACAGTTTCAAGTCTTGAAAACCACCAGCTGCTGGGTTTACTAGAAAAACCTTACACGTAAATAACTAGCTTTTGAAACTCTAAAGTGTTCCGTGTCAGGTAGTACCAGTCTGCAGACATCCATACCACCAAGCCCAAATTCTTTTGCAGTAAATGTGCATTCACTAGGGGCTTTTTAGAACTCCTCCAGCTATACAGACTGAGATGGCTGTTGATTAAATGTATATAGCCAGCACATTTAATCTGACTTTCATTATGGTCACTTCATAAAAATGCCATGTAGTGGACAAGTGATGACACATTGCAAGAAAACACAAGGAATCCCTGCAAAGCTTAAATTAGATTCCATTCCTCCCCCACTTTCTAATTTATAGTGATTGTTGTAAGGGAAGTCTGTAAATCAGAGAAACTATGTGACATGAAGTGATCCTATCTGGAGAGAAAATATATATAACTATCAGTGAAGGCTGCCTCTTGCAAAAGCAGGGCTTGTTTCCATGTAAATCACCATCAAGCACCTAGAGAGCCCATTGTTCAAATTCAATAGCAAAAGGCTAGTCACAATTGCTATTCCCCTGGATTCAATGTTAATTAAGGCTGACTTTGGACTATAAATCAGTCCTTGTGTTTTTACGGCCTAATTCAGCATTAAGTATATATATTTAAAAATAGAAAACAAGTAATTGATTAACCACATTAAGTCTTTAAGAGGTGCTGGGGTTATTTGCTTTTGGGGTCTACTCATGTATAAATCTCATTGGTGAGATTAACGCTTTCCCTTGCTGTGCTAAACAGGAAAATAGGAGGAGTGAGCTATTCAATTGCAGCAAAGCTAATGTTTTCTCACTTTGGTGAGCCCTGGTTATTATTTACAAGAATACTTCCAGCTCCACCATTGTCAGCATTAGAAGTAATCAGCATACATAATTATTAAAATACCTCTCAATTAAATTTAGAAACACACAACAGAATAGCTCTAGATCTGTAATATAACCAAGAAAAATATACACATTTATGTATTTAGCACCTTGACTAGGATCCTGTGGATTCTACCATTTACACAGTCTCATAGTGCAATACACATGCATTCATTCCGCCACCGTCTCTCACATATGCAAACGGCCTACCCTGCACAACAGAAGTATGAAGCATCCCATGCTCTTGTTTTGAGCAGACAGAAAAGTGAGAAGAGACAGAAAAAGAGAGGAAATCCCTTGTATTTAAAAAAAAAAAAAAATGTTTACTGTATTGCTCCAAAGTAACGAATAAACTCAACCTACTTTTCAGTAATTGGACACAATTATGAGAAAACATAAAAAGCATCATCATCAATTTATGTAGCACCAGCAAGTTATACAGTGCTTTACATTAATGTATAACAAGCAGGGGCTCTTACATTTAAGACAAATGTAAAAGTTATATTTTTTTCTGTATTACACTCTACAAAAAAGTGAGAATCTTTTCCAACACACTAATCATACATTATGAGAAAACAATAGCAGAGACGTTTTTATTTCCTAAATAGATCCCACAGTTGCTAGAATATATACTTTCAGCACTGTGGTAGTGTTAAGGGCACTTTCAGTGTTTGCTGAATTTATTTAAGCCACATATCAACAGGTGGTGGCAATGTAAGTTCTCATTTCCTTTCCTAAGGCAGTTGTAAAATGATGTGCTAGTGAAACAATGATGATTTACAATCTTAATTTGATGTTGCTGTGTGATGTCATAATTTATCTGCAGCCTCCCCAGGTGCAAGGTTCCAAGCCACTGCCAGTATGCTCATGGACTTAGCGCTCAATTCCAGTGATATGGAAATTTCTTTTCCCCCCCCCCCTTTCTGCTTCCCCTTGGATTCAATACACAATGTTTTTGTACTTCAGCAGCTCGGCTATTCCCTTCTTTCAGTACAGGAAGCAGATTTTAACATCCAAGTAATAATGGCGTCCCACAGGAAAAATTATTCTGGATGAACACTGAGTGAATGGGAATTTCTCAACTCATTTGATTTACAAGCAAGTTATGTTTTCAATTGCTGAAATAGTCCTTGTTCATGTTACTCCATATGCTATGAGCAACAAGACAAGGAAGCAAAGGCTGCTAGCTGAAATTCTACACATATATTTCTATGTATATTGTGTATGTATATTTATTTATTTAGTATGTGTTTGTGTGATTGTAACCATACATTGTAGACTGCACACAATCTATCGGCACTACATAAATAGCACAGACATTATACTGGATAGAAAGGACTGCTTCTTTACGGCAAGGAAGATCTGGCAATATTGAAGCTTTGGCCACAATTGACTACAAACTAAGCTGGGAAAAAAGTCTAGTTGAGCATTTCACACTATAAAACTGCCTAAAAAATTAGTATCTTAAGACTCCCTGATGTCATCACTTTTTTTATAAAATACCCAGCTGTAATAGAAGTGTAAATATTACAAAAAAAAAAGGGAGATTAAAAATAAAATTTGAATTATTTGATATAGTCATTTGGAGCATTATGTAGACTAGGTTGGAGGATAAAAGATGCAATACCTGTCCACAAATAATAAACAGCTTCTACCCTGAAATATGCCAACAGACTTTTTTAAGTTAAGGTCACATTTACACGTCAAAAATGTACAATAATACTATTTTTACATTAATATGCAGACCAGTTTGCACCAGCTTTTGCAATTCAAACACATGCATCATGTATCAACACTAAGGGGGCTATTTATCAAAAGGTTGAATTTTAGAGGTTTGAGAGATTTTTTTTACACCATAAATGGACTCCTCTATCAGCAAATTTGGAGTGAACAACCCAAAAACTCGAATCAATAGAGTTTTCGCTCCAGAAAAAAACCTCGAAACAATCAAATTAATAAGAGTTTTCAAGTGAAACCCACTGAAAATGGTTAAAGGGACCTTTGCCATTGACTTCAACAGGTTTTAGCTGGTGTATTTTCGGATTCAAGCTATTTCCAGCTTCAGGGTATAACACCTCTAAAAAAAAAATGTAGTTTTTGGGGTCTTTTAAACCTGAAAATTTGAGTTGGACTGAAAAATACCCTCAAAAACAAACTTTTGGATTTACATACAACTCAACCTTTCTGCTCCCTAAAGTAGGGTATAAAGTATCTTCCCTTTATTTAATAACTTATTGACCATAAAATTCAGTAATCGCTACATATACTTAAATGTGTTATTTTAACAATGAAAACATTTTATGTTATTCATTATAAGGTTATGTAGGTTTGAAATTTAGCACCACTTTTTTGCCCAAGTCAAAAGAACAATAAGGACAGTTACAATGCAGAAATTATAGCAGAAGCAACACAATTGAATATGTTGCATTAACCCAACTGTGACTGTTCAGCGTCCAATGTGAGCATGCATTTCCCCATGTTTCTGTCAGAACAGGGACAGTACTTAAGTAGTGGCTTGCTGTGAACGTGTTGGATTGTATGTGGGAGACAGAAAACAAAGCTTCCTCCTGTTATTTTGTTTTGTACAGTAAATGGCTTGTCTGAATGTCATACCACTATGCACCAAATGTCTTTTTCATCTACACTTGCTCAATTTAGAGGCCAGTCTGCCCATGGCAGTACATGAGAGTTGGAAGGAAGGTGGAAAGGTCTTTACTGTTTGCTTTCCAATCCATGGGGGGTGCATAAATGTCAAAAACAACCGTAATTAGTGTAGCTAATATCGAGTTCTTGCGGAGAATGACTACTTGCATGTTGCTTGGGAAGGAAGACAAAGGAATGCAAAATGCAAAACTGAAATTTTGTAAAAAGCTGGCGGTTTCTCATGAAATCTTATTCGGTTATTACATCTTTATGAAGATATTCTATTTATAAACCTTTCAATCACTGGTTAAATGCATACCAATACACATAAGGTGCACATCCTTCTGAAAATTTGAAAACCCAAACATAATAAAATATTCAGTAATTCAGAACATCTATCACTACATTGTAGTCAGGTGCCAGCTTGCCAGTTACAGAGTCAAAGTTTTTTTATGCATAATTTATTTAGAGTCCTGTCAATTTTGAGAAGGAGAGAAAAAAATAAAATGTTTAAAAGGAGCAGCATATCTCTTTAATATGAGCAATGATGGATCATATTTTATATTTTTATAATTTTTCTCAGCCCCATTGTCCCCTGCTAAGCGAGAATGTTTTATTTCCTGTATATTTACATTGTTCCATTCAATAATATCAGCAGATTATTTGCTTTGGCAAGGAAGATCATTGTGGACTTCAGTAGAATATCATTGCCTACTGTATATATCGTTCATCGTATATGAGGTTATATTGTAGGCTATTGAGAATGTTTTGAGCAAGGCAAGCTACAATTATATGGTCATGGAATATGCACAACACAACCTAGCTCTCATTTTACAGTCACTAACGGAAATAAATGGAAGGGAAACTTTCTAAGAAACAGGAAAACTATAATAATTCTATGCTACACAAACTTACTTTGCATATTCCTTAATGTTCTAAAACTGCTGTTTGAATTACCATACCCAATGTAGATCTGGTAATTTAGCAAGAACAAAAATCTGCAAAGCTCTTTAACAGCGGTTTGGAAGAAAAAAAGTCCAAAGTTTGCATCTAGCAATTAGTTACTGATAGTTCCCTTAACCCCATTTGGTGGTTTGTATTATGTGCCTCCTAGCATTCTAACACCAGGATGTCAAACTCATGGCTCTCTGGCTATTGTGAACTAAAGTTTCCAGCATTCACAGACAGTGGTGGCAGCCTGAAGAGCAGCAGCATACAACAGCTGGAGGGCAGAGTGTTTGACCTCCCTACTCTATAAGCCAGAGTACCACCACACGCTCATCTTCTCAAAATCACATTAAGGTTTGCAACAGCGGATCTCCAGACTTTTTCAACATGTACTTCAGGTTGCAGTACAAGACAGCAAGAGTATTTATAAACCGGCCTTATTCCTTTAAATTCCAGATCACACATTTGCATTACACTGCTTCTAGAGAAGGCACTGAAATGTCTTCTGGCAGTTAGAGTGTTGAAACATCTACAATAACTAAGTTACCAATTTCAAAGCCATCTCTTAAAATAAGGGCATCCAACCTTGAAACCAACCTTTATCTCTTTAAAAACTGCCAAACCCAATTTCAGGTGCCTCTGTGCCTGTGAGGTTAGAACTATTATAAATAAGTGCAGCAAGTAATACTTTGCATACAGTCTAATGGAACCTGTACAAGTTTAGCCTTTTTATCCCGATGGCTAATACCTTTGACCCCTAGTTTACCATGGATAATTCCATTAAGCTACAGACATGAACCCCAATGTTTAACAGTGGTGCCATGTTTTTCCATTGAGCCTTCTGTAAAATACATTAATGGCTTACTCAAAGGTACAAGCCTCTAAGAAATAAGATTATGATGGTGACACATGATACTTCAACCAGCATCAATCCATAATTCTCTGTTCCTGTCCATGAAATTGTAGATGCCCCAGTTCTCCACAGCTACCTTGCAATCCTTTCATTTGACATGACTGTTAATGCAATCTGGCCCTCCTCGTTTGTAACTATGCTACTGATCCATTTGTCAGGTCTGTAAGTTTAAGGTATGGTTCACAGGGAAATAGACTACAGTGTTTTCATCAATAGACAGAGGGTTTGTCTTTTAAACTACAAAACTGCTGCTAAGGTAACAACCAGCTATTAGACACATAAAAAGCAGAAGCAATAGTTGACCAATCCTACACACAGGGTTGCACTTTGCCAGTGAAAAGAATTAGAATACATTATAGCTGAGCTTATCGGTACTACAGAACTGCTAAACATATAAAAACTCTTGAACAGCAATATCACACAGAGTAGGAAGAGGGGAAGTTACAAGCTGCAACAGCATGTGCTCTTGTAAAGAAAAATACTTTCTTCCTGATAGGAATCATAACGGAAAGGAAATTGTAGTGTTAGGAATATCCCATTGTGGCTGGATGAGACTTCAGGATGTTATCTAAAGTTTTATGATTTCTTTGCAGTCACAAGAACTGTAGGTACTTGGGCAGTATGGGCTCTTGTAGGTAATGGCATTCTGTACTCTATTAGTTTTGTTGTTTTAGGGGGAAAAGAAATCTACATTAAATACAACCTACTTCATTTACATTAAACTAAGCTGCACATAAAGTTGAGCTAATTGAAAACATTCATAGACTCTGGCCAAGTTCCAAATATGTGGAAGCTGTACTGAAGGATGCATGCTTTGGATCAGCCATGTCAAACCTGTGGCCCTCCAGCTGTTATAGGACTAAAATTCCCAGCATCCTTAGTCATAGCCAGGCATATAAAACTGCAAAATTTTCACTTTCTTTGAAAGGGACATTATTATTAAAATTAAACTTTGTATGTGTGTCTTTATTAAACAATGAGCAATAAGTATACCTGAGCAAGTAATCTCATGCATTAACTAGAAGTAACTAATAGTAGTTATAACAAAGTCACTGTCAGGTCTTATTTTTGATATTCTAGCTATTTTTATTACAGATAATTCAGATCACAGATGACCTGTGAAACTCACTTAACACTGCAGATGCTGGATTATTTTGTATCGAAGATGGGAAAGCTAAGAAAATAAAACAATTCTACATTTTTCTTTAAAAAAAACGTAAAGGGATATTTTGGGATGAACCTAGTGCCGCCACTGCCCTAGAGATATAAAAGACTAATGTCATAAAAATACTACAAATACATCAAGTTTTTTAGCCCTTTGCTTCGGCTTGAAATGTAACCCCGATACTGTAGCTATACTTTGCAGATATGAACACACAGCATTATTATTTTATTAAAAAGCTTTAATGATATGTTGTAGGATTGTATATGAAAGCTTTTCTTCAAAGTGCCTTTTATAAAGGAGGCAAAGAATGTTATGCAACTTCTGTTTTTGAACTTTGGTGTACTATCTCATAACAAACCAAATATGGAAAAGACACATAGCATTTAAATTTATGTCTAGGAACAAATAATAAGTACTGGCTATTATAATAATGCAACACTTTCTTTGGTATGGGACTATAATTGAAAAGATGGATGCTGGAGTGGGACTTTTTAGCTATGTGCACACCCCTTGTGCTTCTGAAAAATTACCCCCATCATCTTTAAAGGCTTTGGCTGTTAGTAGAGTAGTAGCCATTTAACAGCATATTGAAATTCACCAAGAAATTTTAAATAGGACAATTAATAGAAAGGCAATTCTTTGGCTTCACTATAAACTTGAGAAAGTCATACAGATTCAACAGATTGCTTTTTCTGTAACCTCCAACAACAAGAGGTCAACCACCATTCATTGTAACCAACCTGCTTCAGCATATTTCAATGCACAGCAAATAACACTGCTGGTAAACCAGTGCCAGCATAAAATACATTTATGGCAAGAATCCATCCCAAAGCAAGAGATGTAGATATATACTCTATGTGTGTGCTTCCGTGTGTATATATAATTAAAGCAGTAGCCACAATACACAGTAGCAGGATTCATGCTTACCCTGCCAAACACAATGATACAATTACTTGAACTAAGTACTACTATTGTGGCCTTAATCTGGGCTATGTTCATCAAAATGGCAGAAATACACATGTTCATTTAGAGGCCTAAATGGCTTTATTAATTATCACGAACCTGTACCCATAACAATCATTTTAGAGTGCACCAATAAATATCCCTCTGTGAACGTTAATGTAATGCCATACTTAGCTGCTATCCAATACTGCAAGTGTTGCCAGTTTAATATATTAATCAATAGATAGATTCTCTAAACAGTGACTCAAAGTCAAAAGTTAGATTAGGTTTATAGTTACAACTCCCACTAAAAACAATTTAGCATCAACATTTGAGAACTTGGGGAAAAAGAGGCCTTTGACACTACTGAAAAGCAAAACCAAATAAAAGGTCAAAGAAAATATAAATATATTTATGGGACACCTCCATGCAAACGTTGTACATAAATAGACAAGTCAATCCTCCTCATCGGTGTCAGTGAAGTTCCTTGATGTAAAGAGCAGACAAACACACTTTTTCCATTTGAGTAAATTGAAGGAATGTACCTTAATTGACTAGTTATTGGGTAGGAAAGGGGGAAACTCAAACAATAGGATTGGGCACAAATGGCAACAACTCAAATGGCAAGGAACTCAAATAAGGTTTTCTAATAAAAAACCAATATAAAATAGATACAAGTATCTATATGTTATGTTCTACCAAAAATCTATAAGTACACATTTTAGTGTAATAAGGGAGTCTGTATAGGTCTTACTTTCCATCTCTGGCAGTATTATGGGCATCATATGCTTTACAGTGCAAATTAAAAGATATGCTCCGGTTAACCTAAAACCCCAGATCTGGAAAAGACGATGGCATACACCTAGCATATTTTTAATGAACTTACTTGTGTTTGTTTTAAATGCCCCAGTGACCAAAAGATAAGACCCATTATTTTTTAGCTGCAAAAGTATTCAGGACGTGAGGTTATAACACAATGCAATATAGTAAAGCTTTGCTTATAGATATTGCAATATTGAAGGCTTTAAATTCCACCAAGGCCATACAATTTAACCTAGTGCAGGTAGCTTTGTGTTTACTTGTATAGATGTCTGCAGTAACCATGTATTTTAAAAAAGACCATTACCACGTAAAGTAGTCTTTATGGCAATACACAAATATACTCTAGTTTCAAGAGATTGGATGGGGGGGCTCTGTCTAGGACAAGATCATATATGGATAACTTTCTTACTTCCCTCTGGTAGCTTTAAAACTACAAATATCTGGAAATTAAAAAAAGTGGGTATACATGGTAATGGCAAAAGCAAATATTTTGCAGCAATATGTGTGGTCAGCAGGAACTTTTAAGAGGTTTCAAGTTGCTAGCAAAGCAATTTCACAGCATTATTTAAAAGGAGTTTGGGGGTCCTCAAAATACTACAAAAAGCATTTTCTTATGATTAATTTAAAATAGACAGGAATATCATTAACCCAGAAGATACCAGCACTGGTATATTTCAAGAGTGCAAGGTTAAAGCTTCCATCATATATGTTATTTATACAGATTATATAATATATTCTCTAAGGACACTGATGTGTTTAATTAAAAAGAAATCAAAGAAATGTTTCTAGTCTTGCGTTAGAATGAAATGCTGTTCGCTTTAATGAATGCCATCTTCACCCAAGAAGGTCACAAAGAATCTGAAGAGTATAGTTAGTAATCTATAGACCTGAACATGCTTATACTCTGGTCCTTGAACAGAACATAATTCTAGACGTGATATGCATACAGAGTATGGAAATACAGAACAACAAACATTTATTCATATTTGGCTACATTGAACTTTTTGCTGATGTATATAGGGTTGCTCTAGTTTTATCATGAATTATTAAGAAAGAATGAGCAATTAGTAAGTAAAGTGTATTTCTAGGAGCATGTAAATGAGAAATGTGTTACGCAATTTTCTTGCTACAGCGTTTAGTAAAATTGTTACAATCTTAACATGTTTTCACATCTGTATAATCATTTTCCGATACATTTGGGATGTTAAAAGGCAATACTCAATATGTCCTTCCCTCACTGGGTTATTAAAATATCTGCAAACTGATGTATTATTTAAGTAATAGAAAAAGCCCTAACAATTGCACCGAGATAAAAAGGGCAACTCAATTGACAAACAAGATTCTTATAGCAGAATAAAGTGTTATTTATAATATATATATATTTTTGTATTACTATTATTCATTGTAGAAGTTAACAAATGCCTTTCTGAGACTGAAAGACTGAAACTGAAGATATTTATATATGTACCCGCACGTTTTCTTAGTGAATTCACTTTTGGGCACGAGCAGCATGATGGACCCGAACTCCAGATATTGTGCAAATTTATATTTTATCATGCATCACAGTATAGGATATCTGGTCTGTAGGTCCATCTTATTATATATATATATACATATATACACACAGATATGGGATAGGTTATCCGGAAAGCCATGATCCAGAAGCTCTAAATTACAGAACGGCAATCTCCCACAGCCTCCATTTTATCCAAATATTTAAAATAATTTCCCTTTTCTCGGTAATAATAAAACAATACCTTGTACTTGATCCCACCTAAAATGTCATTAATCTGTATTGGAAGCAAAACCAGCCTATTGGGTTTATTTAAGGTTCACGAGATTTCCTAGAAGGCTTAAAACCCAAATTCTGCAAAAATCTGATGATAGATAGATAGATATAGATTTCTTACAAAACTGACGAATTGCTTTTGTAGGGAAAAACTGAACATATATTAGAGTAAATTGTGGAATAAGAAATGAACTTGGGTGAATAATGAGAAGAAAACTTTGAGACAGAACTGGCAGTACTTCTATGGATCAGGAGAAAGACAAATCTATCCCTGTTTACTGGCATCTAATAATAATAATAATAATAATAATAATGATGATTGCAATATAATGGATATATATGATGATGCCCCGCACACACAGTGCCAGAGCGCAGTCGCACACAGTATCAGGGTGACTAATAGCGCTCAGTGATAATCTACTCGATGGGACCTATTTTCCTTTAACTCGGCCGAGCACAAGTGTATAACATTGCATGCGAGAGAGGGGTCAGAAACAGTAAATAACACTGAATTCACAGTAGAAACAACCACGTGATCCCTGTTAGATTTTTTAACAAAACTTTCCTACTTGAAAAAAGTATGAGGCGGCGCAAACTATGCTTAGAGTCAGTATGCTGCCGTACTTACCTTGGTGTGCTTGACTTCTAGGTTAGCGCTGGGCGAAGGCAGGAGCTGCAGAGAAGCCATCAGGGCAGCGGGATCTGTCTTGACTTCCCCGGGCATCTCTATTTTACTGGAAGTCATGTCTGAATGCGCTTTGGACTATTCCCCTCGTCTCTCCCCCGCGGGCTCTTTGAAGTGACCGAATATTTGGTTTGCGGTGCGAAATAGATGAGTGTGCTTCAGCCTTTCCTCTGTATATAGGCAGGTGTCAAGCGGACTCTCTTCTCATTGGACATAGGGAGAGAGGGAGGGGAGGCCAGTTCATCCTACGATGATATAATTACAAACTTCTATTTACATAAAGCGCTGGACACGGATCCGTGCAGGCGAATGCCTTGCCATTGGCTTTTCCCTTTAACATTCACTTTCCCGGGACGGGCTGCTGTAACTTGTACAGACAAGGAGCGGCCAGTCTCCAGTCTGCGCAAAGCCGAGCTCCAGACGCTCAGTGCACCGCCTAAAAAAGTTGCTCGGAGCCTCCCAGAAGTTTTCCGTCCGTGCAGTAATTAAAGGCGAATTAGCACCTTGCTTTTGTGTGCACTTCAGTGGAAAACCAAAAGGAGCCGAACAATGAGAGGGGAGTGTGGGGTAAGATTTGCGCTTATTAGGCAGGCATCCCAGAACATAATTACATACATTCTCTGTGAACGGGTAGGGAATAAGAAAAGAAAAACAGAAACTTCGCCTCCACTCGAAACACACGAGGCTGGACGGACACATGATATAATTTGAGCCTATAATAACCCCCCTTTATTAGTTTCTTTATCCCCCTCAGTGCTCGCCTTCCTGCGGGCCGCGCTTTGCCACACTCGGCTTCATCTCGCTAATCCTGGGAGGTGTGGGTGACAGGGAAGCGCTAATTGAATTGATTGTAATGCTACATAGGCACCCCGATGTCTCTGCCAACCTGCTCGACTTTATTTACTTTCACAGATTGATGGAGATTTAATCTGAATAAAACTGCGGGAGATTGTGTTTTATACACAAAAAAAGTGTTATTTCAGAAGGCCGCTCCCAAAATGCGCGGGTTTTTGCAATAAAGATAATTTAGCTCTTTGGCCATTTGTGTATGATTTTATCGCCTTGTGACATCAGCGTATACCACAGAAAAACTCATCCGCTGACTATTCAATAATTTGGTTTACATGGGACTTTAAGAACCGCGTTTTAACTTTACTTCCACCCATTCATAAACAGACTTTTACAAATCCCAAAGGAATGAATAGAATGTGGGTGATTTTTTCTGTGGTAAACTCTTTTTTGATGAATCTGCTCCCATGTCTGTGTTCATAAACATCACTTGAGCGCAGGCCCGGACTGGCAATCTGTGGGTTCTGGCAAATGCCAGAAGGTCTTCAATAAGTAGAGTTGCCACCTTTTCTAAAAAAAAATACTGGCCTTCCTATATTTTACCCATTTCACTTATTAATAACATTGGGATGAAGCTGAATTTTGACCTGCCAGGCAGATGGCAACCCTAGCTATAAGGTGCCGAAGAAAGTCAGTATTTAGTGAGCTTGTGATTGGGCGTCTGTGTACCTGAAATGCCAGGGCCTGTTTTGACTCTCAGTACAGACCTTCTTGAGCCTGCAGATTTATAAATAAGAAAATAATAAGAATATAGTAAGAACATTTGCCCCACCTTTTTCCCTAGGTCAATGAGACAAATAAAAAGTAGAGCAATATAAGTTCCTTTTTATGACATTACAACACAGAGGAATACAAGTGAGGAAATAGGGCAAAATATGTAGTCTTTGTCTTTTTTGGCAGTTGGGCAAAGGTTTATAGACTGTTTTCTTAGTCTTAATGTGTTGCATTGTATTATTTATTGGTGTCATTATTCACCATTACTTGCCGTGAAACAAAAGCGTGTACAGTAAATCAGGTGTCCCTACGATAACAGCTATATCGTAAAGCTCTTTTATTGCTAATGGCACCAAGACACCACATTTCATGCTGTGCAGGAATAACTTGTCCACTAGCTCTATACATAGAGCTAAAATCTGAGAAGCCTTTAAGGAAATTTTTGGGGAGCACTTATACCCGCGCAACATGCAAAAAAGGCACATCTGGATCCAGTGCTGATCCACATAATCTAAAGTAAAGAATACAGTACACCATGGATTTTACGTTTTAAAAAAATCCAATGTCTTTATAGTTTCAGTTTAAAAACATAGCACAACACATGGGAAAATGGTTTCCAGAGGATACGCTTTTCTGTAGAAAATGTTTTAGCCTATGCCTGATTAATTTCACATGGGGCAATCACAAAACTTTTTTTTTTAAATTGGATTAGTCATTTGTCACATTTATTATTTCTTGGGTACATTTTTCTCAATCTTGAAGATGCCCGAGACTCTCAAGTTGCGCTACTTTCCCATAGGCTTCTATGAATGTATTTATTGATACAGCTCAGTTATCAACTAAATTAAGTAATAGCATTGTTCCATAAAAAATGCTGATGTGCCCCATTAGATAAAATTGATATTGACGTTTTACCTCTCTCGAATGATAATTTACACAGTTGATGAATATTAGATCAAATATTAGAAATATCTCAATCTGTTACAGAAACACTGATAGCATGAGATTTATATTTCTCACAATTGCCTTTGTATAACCCAAACCATAAATATTACCTACAAGCATGTCATTGAAGGGATCCTGTAGTATCAGGATCCAAACCTGTTTTTTTGTATCTTATTTAAATTTATACTGAAAGATAGAAGGCAAGTATTTGCTTTAACTAGGACTGATCTTAACTGGGGAGACAGGTCAATAATGATTTATGGTTTTTATTTTAAAGCAAATGTCACTCTGTACATCTTTTGACAGCAGAGGAAACCTAGTGTGACATTAAAGGGGTAGTTCACCTTTAAGTTAACTTTTAGTATGTTATAGAACAGCTGGTCCTAAGCAACTCTTCAATTGGTCTTCATTATTAAGTTTTAGAATTATTTGCCTTTTTCTTATGACTTTTTTCCAGCTTTTAAATGTGGCTCACTGACGCCTTCTACAAAACATGCTTTCTAAGACTACAGATGTATTGTTATTGCTACTTTTTATTACTCATCTTTCTATTCAGGCCCTCTCCTATTCATATTCCAGTCTATTATTCAAATCAACGCATGGTTGCTAGGGATTCCTGCAAACTGGAGAGCCACTGAATAAAAAGTTAAATAATTCAAAAACTTTAAAAAATTTAAACCACTTGCAAATTGTCTAAGAATATCACTCTATATCATACTAAAAGAGGGCACCTAACCTATGGGGCTCAAAAGATTCCCCAAACCGAAGGTGCGGGCTGATAGAGCCCGCATTCCGGTTTGGGGTTCTAGTAGTTAAAAAAAAAAAATTCCCCCTGCCTGCGCTGGCTTGCTCACACCGGGAGGGAGCTCCCGGTGCGAGCCGCCATGACACCCCATGCGCAGAATGAAAAGCTGCCTGAACTTGCCGCAGCTTTTCATTCAGCTTATGCGCATGACGTCACATGCGCATACTGCGCATGGGGTGTCATGGCGGTTCGCACCAGGTGCTCCCTCCCAGCAGGGGGAATTTGTCTTTCTAACTAATAGAACCCCAAACCGGAATGCAGGCTCTATCAGCCCGCACCTTCGGTTTGGGAATCTTTTGAGCCCCATAGGTGCCCTTTTAATGTTCGCATTCCCCTTTAACATAATTATCATTTGCCATAAATACTTGTTTTGTCCTTTAAGAAGTGATGAGCTTAAAGATAGCTAAAACAGAGTTTGACAAAACACCTCTGTCCATCTGTCAGCTCTGTACAAAATGTAATCAGGCAAGTACTTTGCTGTGGAAGGCAACATGTTACCACTCTATGTGCATCAGTTACGGTGATCAATGTTACATAAGCAGCAGTGAAAAGGGGGACAAAGGGTTTTGGCTACTGTTGTGTTTGGTAGCCGAGGATGAGGAGGGTATAACAATGCTACTGTTCAGTTCTTAACACTTCAGAATAATTTACACATTTAAAAATTATCTTTATGAATTGTATCACTGGAACAAGGTCAAGCAGAAGTACTAGAAGGCACATTGCTTTGGAGGACTTATTGTAATTGCCTTCCTGTATTTTTTAGATGATGGGCAGTATAGCAGGTCTGGACTGAGATTCAAAATAGGCCCTGGCGTGTAAGTTACAGAGGCCCAAACAGCCCCCCAACAGCCCACCAAATAATGACTATGGAATCTTACAGCAGCCCCTCTGGCATTTGCCAGAACCCACAGATTACCAGTCTGTGCCTGCAGTATAAGTTGTGTAATATACAGTATATAAACTGTGTAGATTTTGTCCCATGTATTGTGTGAAAAAAGGAGAATGTGCCAGTGCATTACACTTTCACACATGCACGCCTCCACTGCCACTGCCGCATGGTCCTAGCTCTGAACAGTTAGTTCTGTCAAGCACCAGAGCACTGGGGAACTTTGAGTCCCCAGTGGTCCTTAGGATGCGGGTGGGTGGCATGCAGCCCTAGGCACTGGCCTTTGTGGCCTTGCCACAAATCCGGGCCTGCCTACACAACCACCCCTCATTTGAAACAGGCATAAAGACAGTAGCAGATCAGTAGGAGCTCCAGTTTCTAATTTTCCAGGACCCGTACAAATGTGCTGGCAATGCTGGTAGCTGTAGTGCTGCAGTATACAACCTAGTTTTAATCAGCACAGTTGAAGAAAATAAAACCCTCTGCATGATATGCTGAATTCTGTGCATTGCTACATTAGATACAAGACTCCTAATAATTAGATGTAGGGGCTACATTTTTTCTGGTCAAATGGAAAATGCTATTTTTGTAAAGATTTATAATGCTCCAAAACTGCTATAAATTCTAATCCGAAAATACTCCAGCTAAAACCTGTCGAAGTCATGTAGGTAAATGGTAGATGGTCAATTTTGTGCTGTCAGGATTCTCAATAGTTTCATTCGATAATCTGATAAATTGTCGCAGAGACAATTCAATAAAGTTGACTTTTCTTAGTGCCAGTTGGAAAAAATTGAACGAATTGAATTCACGCCAGATTTTGTCATTAATTTTGTAGCACCAACTTTTTTCAAGAAAAATTATTGGTAAATAAAGGGGATTCAGGTGTGGGAGTTGGGTGTATTTCAATACAGTTCTGCATCTTATGGCTTCATATGGTCAGGAAAATCAGACATTTTACAGTTGCACTGCCACAGCTAATAAAATCACTCCTGGGTGCTGATTAATCATACTGCCTTCATTCTCTTAGCCAGGGAAATAACAATTGAGGCAGTAGACCCAGCAACTGTCTGATGGGACTCCAATGGAACCTTGACTGATGGGCCATTTCAGTATTTGTTTACGAAATATCTTGTTCTCTAAGGTCTGGTAAAACTATAAACATTTTGCTGATGGATCTGGTTACTCTTGTAACTTTTAGTGATGTCACTGTATTGATCCTATTTGACTCAACAGATCTAGCCCTTCCTATACAACAGAAACAGCTGAGCATTTTGCTGTGTTGCCTATATTTTTCCAGCTTGCAAAATAGTCTGTTCACATTGCTGAATGCAGACAATGCCCAGCGACAGATGTGTTAGTTCAGGTGAAGCCTATTGCACCACTGGGATAAACTGGGAAATTGCTTTCTGGCACATAATCAAAGTGCCTTTTGCTGCCTGGATGCCCATAGAATGCAGTTTGCTCCTTGATAGATACATTCACATCTATGTACATATGTATGACCAGTGAGTTAGGTGGCCATACATGGGTAGACTTAATCTTTAATCTTAATAAAATAATGGGTCCCAAGTCTGAGACTCCTGACCAATGTATGGACTCCAAGCTAAACTTTCTCTGTCAATATCTAAAAAAAAAGAGTTTGGTCAAGTATTGATTTTGCCAAGCATAAATCCTCCAGGCTGAACACTGCAGTTCATCTGCATTGGTCCCTCAGTATAATACCTCATGAAATTGGTTAGATCTTTGACAATGATTTGTACATCTGAGGTCCTCACTAAACAATCATGTATTAAAACAGCCTGTGGAGAGGATAAAAGCATGAGTGCATAAATGAAGAATAATGAAGATTTAGGGAGTCTTAGACTCCACAAGAAAGATAAACTGCGATACATTGATGTATCATTAAGTTCTCTCATAGTAACTGGGGAATGGTCTAGCAGTTGATGGGCAAAGAAAAGCAAGAAACTGTGTGTGTTCTAGTGACTCATTGTATGTGGGCAGAGAAAGTGAGAGATGAGCCCATTGGGACTTCTAGCTTGAGAGACTGCTTGTGTACAGTGTACACACTTGTCATGTTTCACTCCTTGGTGGTCTGTAATAAAAAGCTTTTATGAGCTGGAGAATGAATTTACATTGATAAAATAGCCCCAATAATGCAGACTTATATATTAACATTTTAAGCTTTATTCATTTCCACAAAACTAATCTCTACACCTCCTTCCTCTTTGTTTCCTTCTTCTTCCATCTGAGGTGCATGCAATTCAACTATTCTACCCTCTTGCTACATAGCTGTTATTTACAGACCTCCTTCTGCCAAATCTCTAGCTACATTTCCCTCTGACTTCCCGGCTTTCTTTTTTGCCATGCTCTGACAGCCCTGCAGGTTATTCTGGGTGACTTCAATTGTCACATTGATGACCCCTCCCAGTCATGGTCATCTCAATTTCTACATCTAACCATCTTATTGATCTCCAGCAGTGGACAAATACAGCAACCAATGAGGATGGTCACTTCCTAGATCTGGTCTTTAAAACCTAAATCTTTCTGCATTCAACAATGATCCTTTGCTGCTTTCAGATTTTCTCTCTGCTAACTCTCAGGCTAAAATTCTGGTTTGTAACACTCACGATGTTATAACTGCTCTATCTCATTTTCTCAGTTCTTGCTTCTCCCCCATGACTACTTCCTCTGATCCTGGTTAATACCTGCAACTCTGTTCTGTCTGCTGCTATCAATACCCATGCCCCTCTGCAGCCACAATGGAATCAGGGCCACAATCCCTGTCCCTGGATGAAGTCTCAGGTGAGTTTTCTGGGTTCCTCTACATGAATGGCAGGGATACCTGTGGAGGAAATACTGTACAAAAGCAAACTTATAAATTATAAATTTCTTATGGCCTGCCTTGATACTGCCCTATCCCAGGTTAAACAAGAATACTATAGTACACTCATAAATAATAATACATCCAAACCACAACACTTGTTTTCCATATGTTTTTAAAGTCTGAATATACCACCCAGCACTTCTTTAAAAGCAAGGCAATTCTATCCATAAACAATTTTCCCACTCTTCAAATACCAATAATCTCACTTTTCCTAAATCTCCTCTTCACTTTTCAACTCTTTTGCAAGTTAGAAGTCTCATAACTTCTCCTGCCCTTGCTCACTTTATCCCATGCCATCACCTCTACTTAAAGTAGAAGGCTAGGCTGGAGGCACTTGGGGGTGCCAAACGCCAGTGTTCCTATCAGCAGAAATCTGCACTGGCCCAGGGTTATACGAGTGAGCACCACGGAGCAATCTACTTCCGTTTTCTTCTGTCTTCTATTTCCCCGGACCAATGCATGCACAGTTTAGCGAAAAAGCTGACTTTTTAGTTAAAATTCAGCTTTTAGTTCTACTGCTCATGCACAGCCACTTGAAGACAGAAGAAGACGAAAGTAGATCTTTCCTTGGTGCTCACTTGTATAACCATGGGCCAGGGCAGATTTCAGCTGATAGGAAAAAAAGGCTACACTGGACCCTTCCTGTTTGTTTAACTACTTCCCTGTCATTCTCTTACTGCTAGTTTCTATAAGCTTTTGGAATGTCTTGCCTTTTTCCATATTACTAACTTTCTCTGCACCAAAAATCAGCTTGACCTGCACACTCCACTCAGACTTCCTTAGAGTAGAGTTGTTGTAGAGTTGCAAATGTCCAGACTGCTAAGGCCAAGGGACATTACTTCTATCTTCTTATCTTCTCCTTTTGATACTGTTAACCATTGTATTATAATGCAAAGTCTCCATTTAATTGGTATCTGGGATTGAGCTGCATTATGGTTCTCTTCTTACCTTTCTGACCAATACTATGTTACTCCTGCTAACAAATCCTCTCCCCCGTTCATCTTAGTGTGGGGGTGCCTCAGGGTTCAGTACTTCATCCTCTGTTGTTCTCGATGTACACTCTCTCTTTTGAAGACCTTACGGTATATCTTCATTTGGCCTTAAATATCACCTGTATGCTGATGATATCCAGATATATTTAGATACCCCTTCACTAATCACTGACATTCAGAACCAGAGAGCAAACTGCCTACTAGCTATCTCCTCCTGGATGAACCGATGCCACCTCAAGCTCAACTTGGCCAAAACTGAACTCATGGTCTTCCTACTCAAACCTAGCCCATTGCTTCCTTTCACCATTACTATTGATGGCATGGCTATTAATGCTGTTGATTCAGCACACTGCTTAGGGATCATCTTCAATAAGTCTCTCACCTTCTGTAATCATATTAATACTACTGCCAAAACCTGCCATTTTTTCCTTCATAATATGGACAAAATATGCTCCTTTCTTTCACAAACAACAGCCAAAACACTAATCCATGCCCTTATCCTATCCCATTTAGGCTATTTCAATCTGCTACTAACTGGTCTTTCCACCTCTATCCCCTCCAATCAATCCTCAACTTAAAATGCTACTAGAATCCTTTTGCTCACTCCTAAGAGGGAACCTGTCCAACCCCAACTAAAATCCTTAACATGGCTGCCTGTAAAGCAAAGGATAGCAAATAAAATCCTTCTTCTAACATTCAAAGTCCTTCACTCCTCTGCTCCTCACCACATTTCTCAGTCTCATCAAGAAAAACCTAAGAGTCTATCTTTTGGAGCATTAGAACATTAGTCTAATCCTGGCACCCATTGGACAATGCCTTTACCTTATTTACTTTCCCCCTGAGTTTGTGCCTGTATATTAGCCACCACCCACTTAGACTGTAAGTTCTATGGGTCAGGGACCTCCTTCCTACATTCTCTTACCACTTGTTATTCACCTGAGTTAACTGTAAGTATGTAGAGAATGGTATTCTGAGACAATTCACAATTGGTTTTCATTTTTTATCATTTCTGGTTTTTGAGTTATTTCGTTTTTTATTCAGCACCTCTCCAGTTTGTAATTTCAGCAGTCTGTTTGCTAGGGTACAAATGCTTAGAATGAGCCATTCTATAACACATTAAAAGTTAACTAAAAGGTGAACCACCCCTTTAAGCTCTGTTTCCTTTATGTCCTTTGTGTATTTACAACTTATCCTCATTGTGTGTACTTTTATATATTGTACTTTTATGCATTGTACTGTGCTTAAAACCACTTTACAAACAAAGTTATACATACATACAAAACAAAAGTATATATTTATAGTATATCTCTATGTCCATATAGATATACATATATATGTATTATTTTTGAATGCACTCATTTCTATCTCACTTGAAAGGTGTAATAGACAAAATCTATTCTTTATGTCTAATGCCAAAGCACCTAATAATGTGAATTAAATGTTAGGTGCAGCACGCACAGGCACAAGAGAGCCCTATATGTTACACCTGACAAGGGCGTTGCGTATGGTCAAGCAAGATTTTTGTGTTTCAAAAATTTTCATAAAAATTGAAGGGCCTGTGAAGATATGTCCATGTTCCTCACGTATGAAATTCATTCTGTCATATGCATTTGCATGTTTTCACAGAAAAGTTTTCATCCAAATTGTTTGGTGCTAAATTTAGTAGCAGTTATATAATTGGGAACAGATGAAATATTCTTTGCCTCTCTTTAATTATTGAAATGGAATGATAGTGTACCTTTAACACAGTAATAGGAAACTCTGCTATTGCAGATCATTTTCCCTCTGTAGCTCTTGGCTTCTCTGTTTTACATGCTGCAGCTGGGAGGAATACACAAATAGTGTTGTTATCTCATGTAAATAATCTCCCCTCTGTGTGTTTTCTTTCTATTCTTTGATGTTCCCTTTGCCTGTTGATAGTATCTATTTTATTAGCTAACTAAAATCGAGGTGATTAGAGCCCTGGTTTATACAAGCTACAAGATGCATACGATCAGTTGCACAATCTAGGTATAAACGCTTGCGGTATAGATTTAACAAGCTTGTGTAAACTACTCCATAGGGAGGAATGATGCCTAAGCTGTGTGATTAATCGCATGATATGTCTCACCTTATGTAAACAGTGGCATAAACAGAAGTAAAGATGACATCCATGCACATGCTAATACAAGCAGATGAGTCAGCACCTTCAACAGCAGTCAAACAGAAAATCTAAACAGGCTGATGCAGTCAGCCTGCATAGGCCCCAGTGCCAAATTGAAGAATTTACATGTATGGCCTTTACTAATATCCTGATGAATCGTGTATCAGTCAGTAATTTAGTAGCATGGTGTGTTGTTGAGCCAATACCTGTTTACTTATAATATATAAAAAGCTGGACTGTTTACCTGTAAATCCTAATAACTAAATGTATATAAATAAACAAAATCTAATCTTGTCTTTGCTTGCTTAGGGAAGCTGAATACGACTGCTTTTCATATCTGTGCAGTTGTTATTCCCCATTTATTTGAACCTCTAGGGGAAGAATTTGTTGCATTGAGTAACATTACTCCTCAGACAATCTTTTCAGTAAAATTGTGTTGATACTTATACCGGAAACAATGAAAGGACCAATACTTTTTTGATGCAGCAAACAGGGTGATCCCAGCTTTATCCCATAGTGCTCAAGACACTTTGCACATGATCACGTCAGTGTTTTGCTGAATCACAAAGTTATTAGCTCTTTCATTGTTTCTTGGTATACTACTGGTGTGTGGCTAGATCAGTGCTAATACCTGCGTCCCCACATCTCATATTTTGCATTGACACTTATACAAACAACTTTGTGTGTTTGGATTTTTGCATGCTAATGAAAAATATAATGTATTTGAAAGATTGCTGTCTAGATTGCAGCAGATGGTGCAATTCATTGCTTACAGTACCCTCCCCTAAGTCATTAATGAACAAGTTTAATAAAAGTGGACCCAATACCAAGCCCTGAGTGTCCCCACTAAGAACCTTATTACAAGCAGAGAATGTTCCATTAACAACCACCCTCTGTACCTGATCCTGTAGCCAGTTTCCTATCCATGTGCAAACAACTTAATTAAGCCCAACAGTCCTTAGTTTAGAAAGCAGTCGATTGTGGGGCACGGTATCAAACACTTTGGCAAAATCCAAATAGATCACATCTACTGCCCCCACAGTCCAGTGTCTTACTTAGCTCATCATAAAAAGCAATCAAATTTGTCTGACATGACCTATCCTTCATAAAGCCATGCTGATTGCTGCTCATCATGCCATTCAGTAGAACAAAACTTTGAATGTGATCCCTTAACAAGCCTTCAAATAATTTGCCCACCACAGATGTCAAACTTACTGGCCTATAATTGCCAAGCTGAGATCAAAACCCCTTTTTAAATATTGGAATGCCATCAGCTTTCCTCAAATCCATAGGTACCATACCAGATGAAAGCGAATCTGAGAAAATCAGAAACAGGGGCTGGTCTAAAACTGAACTAAGCTCTCTTACAACCGGGGCTATATGCCATCAGGCCCTGGAGCCTTGTTTACATTAGTCAGCCACAAACACTTTTTACCATGACTTATCTGATCATAATGGGAACACACTACAGAAAAACAATCCTGCAGAGCAGTAATGGTATTAATGTGTCACTACAATAGTATATAGCTATAAGTTTGTCAAAGGGCTGATCACATCAGTTTATTACCAAAACATCCATCTACAGAAACATACACATATGGTAATTCCATCCAAAGCAACAAGCAATGGATCTACACACAAATATATAGGATGTGGTGGGGAGCACCATTAGCATATAATATTCCTACATTTCTACTATCTATGCATAGAAATTCCTCTCAAACATCCCATGTTTCATCATGGAGTAGACGTGCGAATGGGGTGGATTTGGTAAACCTTTTTCCTTAAACTGTGGCCTCATGTCTCCAGGACTTGCAAATTATGCAAATAAGAATACTTATCCCACATTCATGGTTTTACAATGGAAAAGATTAGTCTTAAAGTGTTTTTTTAATATTTACCCTAAAACAAATAAACAAAAATCAGCAGTGGCGTGATTTCCTCTCCCCTGTTAACTCTCCTGACAAAAGGCCACTTGAGCATGATTAAAAGGCTGAGAGGCTGCAATTTGTAAATCAGTGTTTTAGCAGATCCTGATATTGGCACCTTATCTCAATTGGCTTTATTCTCAGCATGCCTGATTCCCAAAGATGACTTTGATTGCTTGCAACACCTCACATCAAAGGATCTAACTCCCACTATGTGACAGTGATTAATGCAATCAAAACAGAACACTATAAAGTGGCTTATTTTATGTAACCCTAACACCTGCATGGGGTCTTACAGCAGGGACTGTACGCTGTGCTTGCGAGGCCCTCTGCTGATCAGTATGCAGAACAATCCGTCCCTTTAAAGAAGGGAAATTCAGAAAATGAAAGGTTTTTTTATGATATTTGTAACCATAAATAATAAAACAGAAAAATCTTTAACAGTATATGAAAGTGGAGACAATTTCCCTTTTGCTTTGACCGTGCGACAGCAGATTAGTGATGGTGATAGATTCTTGAATATGTATGAAGGTATAATGCCAGCCTTTCCCTGCACATAAAATATGGAGGGCTAAAGGGATTACAAGAGTGAGGTGTGTAAGAATAACAGGATATAAGAGTTGCTGTAGGCATCACCCCCTTACTAAATCCCTCTAGTATAAACAAGTCTGGGGTTTTTACTAACTTAAACAACATAGCCTCTGCTAATTCAAAATGTATACAAACAAACCTGCTTCGGCATTCAGGATGAGTAAGGGTTTTTGTTTGCTCATTATTCTGTGATCCTAAACCAGCATACATAGGACAGCTGACCCATAGCTTTGCTTGTAGGTTTTATTGAAGTACAGACAGGAACATGCAATTGAACTCACTAGTGGGTTCTAAAGGGATAAAGAGGCATGGGTTTAAGGTGGAATAACATGAGGTTTGCTTTTAGAGGAGCTTTGCTTGAACTCAATATTTGCCAATAAATTCATAAAATCATAGTCAGTGGTAATATTGATAGTAAACAAACTACTGTGCAGGTGACAAAATGACTGAAAATATCTAAGCTATACAGCGTACCAAATATTCTTTCCATCAAATGGTACTTTATTTATAAAAAATTAGGGATGCACCAAATCCTGGCCAAATTGGAATCCTTAAAATCACATGACTTTTTACTGCACGTGATTCTCTTTACCCCTGCTTCCCCTATTTTGCATACGCAAATTGGGGTTTGTATTTGGTTTGGTATTTGGCTGAATCTTTCATGAAGGTTTCTGGATTTGGCCATCCTTGGGGTCAGGACTACTTTTTGTAGAATAAACAAGAGAATACAGGTAAATAAATAGCTATGTATATATATCTGCTTTGCTATACATTAACCATTCATAGGTTAAAAAAAAAACTTTTTTATAATGGCTTACATTTTGTCCATGCTACATTGTTTTGTTGTTGAAACTAGGATATATCAATCCTAATTCAGCCAAATGTGTTTGGCAGTCTATATATAGGTGCAGTTATGGCCAGAATGCAAACACTTTACCAATGGGCCAGCCATAATTTCACATGACTTGAAGACATGCAAAAACTGGATATGTTACCTGTATTTTAAAGGGATACTGTCATGAGAAAACATGTTTCTTTCAAAACGCATCAGTTTATTGTGCTGCTCCAGCAGACTTCTGCACTGAAAACCATTTCACAAAAGAGCAAACAGATTTTTTTATATTCAGTTTTGAAATCTGACATGGAGCTGACATCACTGTCCCCCAGTCATGGGACTTGTGCCAGCACTTAAGGAAGGAACTACTTTCTGGCAGGTTGTTATTTCTCCTACTTAAAGGAGAACCAAACCCCCTAATTTGTATCCCCCTTCCACCCTACCCTAAATAGGCCCCCTCCCCCCGGCCTGCATGGTACCCTGGGCAAATGCCACTAACTTTCTACTGACCCCTCCTTGCAGATCCTGCCAAGCAGAATTTACAGCAGCCCTCTTGTCTCCTTCGGTCTTCTTCCTGTAGTGACTGGCATTTTCGGTGCAATTGGAGTAATCTTCCAGTGCGGATCTACTGCGCATGTGCTAAAAGTCAACAGACCGTATGGCAGTATCCCTTTAACTTGTTTTTGCCAAATTGTGAAATGTTATGCGTTCATGCGTTAATGTGTTTTACTATACTAATAGGTAACAATCCACAAAATTTACACATTCATTGTTTAATTAGGATATGAAACCCTGAGGAATATCATTTATGAATTCCGTTTAGGGCTGATTATTTTCACTCTGCCTTGTGGGTGTTTAATTTTACACTGTGCTACCATTGGATAACCTCCAGTAGTCACTGGAGTTCATTATATTAAGTTACATACTATCTTTAATATTTAGGGACAGTTTCTCTTGTATACAACAGCTGCCAAAGATTGCCATTGATAACTGATTTTTTTTTAGCATAGGAAACCCATAGGGGCAAATTCACTAAGATCCGAAAATTTGCCAGCGTTGGCTTCGCTAGCGTTTGCCTCACTTCGCCAGGCGAATTTTCACCAGTTTAATAGATTTCTTACAATACGATTGGATTGCTGTATTCCTCTTGAAACTTAGTCTCTTGAGGAGGGGAAATAGCAGAAATTTTATATGGTGTAGTATTTCTATATCCAATATGCCCCCTTTCCTTCCTGAATATCAAGAGGGAGATAAAACAACGTAGAGGAGAAGGAGACAATATCGCTCTTGGAAAAAGCCATTAAAGGCGAAACACGTTAGCGAGATCTCATTGAAAGCTGCGGACACTATCCCCATAAAGGACGCAACTAAACTCCGAGGGACGCCAAAGAGTTCCAGCGCAATCGGGGGATTTTTATATTGACTTTGAAATGCGGCTAACAAGAATCCGTTTGTGAGTGTGTGTTTTATATGCTATTAAAGTATTTACGAAATTTTTCTACACACATTTTTCCTATCTCCTCTTTACAAGCTACAGAAGGAGCGCCCGAACCTAGAAGAAACCAAATACCACGCCTGTCACAACTCACGTCTTGTGAGTATATTGGAATACTGGGGGCACTAGGAACCCAGCGGTTTGTTGCTAACCTTGGCGCACTAAGTTACGTTATATATATATGCCTTAAAACCTCTTTTTTTCCTGCGGTGAAACTTTACTCCAGCCTTCTTCGTGTCGTATCTATTTAGAGATCACGATAAATAAGGTGTTTCCACACGTGCACTTGTGCGATTGAGTCTCTTATGTGTAATTAAAAACTACAAGGTGTTAAAGTATAAGGTCTTGATATTCACAAAGGAAAGGGGGCATATTGGATATAGAAATACTACACCATATAAACTTTTCTGCCATTTTCTGCCCTCCTCAAGAGACTAAGTTTCAAGAGGAATACAGCAATCCAATCGTATTGGAAGAAATCTATTAAGCTGAGACTGAGGAGAGTCTAAAGCTGGCCATAGACGTAACAATTACGATCTTTCTCGGAAAAGATCTTTCCAAGAAAGATCGTTCGTTTCAACACACACGTGTAGAGCTGAATCGTCAGATATTCAGGTAGAAATAATAGAATTCTACTTGTATCTGACGATTCAGCACTAACAATGGCCGATGTTCAGGGTGCTTTCAAAGGCATCCGATCAAAATTTTCCGTCCAGTCCGATCAACCAGCCGACCGATATCTTAATCCTCTGACGATATCGGTCGGCTCATTTCCCACCATACACGCACCGAATATCGTACGAAAATTAGTTTCGTACGATATTATCTGTGCGTCTATGGCCACCTTTAGGAATTGCTGGATTTGTGGGACACCTAGATTCCTGGGACTCAATTTTACTGTTAAAGAATTTTCACCAGTGCTACGCAAATTCACTAAAGTACAAAGTTCCGCTCAGGTTGGCGAACTGTAGCGTAGTTGCGCTAGTGTTCCTTCTCTAGGCAAAGCGCATTTACGCTAGCGAAGCCTAATTTGCATACGGTGGGAACTTTAACATATGATACAAGTATATGTTTTATTAAATAAAGTTGTCCTATTGCCCTAAACATGTGCCCCCTATATAGTTGAGTTGCCATATGTTAGGAAATGTAGGGGGGAAGGAGGGTAACCCCGTCCCAAAAAAATACTATCTTTTTCAGACTATCACCCTCCAATAGTAAAACACGCCAGAGTTTTTTTGGGACTTAGAAAAAATTTTAAATTTTGGTGAAAATTTTTTAAATCAAACTCCTATCTATTGGTCTGACCAGGCGAATTAAAGTCTAACGTAAGTGGTAACGTTCAGGAAAATGATGAGCTTAGTGAATTTGCGTAATTACGATCCTCAGTCAGTGCGCAACTTCGCCTGGCGTAAGGATGCAAAGTTGCGCAAGTTTATCTACTTCGCTAGCGAATTTGCGAAGTTATGAAATTACGTCACACTGGCGAATTAGCGCTAGCGTTAGTCGCTTTGCGCTTTAGTGAATTTGGGCCATAGGGTTTATAAAACTCTGCCTATGTTCTCTCAAGGTTTTGTGGGAACACCTCAAAGGTCCAGGCCTAGATTGGCAAGATTTTAGGGGAGGCATGCCACCCATCGCATTTTGATTTTGATGAAGCACTGGGAACACGCAGGAGATTTGAGGAAATTGGGATTTGGGAAATTGACAATATGTCTAGCCCCATGTCAGATTTCAAAATGACATATAAAAAAATCTGTTTGCTCTTTTGAGAAATGGATTGCAGTGCAGAATTCTTCTGGAACAGCACTATTAATTGATGCATTTTGTAAAAAACATTTTTTCCCATGACAGTATCCCTTTAAGAACTAGGAATTAGGTGTGCAAAAGATTTAAAGAGCTCTCAAATCTCCTGCCTGTTCCCAGTGCTTCCTCAAAATCAAAATGCACTGGGTGGCATGCCTCCCCTAAAATCTTGCCAATCTAGGCCTGGACCTTTGTGGTGTTCCCAGGAAACCTGCACCTGCACTCATGACGGGGGGTCGTGCCACGAGGAGCAGTGACAGGATCCTCTGGCCTAGGGGCACCCAAATCAGAAATCCAGGCTTGTCCCCCAAAGCCAACTTAAAGCGATACTATGATGGGAAAACATTGTTTTTACAAAATGTATCCTCCAGCTGAAACCTGAAATGGAATCCATTTTCAAAAGAGCAAACTTTTTTTTATATTTGATTTCTTAATTTGAAATGGGGTTAGACATGTTCTTAATTTATCAGGTGCCCTCAGTCATGTGCTGTGACTTTAGTCACTCTTTGCTGCACTGCAAATTAGATTGATATCAACCCTCCCTCCCCCCCCACCTCAAAAATCAATCAACAGAATAATAGGAGCCAACCAAATAACAGCTCCGACACCTGCATTGCTAAAAATGTTCCCATGCCCCACCTAGTGGTAGATATAAGAACATCACTCAAGAGTTAGACCCCAAAGCCCAACCATGACTCTTTTTAGAGTCATACCTGCTAAGGAGCGCTACATATACACACTTGACCTGATTATGGGGAAATGTAATTAAAGTTGTAGTTCACAATATAAATATTCTTATATTTATGACACTGCTTAAATTGGTTGTTCACTAATAAATAAATGTTTAGTATGATGTATAGAATGATATTCTGATTTTCTTTTGTCATTATCTGTACTTTTTAAGTTATTTAGCTTTTTATTCAGTAGTGCTCCAGTTTGTCATTTCAGCAATCTGGTTTTAGGGTCCCTAGCAATTGTAGGGACTCATATGGTTAATATCAGTGGCATAATTACCAGGGGTGCAATTATACCAGGGTCCCCACCCCCTTGGGGCCCATCGGAGCCAGAAAAATGGTTATGGCAGGTGGTTATGTAGGGGGAGATTTTACAGCAGACATGCCATCAACACTCTAGCATGCGATTTATAGAGGTCAGGGCCCAGGTGCCCATCCTGTACCAGGGCCCACCACGGAGTAGTTACGCCACTGGTTAATATGCCCCTATGGCTGTAAAGGATCAGTAGCATCAATTTTTTTTTTAATAAAAAGTTTGTTAGTGTGGAACGAAAAAACAGACACATATTAAACTATTAAATCGCTAAGTCTTTATTAAGAAATAACTTTCTGTAAGCTGAGTTTCAGTAAGTTATTTCTTAATAAAGACTTAGCGATTTAATTGTTTAACATGTCTCTGTGTTTTTGTTTTGTTCTACACTACCAAATGTTTTAATAAATAAAATAGATTTTACTGGTCCTACCCTTCCTCCTTTTCCCTAGTTACAGGCCAAGTTATTGGCCAAGAGGTGTAATGACCACTTCCTACTACACTTCAATATAGTGT
Organism: Xenopus borealis; assembly: GCA_024363595.1. Classification (NCBI taxonomy): domain Eukaryota; kingdom Metazoa; phylum Chordata; class Amphibia; order Anura; family Pipidae; genus Xenopus; species Xenopus borealis. The sequence goes on along the minus strand of CM044435.1, from coordinate 91,633,274 downwards.
GTGGAAAGGGGAGGCTCTTCCTCTTTGGCTGCTGGTGTCCTGGTCAACTGGTTGTTCCCATTGAGCCTGAGTTTACCAAGGCCCAGTAAAGCCTTTAGCCCTAGAGGGACCAGTACCTCTAGTGTCTGAGTCGGGGAGCAGGGAACCCATGAACGAGGTTAGATAGAACAGGTTTATATCTGTTATAGACTCTCTAGGAGAGTGAGATATAGAGTACTGATAGCAAGAGCAACTTTGTGCTCCATCAAGGATCTGCAGCAGGATGTATCTTCCCAAGGTTCCTAGATTGCCTTAGTAAAGGGACCACAGTTGGTGTCAGGCTTAGACTCATTCTCCCTTACCACTCTGTTGGGTGGGATCTGGACCACTTTCAGGTACTTTCAATCTCCTGGGGATTCCTATTACTGCTTGACTACAATGCCTTATGGCAGTCACAGGTCCGGACTGGGATTCAGAATAGGTCCTGGCATTCAAAGTAAACAGAGGCCCAAGCAACCCCCCACTAGCCCAATAAATAGTGACTGTCTATGGCAACTTACAGCAGCCCCTCTGGCATTTGCCAGAACCCACAGATTGCCAGTCTGGGCCTGGGGAGTCACATTCCTCAGCTTTCCACTGCCTGTCTCAGCACTGCTAATACTACTTGCATATACCTCATCATTGTAAGTAAACTTGTGGGATATTTGTCTAGAACAAATAAATTGTTAAGTCTTTTGTTTCACAATAAGAACCTGCTGGCATGTATTATTCCTTATTTTATTGCACAGTAGCTGAGAGTTGTAGTTATACTACACCTACCTGAAATCTTCCACTTAGTGAAGGCCCTAGCCTGAAGTGTTTGAGTCACATGTAACCCATGCTGCGATCCCTTGTTGACATTAACCCCTTTTGGTCTACCTAGCCACGATAGCTTTACACAACCGTACACTGATTCAAATAAGACATATGAATAGGAGAGGGCCTGAATAGATTAGTAGCAAAAAGTAGTAATAACAATTTACAAAACAGAGCATTTGTTTTTTAGATGTTTTTTTTAGATGGGTCAGTGACCCCCATTTGAAAGCCGGAAAGAATGAAAAGAAGAAGGAAAATAATTTAAAAACTTAAAAAAGTAAAAATGAAGGGCTATTGAAACATTGCCTAGAATTAGCAAATCTGTAAAATACTTAAAGTTAACTTTAAAGTGGAGTGGTCATTTTAGACCCTGCTAAAAGATGGCACAACAATGATTTTTTGAGCATGCTGTTTTGTTACATATATACTGCACATTTCTACACACAGTAGCATTTACAGGCTTTTTCCCACTGGCAGATGCTGTGCTCATGTTGGATTGCAAAAGACATATTCAGTTCATGCAATGGAAATATTGTTGGCAACTATGGAATAATTTATCAAATTATGCATATATTTGAATGAACATTCCCTGTCAAAGATTATAGTTGTGGTCACTAGACATCGTTTCTAAGTGAAGATCTGTCTGTGACTGCTTTGTCTTCTTAAAGCTGGCCATAGATGCAAAGATCCGATTGTACAAATTATTGTACGATCGGACATCCCCATTTCCCGACCTGCCACTAACCTTCAGATTAAATAAAGTAGCAAAAGCACAGATCAGTCGATGTTCGGCCCCTGACAGGGATCGTACAAAAGTTGTGTCCAACAAAACCTAGTGACAGTCTCCCACTGAAAATTGAATGATCGGCAATACACACAGAGATATTATCGTCAGTCGACAGAAATTTTCTAACCTGTCCGATCGACCAAACGACCGTTTGTCATGGCACGACAAATTTCGGGACACTCCACACACGACCCGAAAATCCTGGATTTTTACGATCGGATTGTTGCGTCTATGGTCAGCACATGCATTTCTATAATCCTCAGTAGGTAGTGAAGACAGGTAGATAGGGTGGTTGTCCATGCTTTCAGCCTGATCACAGCGGTGGTGAAAGAGTTCTTAAACCATTCCCAATTATTGCTTCACCTCTTTATATTTCAGTCCTAAATCTTTAAATCTGATTGATTGGCTTAGACTGGTGTCCACAATTTACTGCCACGTAAGGCCATATACGCAGATGAGCTGTTGAAGTAGAACTCTAAAAATGCAAGTTAGAGGCAGATTAAATATTGAACCTTTTTTAAGGAAAATTCAGGTCCCTTAAATGAGATTTGCTATGGCAGTAAGCCCCTCTGTAAAGGATACAACTAACCAGTGGTGCGAGGAAACTTAATAAAGGGCTAGATAAGCCCGAAAAGTCACTTAGCTTGAGGCACAAATAAAATAACACTTTTTTCACTAAAATCTGAGTCCTGCCAAAATATTTTCACAAGTAAGCACTACAGATGCTTCAGAATAACGGTAAAATAAAGCAGATTTTGTTGCTATTGCATAACTCTGCGTGTTAAAAATATATCTGTTTAACTATGCCAAGGGAAATTTTATACAGGACAGTGCTGTGTACTGTATGTATCCCAGTGGTATAATCATTTAGTAATAAATTATCTGTAATTGAAGTACTATAATAATCTCTGAACTTCATAAATCTTTATTTTCCATTTAAGAAATGTCTCAATCCCATCTTTTAAAGGTTTTTAGGCATATTGAGTTATTACAGGAACAGTGAGCAAGGTGTTACTTTGAAAGAGTAATATTCTGTATGTACCAGGCAGATGTTCATCTAAAAAAATGAAAAGGCAACAATATTTTGGATAAACCCAGTTTTGAAAAAAAAGGAATGAACCTGGCATAATGTGCTGTCAATTATTTAAAGTAATGCAGTTATTTAATGTAGCGCTGGTCCTGTTGGGGGTGATATGTAGTTACAGTGGTGCTCATAAGTTAACATACCCTGGCAGAATTTATGATTTTTTAACCACTTTTCAGAGAATATGAATGATAACACAAAAACTTTTCTTTCGCTCATGGTTAGTGGTTGACTGAAGCCATTTATGATCAAACAACAGTTTTACTCTTTTTAAATCATATAATCATTACACAAACTACCCAAATGACCCTGTTGAAAAGTTTACATACCCTGGTGATTTGGCCTGATGCACACAACTTGACACAAAAGGGTTAGAATGGCTATTAAAGGTAACCATCTTCACCTGATCTGTTTGCTTGTAATTAGTGGGTGTGTATAAAAGGCCAATGACTTTCTGGACTCCTGACAGCCCCGTGCATCTTTCATCCAGTGGTGCACTGATATTTTTTGGATTCTAAGTCATGGGGAAAGCAAAGGAATTGTCAAAGGATCTGGGGAAAGGTAGCTGAACTCTATTAAACAGGAAAGGGATAGGAAAGAAAATATCAAAGGAATTGAGAATGCCAATCAGCAGTGTTCAAACTCTAATTAAGGAGTGGAAAATTAGGGGTATTACTGCCGTTGTCTGGTAAAGTGAAGGAATATAAGTGGTGCTTTATTATGCAGAGTACTAAATGCTATGCAATGTATTACTGATAACTGAAGAGCATAATGTGCATCGGTGTGGAACTAATATACTGCAGAACATGGGTACATACTGTAGTGCAAGGTACTTTTGCAAAATACCACTTGTTTATAGGATCAAGATCTTGTAAATTGCCTGTGCCAGAACTATGCATACTTCTCAGACACATCTCCCTCATGTGGTATCAATCTTTTATCACAGACCAGTATATAAACATCAAAAGCGGCTTAAGTCATAGGGGAGATCAGACTTTAAAATGATCCTGAGCTGTAACATTCCACCAATAAATCATAGATCCAACAGGTCAAGAATCTGACCACATGGGTTACCTTCTTCCTGTATTCAGTGATTAGTATAATTTCCTTTCCTCAAAACTCCTCAAGTTTCACAGGTTGCAGCTAATTACTATTTTTTTTCTCCTGTGTGCATTATTATTTTAAAATAATGTTGGAAGAACAGGAATCTTTCCTATTTATGATTACTATGAAAATAAATTAAACATTAAATAACCCCAATAGGATTCTTTTGCCTCCAATACATCTTAGTTATGATCAAGTACAATGTACTCTTATTATTGCAGAAAATAAAAAAAAAAATTTTAATCATTGAATTATTTGATTAAAATTGAGTCTATGGGAGATGGCCTTCCTGTAATTTGGAGCTTTCTGGATAATAGGTTTCTGGATAACGGATCCTATAACTGTACTATATAAATATAAATGTGTTCCTCTGATTTCTCTGATTTCCTTCAACACTTAAAGAACATACAGGCAGGCTAATTGTCCCCTGATGTAATTGGCCTTAGTGGGTAGTATGAATGAAGTTGAGCCACAGTTGACTTAAGATCATCAGAGCATAAGTCACATGATTAGGGGATCCTGGGAAACTGACAACATGTCGAGCCCCATGTAACAGTGGCCATACACGTAGAGATCCACAAGTTTGGCGATTTCACTAAACCAGCAGATCTCTCCCTGGTATGCTCACATTGAGGTGGGCAATATCAGGCTGATCCGATTGTGGGCCCTTGGATCATTATGCAACCAATACAGGCAGTCAAAGCATGGGATCGTATCAATGAACAGATATGGCAACATTTATCGGCCCATTTATGGCCAGGTTTAGATTTCAAAATTAAATATAAACAAAATCAGTTTGCTATGTTGAAAAATGGATTTCCGTGCAGAAGTCTGCTGGAGCAGCACTTTTAACTGATGCATGATGTTTTCCCATGACAATATCCCTTAACGTAAGAAGAATGTTGAGTAATAGTCAGTGGGGGGTGGGTAATAAAGCAATACAGGATGACAGTAATACAAATAAAAAAAAACATGTTTCTCTATCTAGATCCACCCACCACCCTATACAATATTTCCTTTTAAGTCTGTTTTTCCTGCCCTTCTTAATGTAATGGTCAATTGTGAGCAATAATGTACCTAGCCTCATATTGGACACTAAAGCAATATTTTCTGTAGGGGCCTCTAGTGAATCTGGGCATCAGTAAAAACCCAAATATGCCCTCTGTACATTCACACAAGAAAATACTTGATGTTTGTTGTTAGGTCTTTAGACATAGTGCATAATAGCCACAAGAGTAGTTTTTTCACGATACAACCAAAAGGCATTTCAAGATGTTATAAAATATGTTTGGAATTTTCCTCATGTTTGCAAAATAACAGCAATTTAAGGGGGAAAGAAAAACATTAATTTAATGATATGTACTTTTAAAGATTTCTAATATCACATATGGGAAAATTAGGGTTGGAATTTATACTTCAATGTAGCCATGGATTATCAGAGCAACGATGCCTGACACATCAGTATTTATACATGTTTACTTAGCATAATATATCATTTGCTGATTCTCAGGCAATTCCATGCATACTGACCTTTCTTTTAATGTGAATGTGCAAACTGAGCAGCTCCTATTAGGAGAGATTTATATCAGAACGTGGTGCTTCCAGATTGTCATCCATCTCCTCTGCATACCATCATCTGCCCTTTCACTTTACATTTTTTAATCATTGCCCTTTAAAACAAAAGAAATACATCTCTTATCTAATTAACCCAACCTGCACCTCCAATTAACAGATTCATTATTCATTAATAGTTATGAAAGACTGATGATTAGAGATGTTCTTACTAGGACTTCGAACTAGACTGTGTGTAAACAAGAAATATATATGTTCTGAGTGTGTAATACATTTTGGGAAATGGCTAAAATACTGACGTATAGAGAAAACTTTGAAGACTGTCTCCCAATATTCAAGGATCTTTTCATGTCACTTGGTATCAGTATTTGTATTAATTGTCAAATACATAAAAAAAGGCTACATTATATTATTAGCATTTTGGAACTATACCATTGTCAGGAGGCTCAATTGAACACCATCCTACTTTGCATGGCTTCATTTATAGAGGGAAACAAAATTCACAGTTAAACGATAAACTTTCAGTATATAGGAATAACAATTGCACCTTCTGATGCTCTTTTGGGAATTCTATTAGCTATTTCAATTAGTTACAAATTCTTAACTTTCTTATTTACTGAAATTTGCTAAAACCTTCCTTTTAGCAGTTTAGAAAAATATTCTCTATAAATTCAGTATTTATAAAATGTCATAAATTTCATATTTTTTTTAAATAAATAGTATGTTTTTTTAGACCTACCCCAAATGGAAGGCTTAAGGTGGCCTTACATTATAAAATGGGATTGGGTAGCCCCATATGAGGGCAACATACACAAGCAGATAAGCTGCCAACTTGATGTAAAAGACTTGAATTGGCCGCTTACATCTGCCCATGTATGGTCACCTTTCAGCTCACATTCTTTACAGAAGAACAAGATGCTGTTCTTGATACCCAGGCTGAATAAAATGTAAAAAAAAATGTAAAGCATAAGGAGAAAAAAATGTACCCTGTTTTGGTTGCATGTTATTTGTTTTGCTGTCAAGTAGGGGGTCAGTACCTCCCTATTCTACCTATTTAGGCAGGACAGTCCTGATTCAAGACCGCATAAAACTAGGGCTGAAAGGAGGTGTTTTTTTTAGGTGGATGAGAGGCATGTCTAAATATAACCAAGCTTGTGAAGGGGAGTTTGTGGGTGTTGCCTAAGACATTACAATTTTAAGTTCTAGTATGTACCTCAGTGACCATGTCCCATCTCACATGCCCCCCCCCCAGGTGACAGTGTTGAAATTCATATCACCCAACTTTACAGGATGAGGTAAGGGAAGGTTAAGGTTATTTCTGCTATTTAGAAGGTCCAGATTGTTACAGCACAGGAATGAGATTATAACCACCTTTTCATTATGACCCTGTTATTACAAACAGTCAAATGAATTCACAACCATTGCCTTATATTGCAGAGACCTGTTTTTACCATCTCAAATTAGTAGCTTTTTGTCAACAGAGGTGGGCAATATCGACCCATCCGAAAATATGGACTGATTGATATCTGGCGACATACACAGGCTGATAAGCTGCTGACTTAAACCTGCCCATGTATGGCCACCTTTACGCTCACATTTTGTTCTCGATACTCATTCTACACTTAAGCTGTAGATAACCTCACCTTAAAGGGGTGGTTCACCTTCAAGTTAACTTTTAGTATATTGTAGAAGGGCCAATTCTAAGAAAGTTTTCAATTATTTATTTTTCATAGTTTTTTAATGATTTGCAATTTTCTTCTGTTTCTTTGCAGCTTTCAAATGGGGGTCACTGACACCATCTAAAAACAAATGCTCTGTAAGGCTACAAATGTATTGTTATTGCCACTTTTTATTACTTATCATTCTATTCAGTCCATCTCCTATTCATATTCCAGGGTCTTATTCAAATCAATCCAGGGTTGCAAGGGAAATTTGTAACCTAGAAACCAAATTGATGACACTGCAAATTATAGAGTTGCTGAATAATAAGCTAAATAACTATAAAACCACAAACAATAAAAAATGGAAACCAATTGCAAATTGTCTCAGAATATCACTCTCTACATTATACTAAAAGTTATCTCAAAGGTGAACAACCCCTTTAAAGCTAGCCCTGCACATTTGTAGTGCTGATTTTTCAATAAGACCTCCTTTCCAAAAGTCTTGTCACTAATACCTCATTCCCCAGGCTCAGGACCTAATTGCTACCTAAAAGGACTAATATCCCTTTAAGATGCATGTCACTGTAGTTTCAGTAATTCAGCTATATCTCACATGCCAAAAAACACTACAAAGATTTCAGATTTTTATTGGAAAGTAGGCCAAGTTTACTATAACAAAATCCAGGTTTAAACAGTTTTGCTAATTATAAGGTTCTATAAACACAAGTAAGTAAACACTAGTTCTGTTTCACAGAAATATGCATGTCTATACATTCAGTCAAAAAAAATTAAGACCAGATTTAAGTGTTAAGATAATTAAATGCCTTTCAATATGAGTAAGATTTTAACAAAAGTATAAGTACACTGTGGAACAACTAAAAGCTATTGGGCCGAACATCACTCTTGCTACTAACATAGTTACAGTTTTTGACTGTGTATTTTAAAGCACATTCAAGTCTTGCAGTAGAACTTGCATGACAATCCTCAGATTTTATTTGCTTTAGATACAGTTTTGAAGAAAACTACAATAATGCTTGACACACTATACATAAACATTAATTCAATATTGCCTGGTCTAAAGCCAAGAGATTACATACTTGGTTTCCTTGTTAAACAGTAAAAGATTGTCATTGAAAAGATAAAACATCGGCTGAGGGCTATAAGAAATGCCTAGGAGAACTGCCTGTGTCCTGCAGAGCTTAATTAGGACAGCCCTGATCCAGAACAACTGTATGAATCCCTATACATACATTTCTACAATCTTGGTTTAAGAGGGGATAAATACAGAGGAAAAGTGTGTCATCTATCTGAATGTTGCACAAAACTCCTCTTTCTTGAGTTGTTGTTAATGGGGCTTATTCCCCCTTTCAGCTCCTCTTAGGTGTCCATATCCTTTTAATGCTGGATTTCCCAAATTGATAAGATATTCAATACCAATACTAGAATGAATATTAGTTACATACTGTATATTTAAATTAAAGCTAAATACTACATTTCCAAATTATAGTGCATGTAATATGTGCATTTCATAAGGGGATGTGCTACCAAGCTTACACATTCTCAATTGATTATGTCAAATGTTATGAACAGAGTTGATTTGTTACCAAGGCTGTCAATTCTAATGGCCCATCCTAGGTCAAAATAGATGAGGCAAGTTTCAGAAAAGCACACTTTGTAATAACACTTATGGAAATTCATGTAATGTTGTATTAAAATTTGAGCTTTATGTACACTGAATAATGGCCTGCATGGTTGACAACTTCCAAATAAATCATCAATTATAGATAATGAATAATATAAATCGTCAGATGCTGTGTTTTCATCAATGCCTTTTTAGTAATGTTTTGTACTCTCTCTGCACCTTGAGGGCCATAGTAAATATTTATCAATCAACAGAGTTTGGTGCTATTGTTTTCTCCCTTCATTACTGTTTGGCAATCAATCCTCTGTTGTATTCCTATTTTTTTGGAAGTATAAGATGAAGCGGTCCCAGAAGAAATAGAATTATATGCATCCCAAAGGACTTATAAATATAGTGATTTCATTCTACTTGTGCATGCAGCTTTAGTATGGATTTTTATTATATATTGTAGGGACCATCATGGTGTTTTTAAAAGGATTTTTCAAGCTTGTAATTGTTAATGCTAACTAGTGTCTGTATAGCTTTTTAAAATATGTTCTCAGGATGTGATCTTGTAGGTAAAGTTCCCTCCAAGATGAACACTCATGTGTGCACCAGGCTTGAACTGAGATTTATAGGTCCTGGCATTTCAAGTACAGCTATGCAATTATTTTCCTTGCCACTTTCCAAAAAGGGTTTGTGTAATTCGTGAAAACCCCATTATTCATGACTGAGGTGCATACTTTACAAACAGGGAAATTAAATAGTGACATTTTGTGCTATGTTCCATTAGGGGACAATTGCTAAAAGTATCCTGAGCTTGTTCAGAGTACAATTAATTAGTATTAGCATTAACTATTAATGCAATGCCAAAGTAATACACATGCGCTCACAAGAACATGAAGCAATCATTTTTTTAAAACTGATCTATCATTGTTTACATTGATATCTGTTTAAAGAATAACCAAGTAATATGCTATGCAATGACACATCCGCCATTTATTTTTATGAAATAATTCTATAAGTGAACATATCAAGAATTTTCAAATTGGGTTAGTAAATCCATTTAAAGTGGTGGTTCATCTCAATAGTTTTTCTAAATTATTTACCTTTGTCTTCTGACTCTTTCCAACTTTCAAATGGGGGCACTTTACTCCATAAAAATGCTCTGTAAGGCTACAAATGTATTAATATTACTACTTTTTATTACTCATCTTTCTATTCAGGCCCTCTTCTATTCATACTATAGTGTCTTATTCAAATCAATGTGTGGTTGTTATAGTAATTTTTACCCTAGCAACCAGAATGCCGAAATTGCAAACTGTAGAAGGGCTGAATAAAAGGGTAAATAACTAAAAAAACCACAATTATTAAAAAATTAAAGCGTGTCTGAGTATAACTGAGCTTGTCTAGGGTAGTTTGTGGGTGTTGCCTAAGACATTACAATTTTCAGTTCTTGTATTTACCTCAGTGAACACATCCCATCCCACATATTCCCCCCCCCCCCCCCGAGGTGACAGTGTTGAGATTTCTATCACCACCCAACTTTAGGGTAAGGTCATACATGCAGATTTGGGGAAATTTAGTTGCCTGACGACTAATCATCTCTTCTTCTGGGTGACAGTCTCCTCGAACTGCCTTCCCCCTGCTAAAATGAAAAATCTCCTTCAGCAATGCACTTGAGGCGCTTCGATTTCTGAAGTTGCCTCACAAGGAAACTTCGGGCGACTTCGGAAATCGAAGTGCTGCAAGTTTGTTGGCATTTTCTCATTATAGCAGGCGGAAGGCAGGGGGAAGGCAGTTCTCCCCGAATCTGCCCATGTGTCCTTACCCTTACAGGGTGAGGTAAGGGAGGGTGAAGGCCGCTATTCAGAAAGTAGTTTGAAGGACCGTCAGGCACCTTTTCAAAACTACACCACAGGAATGATATTATAACCTCCCTTTGATTATGATACTCTCATAAACATTCAGATGAATGCACAAGCTTTGCCTTATGATGCGGAGACCTGTTTTTACCATCTCAAATTTTTAGGTTTTTTTTTTATAAATCTGATCCAACAAAGCTTTTAGATTCCACCCTATATCTGTTAATATAAAAGATGAATAAAAGGAATCAAAGAGCATTATTTTGGAAAGTCTCTTTTGTGCCTCAGCTATATACTGTATATATATCCAAATTTCAGGATTCTGTCCATCATTATTCCTCCCATACACAAAAATGATTTAAAAGTAGAAAATTATTTCATTCTGACCATCTGACCACAAGATGGCAGTCCAATGGTTCTCTGAATAAATCTCTAGAGCAGTAATAGACCTTACACACAGCAGCATAAAATTTTATGTGGTAATATTAACAATAAAACTGAAGTTGCTCATGCATTAAAGAGCATGTGTAACATTTATGGAGGTTTGTACAAAAGTTTATGCACATTCATAGAGCTGAATCCCTTCCGACATGCCAGCTGTACGTATAAATCATAATGGTCTGATGTATCATGTATGTATTTATAATGTGTATATAGAATTTGTTGTAGAACCAAATGGCATTTAGTGTTGTAAGTAGGGTTGTGCCACAAAGAACTCTCTGAGGTGGTTTTGCCAGAAAAAGATAATTGTAAATCCTCTGGGGACAAAAGTCACTCTGCAAACTCACTGAAATAAATCATGGCACACAAGGGCAGGTCTGCCCATGTTACCTGAAAAATAAACTGATATGTCATTGGTTAACTTGACTGAATATGTGGTAAGATAAATTAGCCAATTCATGCCCAGATTTAGCCTTAAGGCTCTTTTGTCCTGATTAGTGATGGGCGAATCTCCCGAGATTCGATTCGCCGAAAAATTTGCGAATTTCCAGAGAAATTCGCGAATTGGCGAAAAATTCGCGAAACGAGTCGCGGGATGCTTTTGACGCGCGTCGCGTCAACTTTGGCGCGTTGCGTCGTTTTCGGCGCATCGCGTCAAAAATGACTCTGACTCTGGCAAATTTTCGCAAAGCGAATTCGCCCCTGGCGAATAAATTCGCCCATCACTAGTCCTGATCCAGTAGATGAACTAGTATATCACAAAATATTTGTGTACAGACAATATAATCATGTAGAATTAGCATATATTCGCTAACTGATTGAATTTTCCAATATGTCTTTATTATTTATTAATCTTTGCTCAATTCTTTTCAGATTAATCCAGCTAATCATACAGGCAGGTGTCTGCCAGTCATAAAAAATATAAAATATACCCAGCTGGCCAACTTCAGCTTCCTTTGTATGTGCCAGTGTTATCAGGTGTAGAGAGACAACCAGGCAACAACTGCTGTAATTTTTTTCAGCACATCCTCCTATTTGTGTCTGTAAGCTAAATTTAAATTATAAGTTAAGTACAGGGACCTCCATGCTTTTGTCTACTCAACACTTAACTCTGTGAGATCTTTAATGCAACGGTACTGCGTATTTATTTGTGTTTATTTTGTATCTGTTATTGTAATGACCCTATTTCATTTGTTCTTTTCATTTATTGTTCTGCTGTACAGTACTTTGTACCAAAGTAATGCTGGAAAAGCATTATTTGGACAGATGAAACCAAAATCAACCTCTACCAGAATGAAGGCAAGAAAAAAGTATGGAGAAGGCATGGAGCAGTTCATGATCCAAAGCATACCACATCATGTGTAAAACATTTGGGAGACAGTGTGATGGCTTGGGTGTGCATGGCTGCCAGTGGCACTGGGGCACTAGTGTTTATCCGTGGTGTGACACAGGACAGAAGCAGCTAAATGAATTCTGAGGTGTTCAGAGACATACTGTCTGCTCAAATCCAGCTAAATGCTATCAAATTGATTGGGAGGTGTTTCATAATACAGATGGTCAATAACCCAAAACATACAGTCAAAGCAACCCAGGAGTTTATTAAAGCGAAGAAGTGGAATATTCTTGAATGTCCAAGTCAGTCACCTGATCTGAAACCAACTGAGCATGCATTTCGCTTGTTGAAGACTAAACTTCAGACAGAAAGACCCTCAAACAAACAGCAACTAAAAGCAGCTGCAGTAAAGACCAGGCAGAGCATTAAGAAGGAGAAAACCGAGAATCTGGTGATGTCTATGAGTTCAAGACTTCAGGCTGTCATTGCCAGAAAAGGATTATCAACCAAGTATTAGAAATGAACATTTTATTTTCAGTTTGTTAATTTGTCAAATTACTTTTATCCAATTAATTTATTAAAAAAGGCTTTAGTTCCTCACATTTTGTCTGTAGTTCAACTGCATCTGAGTTGTTTCATTTAAAATTCATTGTGGTAACGTACAGAACAAAAATTAGAAAAAGATGTCTCTGTCCAAATATTTATGGGCCTAACTGTAAATAAAAATATCCATGCTTTCATTGTGTTACATATGATTGCATTAATTACCCCACATAAGCAGCAGATAACATAGAAATGTACTTGCTTCCAAACTGGTCTGTATGCCCTAGTGGCCTTCCGCCTGCTATAATGAAAAATCGCTTTCGGCAATGCACTCTCGGCGCTTCGATTTCTGATGTTGCCTCACAAGGAAACTTCGGGTGACTTCGGAAATCAAAGCGCCGTGAGTGCCATTGTGCTAGCATTTTCTCATTATAGCAAGGGGAAGGTAGCTTGGGTAGATTGT
>CM044435.1:91589826-91603286 GCA_024363595.1 Xenopus borealis | reverse complement strand
AGGCATGGGATTTATTATCCAGATACATTTTCCAGAAAGCTCCAAATTATTGGAAGGTTATTTCCCATAAACTCAATTCATTCCTATAATTCAACTTTTTTTTTAAAAATATATATATTTTTCACTGTAATAATGAAACCTTACCTTGTACTGTAAGATATAAAAAAAATCATTATTGAAGTCAAACAATTTTTAAATTATTTTTAGTAGACATAAGGTATTGAACTCAAAAAATGGAAAGACCCCTTATCCCAAGTCCTGAGCATTCTGTATAACAGGTCCAATAACTGTATACTATTCGTGTTTGGAGCACTTATTTAATATCATAAATACCCCAGTGTGACTCTTATTTTCTAAAGTGTCTTAAATAGGTACTTTTTCCTTTAGTAATGTTTTTATTGTTTATAACTTTTGTTTTTTATTGTAAAACAAATATTAATTCTAGTACAATTAACAAGATAAAGGCAAAATATTGTTTGGAGTTGAAAAGTATTAGATTAGATGGGGTTACCATACAAAGCTTCTGTATTAAATAACTCCCATATAACTCCCACATTATTTTAAAATAGTATAAATGCGGTAGGATCTGTAACCTTAGAGTTTTCACTTTTAAGGTGTTTCAAACGGTAGCAAATACATAGGTATCCAGTATCTTAGAGAAAATAAATAATACATTGCTGTTTGCTCTATGAAAGGATCTACTAAAATGGCGCAGCTATACAAAACAATGTATAAATATGTGCGTGATATCATTGAAGGTGTGCTGACACATTTTGTTGAGGCAGATAATAAAGGGCATAAGCCAATTCTGCTCGATTAGCAGTTTCAGTAAATATTTGTGGAGATAGGGAACATACCAAAGACTTGAGATGCAGTTACATTAGTCTTTACAAAGGTTTCCACGCATACAATTTACATAAATTTACGGCCTAAAGTGTAAGCATACAAGGGATGTTTTGTAGCCCACTCAACGTTACTTTCAGAAAGAGTGACAAAACATCTAAAAAATACCTTTACATTGAAATAAATAGGAATCACTGTTGATTTACTACATATTTCTGCAAAAATGCCTTTTCAGACCATTCCTTGGAATTCCATAAGTGAGATGTTTTACCATCGAGGTGCTATTTGGTTATGGTAATATAAAAGGGGTTGTGTCTGCTATACATCGGTCACTAATAATAAATGTAAATAATTAGCTGAAATTAACATTCTTATTTTCAAGCTGTTTTATCATTTGTTCACATATGTGAATCTGAAATAAACTGAATATAAAAAAATACTTTCAAAGGAAAACTTTACCCCTCCCAAGAAATGTAAGTCTCTATAAAAAATATATTGCATAAAACAGTGCATATGTAAATAAACCATTTTGATAATAATATACTGTTTTAGTAATATGTGCCATAATCCTAAATAGAAAGTTGCCATTTTAAAGGGATACTGTCATGGGAAAACATGTTGTTGTTTTTTTTAAAATGCATCCATTAATTGTGCTGCTCCTGCAGATTTCTGCACTGAAATCCATTTCTCAAAAGAGCAAACAGATTTTTTATATTCAGTTTTGAAATCTTACATGGGGCTAGAAATTTTGTCAATTTCCCAGCTGCCCGGTCATGTGACTTGTACCAGCACTTTAGGAGGGAACTGTTTTCTGGCAGGCTGTTGTTTTTCCTTCTCAATGTAACTGAACAGTATGCAGTGGGACATTGGTTTTTACTATTGAGTGCTTTTCTTAGATCTACCAGGCAGCTGTTATCTTGTGTTAGGGAGCTGTTATCTGGTTACCTTCCAGTTGTTCTGTTGTTAGGCTGCTGGGGGGAAAAAGGGGGATATGACTCCAACTTGCAGTACAGCAGTAAAGAGTGATTGAAGTTTATCAGAGCACAAGTCACATGACTTGGAGCAGCTGGGAAATTGACAATATGTCTAGCCCCATGTCAGTTTTCAAAATGAAATATAAAAAAAGTTTGCTCTTTTGAGAAATTGATTTCAGTGCAGAATTCTGCTTGAGCCACACTATTAGCAGCTTGACAATATCCCTTTAAGAATAAGGGCCACCCCCTGAGATCCTGTGATTCACAGTACATACAAACAAACCATGCAAACCATACATGTTAGGTCACATGAGCCAATTCATGGACAAAGTTATGTCTTTTACTTCCTGTTACAGTTAGAGCTACAGTATTTCTGGTCAGGTGATCTCTGAGGCAGCACACAGACCATCACAAAATGGTGGCTCAAGGTAAATTATGTAAAAGTGCAATGTTTACTTAAATATATATTCCAGTTTGGGGAGACTTAATATACCACCTAATATGATGTAAATTATCTGTTAAGTATTGATTTAGGGTTTAAAGTTTCCCTTTAGTTTTTTGTCTTCATAAGGTGGTGGCTTGTTGGCCAGATGCATCTTACCAGTGTTGCTCACTATATCAAAGTATTGGCTGGAATAGCACAGAACTGTGGACTATGTTAATATCATAGTCAGTTTATCATCATTATGATTAACATTTATTTTAAAGACCACACACTTAAATACACCATATATTTTTATTATAGCTCTGCTTGCCCTCATTGTGTTTATGGTATAACATTATTTTAAAAGATTTAAATCAATGCACTATATTGAAAGACACATATTATTTAGTTGTTTTTACTGTTGTTCATTATATTGCTTCCCCTCAAGGGCGACATGTCATGGTTTGCCAAGGAAGAATTACAGAGAATTATGTAGCAACATATGGCTAATATCTAAATCATATTTACTCAGTCCTGTGATCAATAGAACAGTAAAAATGCTTCCCTGTAGTAAAAACAAAGAGGTCAGTTCACTTGAGATTTATGAAATGTGAATGCTCACCAAAACCAGGAGTTGCTTCCCAGACTATTGAATAAATGCCTTTCCCAATGATTAATGAGTCGTTAGTGTTGCTTACTGGACACATTCATTGCTACTGAGTGTTCATGTCATTGAGAATTAACATATAAGCAGGCTCCTGAGTTGATAAGTCCTAATACTTAAAAAAGATTAATGTTTTATAAGGATTTCTTACCTGCATCATGCACAGAAGGTTATTGTGGTCTGAGTAACTGTACTGTAGGAATGTCATCTAAACAGTTGTCTTCTTCTCATACAGATTCTTGGCTGTGGTTGTGTTGCAACCTCTGTGCTTAGCAATAGATCCTCAGATGCCTACCTCACAAATAACCTGGGCTTTGCAATGGCAGTGACT
This sequence comes from Xenopus borealis, assembly GCA_024363595.1. Lineage (NCBI taxonomy): Eukaryota > Metazoa > Chordata > Amphibia > Anura > Pipidae > Xenopus > Xenopus borealis. Next base: position 91,600,050 of record CM044435.1, on the reverse strand, counting down.
ATAGCAGTTTATGTCGCTGGAGGGGTATCAGGTAAGTAATTTGTGATAAAAGGGGTTTTAAAAAATTTAGGGGATTATTTATTAAACTCTGAATATATTTGGTCAGGCTTTTTGGGGCAAAACTCAATTTTGTTTTTTTGTTTTTTTTTAAAGTCTAATTTTTTTTTAGATTTATTAGAGGGATACTGTCATGGGAAAACATGTTTTTTTCAAAACACATCAGTTAATAGTGCTACTCCAGTAGACTTTTGCACTGAAATCCCTTTCTCAAAATAGCAAACAGATTTTTTTATATTCAATTTTGAAATCTGACATGGGGCTAGACATTTTGTCAATTTCCCAGCTGCCCCTGGCAGCACTATTAACTGATGCATTTTGAAAGGAACATTTTTTCCCATGACAGTATCCCTTTAAAGCCCGATGCTACAAGAAGCCTGAATCCGAAAAAATCCACCATCTCAGACCTGCAGAAGTTGTGTATAAGTCAGAGTGCAGAGTGTCTGCGCTGGGTTTAGCACAACAGGCTTTTCGGTCAAAAACAAAAAAGAAAAAAAAAACTATGATTCGGGGAAACAGCTCAAACAAATCATAGGATACAATTCTTTATGGGGTAGATTTATCAAGGGTCAAATTTTGAAGTGAAATGACTTCAAAATTTGACCATCGAATTTTATTTGAAGTGTTTTTTCGCTCAAAAACAGACCGCTATCGAACGATTTCCCAAAAAATAAATTTCTCAAAATTTGCTTAAAATAGCAATTCGCCAGGTTTAAGGTGGCAAATGGTTGAATTAGAATTCTTTCAATTTTTGAACGGTCAAATTTTTCAATTCAAATTGAATTTTGGCCTATTCGATAGAAAGTAACCTAAAATTGCTTCAAAAATTTATTTTTTTTCATTCAGATTTTCACTTCGACCCTTGATAAAATCTGCCCCTAAATTATTTTTTTTCAGGTTTTTCCCCAACCAATGAAATTGAACATTTTAAATAATAAACAAAGACAAATCGGGTATAGGAGTTTGGTTGCGTTTTTATTAAATAAAATTGTATTTTAGTAAATAACCCTCTTAATGTGTGTCTAAAATAAATCAAGAAAGGTGGAACTCTATAAAGGTCATGCTTAACTTCAGGTTGTCAAATAATAAACAAGTGAAAATTTATTTACTAACAGTACTCTATGGGGGTTATTTATTAAGCTCTGAATTCCGAAAATCCGAAAATTTTTTTTTTTTTTAAAATAGGCCTTTTTTAAAAATTACGACTTTTTCAGGATTTATTAAACCCCGAGGATGAAAAACTCCAAATATTAAAATCAAACCTGCATATAAGTCAATGTAAGAAGTTCCATTGATTTTTTGATGTGCACTGGGTTTCGTGCAATTCCTCCAAGTATTAGGGAGGAAAAAAATCCAAAAAATTTGTGGTTTTCAGATAAGAAATCCAAAAAAATCGTGGAAATCAGAGGTTTTCCCCGCAAAGAAAATTTCCAGAAAAATGTGATAATAAATAAGCCTAAAAAACCCGCACGGATTTGCTCAGACTTTCTAAAAGAAAATCCTAAGAAACATTCGGAGCTTGATAAATAACCCTCTTACTGTAGATTTATGCTTTGTAGAGGGAAATGCCTATGTTGTCATAGTTTTATGCTATCTTTTTTCTTAGGTTTCCAGAGCTATCCATGCCATTAAATAGTTTAATTTACTGGCCTATTCATGTTATTGTGAGGTTGAGAACCACTGCTATAGAGACACTTTTATAGTAGTAGATTCTACCATTAACTTAGGGGTATATTTATGAAAGAATGAAGTTAAGGATCAGCACAGTCCTTTAGAGTGAAATTCCACTACTTTCCATTCATTTCTATGGGATTTTTAAAGGAGTATTTATCAATGGGTGAAAGTTTAAAAATACTAAAAATCCCATAGAAATGACTGGAGAGTGGTGGAATTGCATGCTAGAGGACTGTGGTGATCTCTAACTTCACTTTCTGATAAATATACCCTTATGTCTTAAGACTTAAATGTGCCCTGCATATTTAAACACTTTTTTATATAAAGGTAAATGATTTGGTTCAGTTATCAAGGTTCTGCACTAGGTCTTTCAGGGGAGGTCCTGTCCGCTGAGTTTGTGGCAGCAGCGCCCTTGAGGCCTTTAAATGCAAACAGTAGAGATTTTATCTTCTGATGGGGCAACTGTGAAGCTATTTGTGGAAGTTATGGGTCTAGCCCATAGCTATGGCAGTCAATAAATGAAACATTTTATCAGTTATTGTAAAGAGTAAATTTTTTAGGCAACCTCAACCTGGTTCCATTGAAAGCAAGCCTGGTAGAATGGCAATCTTAATAATTCTATGCTCCCTACTGTGACAACAGTTTGGGAAAGCTTTTCCAGTTCCAGTGGAATAATCCCCACGCACAAGCAGTTTGCTGAGATGGAAGAAGAACTTTACTGGCCCACACAGACTCCTTATCTGAACTCAGCTGAAGGAACTCAGCTGGGGAATTAATTAAAATTCTAACTGTGAGCCAAGCCTTTCCTGGTTTTAAGGTGGCTGTAGACACAGAGATCTGCTCGTTTGGCGATGTCGCCAAATGAGCGGATCTCTGTCTGATATGTCCACATTGAAGTGATCGATATCGGGCTGATCCGAATCCGATCATGGACCTTAGGGCCCAACGATCAGACCATAATGCATCCAAAACAGGGGGTCGGACCGCAGAACCGCATACACGCACAGATGCGGCTGCGATCCAATGGGATTTTAAGATGTGCCTTAAGTGTCCAACCTCACTTGTGGCTGAATGGAAGCAAATTTCACAATGTTTCAGAATCTAGTGGCCAGTCCCTATAGAACAACAGCAGAGAGAACCAATTTCATATTAATACCCTTGGTTTATGAATGCAGTGTTGAATGCTCATATGTCTGTATACTTTTAACCATACATGGGGATTGTAATATAAGTCAGTTCAGTAACGGAAAAAGTATTCGCAATGCGAAAAGTTAAGCCTTTGCACGAACAAATTTTGCTTTGCGCGAATGTAATATACCTTTTGCCAACCTGGAAACTGTTTATCGACCACTTCTGCTAGTGGAAGGCCGTCTGGATTTTTAATATTATTGGTGCGCAATGTTTTGCTCTTTGCAACTTTAATTACATTCCCCCCATAGTGTAGCTTTTACAACTGAAGGTTTTCTATTTTAATATGCAGCTAGGTTTCTAAAAGATAACATGTTCCCAGTGGACTTTCTTTTCTGTACAGTTTTTTTGTGTATATGTTATGGCCAGCTAAACATCTTTACACATTGGGTCAGCTTCAATGTGATGAATATTGCCTAATTTAGTTCAGAATGACTTCCACAGAATTTTCATGAGATAAACCATGAGATAATTTCCTGTTGAATAGAATGTGTCCCATTATTTGAAGCATACATATTCCCTCCCTCAAGTTAGAGCTGAGAATGCAAGATATAGGGTTTTTTTTATGAAAGTACAGCTGAAACCGTAGAGATTGTATGAGTCTCACAGAGCTTTCTTGTACATTTATTTTATAAGTGCCAACTTCCTTCTTGGCTTGTTCACTTGGTCGCTATGGCTTGAAACATTTTGTAGTGGATTTGACAGAGAATGGACCAGCAAATCCTCTACCACTGTAACTTATTTGTACAATGGACTGTATGGTCCATGCTTATTAGGTAGCTAAAGCAGTTACACAGGCAAAGAGCCTATATGATTTTTGTATTTTTCCCTTCAGCCATACCTCCCAACTGTCCCGTTTTTAGAGGGACAGTCCCTCTTTTGACAGCTCAACCCACAGCCTCTCATTTGTACTGGAAAGTCCAGTTTTTCTCTGCACGGAACAGCCAGAAAATTAAACAAAGTTTCTCACTTAATTGGCTTTTGGCAGAGAGCCCAGAGGCGTGGCCAGATTTTTTTTTACCGTGCTAAGCACTGCAACTTTTTTTGTCCCACTTTTTATTTCACAAATGTTGGGAGGTATACTTCAGCTGTAAAAGTATTACTGATGTGGTAGTCCGTTAAATTATCATAGCAGAGAAACCAACCTGGTTATAGGAGATGGGAACCAAAATGTGCTTCACATGCACACTCTAACCAGGTTGGTTTCTCTGCTTTGCTACTTTCCAAGTCCTACCCACTCAGAAGCCATGTTCCAATATCTTGAATCGACAATCATGTTCACTCTGGAGAACCATAAAATTCAGTGTTGATTTATTATTTGCATGACCTGTTTCAGATCCAGTGATCCTTCATCAGGTGCTTATTCCACATTGCACAAAACCCAAATAATTTATAAAAAACATTACACCAACAAGTGTGTCAGCTCCAACATGTGGACAGACATATAGGAGTCAATGTTCCCAATTTTTCTAAGAGCATATTGCCCTCTCAAGGCCTACCTCGAAAGTGCACCATAATACTTAGTATCATTTAGAAATGTCTCAATTTAGATACAAGACAGGTCCAGACAGAATCAAAATAGGTCCTGGCATTTCAGGTTCATAGAGGCCCAATCAGCCCACACAGAGCCTCAAACAGCCCCCACCAGCCCACTATATAGTGACTTTCTATGGCACCTTATAGCTGCCCCTCTGGCATTTGCTGGAACCCACAGATTGCCAGTCCAGGCCTGCAACAAGATACAATGTCAATGATGGTATACATTGTTATAAACAAATAGTTGTTTCCTAATTCATATTGAGTATTTGTTCTTTCTAACATTCCAATTCAAAAAGAAAGAAGACAGATTACAGATCATAAGAATCATTTAAGACTGAAGACATAATTTAGCCCCCATGGTTCCATTGTATTTAATGTATTTAATGTATTTAAATATTTAATCCACTTAGCTTCACACTGTTCCAATATCTTGCAATATCTTGCACTGATAAGATCTAACAAGATCAAAACAGGCTGTGTGCAGGTTTGGATATATGGATCTGAACTATTAAGGAACACTAACATAATTTTTTTTTTATTATTTGTTTTTCTTTTAACGAAAATAAACAAAAACAGAGATCTTTAAAATCGGTAAGTTTTTAATAAGAAATTACTTACCGATTCTCTGCATGCGCTTCCCTTCTGAGATGACGGTATGGCGACGATCCAACATGCAGCGCTCGATTTCTCCTCCCTGACTTCTATAGGAGATAGGCAGGGAGGAGAAATTGAGTGCCACACGTTGGATCGTTACCATATCTCCACCTCAGAAGAGGAGCGCATGCAGAGAATCGGTAAGTAATTCCTTATCAAAAACCTACCGATTTTAAAGATTAATCTCTGTTTTAGTTTATTTTTGTTAAAAAAAAACGAATATTAAAAAAAAACAAAAACGATGTTAGTGTTCTTTTAGGCTGTATCTGTGCTATAAAACCAGTAGTTTTGGATGCATAGTTGACCACAGGGACATAAAGGAGTGATCGGCACATCCCTGGCCATAATTCCTTACGTTTGGGTTAAAATTACATTTTTAGTATGAAGGTAGTGCTATGTGTATGAGGAACGTAAATACCTTTACAGTCCATCAGGACTGGACTGGGATTCAAAATAGGCCCTGCCATTCCTACTACACAAAGGCCCAAACAGCCCCAACCCATCCACTTAATAGTCACTTTCTATGGCAACTTATAGCAGCCCCTCTGGTATTTGCCAGAACCCACAGATTGCCAGTCCGAGCCTGCAGTCCATTAAATTATACCACAGTCCAAAACCCCAACAAAATCATTTGTGGTTAGATAAATTTACCAGTTCACAACCAATAGGTTTTGTGAGTTTCAGACGACTGAAATAATAGTTTACGTAATATGTCAAGCATATAATAATTTTGAAGGATGGTCTTTAATAACAAAAATCAGATCAATAAATGGTCAGAAATTTAAATGCATTTATGAATGGAAAAGGTCAGGTTTTAGAACCTCAATACCACTTAGCTGAGCCTATTGGATTTGCAATTACATGAAAGCACTCAGGTAGGCAACAACCTGTCTAACACTAGTAATTCATAATTTGAACTAGGCAATAAGGAATAGCTTTAAGAACCGGTGCCAAAAAGAAAAAGGATGAATACCATCCCCTTATAAGGTAACACTGCATTCTGTTATTTAATCATTTATAATAGGGATGGAAAGGGGGTTTTCAATGATGACCCAGAGTATAAAAATTGATAATAAAAGGCAATTAGTACTTATCTAGGGAGGGACATAATTGAGGTAAAATGGACACTGCTTCTAAAGGTTTTGCTTTTTTTGTCTTTCTTAGTAGGGGAAAGGTTGCACTCCATAGTCACACGCTTCTTCAGTAATTGTTACTGAGAATTTAGCCATGTGAACTTGCTAAAACCTTACCATCACTCATCACATTAGGCAATGCGTCTGCAGTAGTGCACTTGTCCCCCCCCCTCAAAAAAGTAACCTAGCCTCTTCCCTTAAGATCAGCATTATATGCAGAAGATTGATCCATGGATTTTAGAAATGTTCCCTCTCCCATTCAATACAAAGCTTTGTTAATATTGTGCTGTAATCCACCTGCTAGCTATAGAGTCAGTTATTATTTAGGGATGTCAGTTGCTTAGATGATACAAACTATGGTAAAACATTCTTTTCATTTAGGGTAGATAATTGCCCATTGTGCTCTAAATCTTGAAGGATCCACTCATTTTGGCATGGTCAAAGAAGCAGATATTTGCCAAAGGTTGGTACCTGACTCAAATCTGCTCTTCATATCAGGCTCAGCCTATTACGCCAGTCAAGATTGCCAAGCTTAAAGAATTCCATAAAGGCGAATGTGAGATAATGTGCAGTGATCATGTATAAAGACGTTTTCAATTACTTTCTATTTTCTGTTTCCAACTGTTTTTGTAATATTAAAGTTTGAATTTTTATTTTACACCTTCTTATGTCTTTCTGAAGCAGCTCATGGGGGGGGGGACATTGACTCTGAAATCTCTCATCTTTGGCCTTGCTAAGCAGAATGAAAGGCAAACTGGAAAAAATTAAAAGCAATGAAATAGTCTTTATTTCTGAGGAACAATCTATAAACAGCTGAATCTGAACATAGTGTTTGGAAGGCGAGAAACCCCCCTTTAGAGTGAATTGTCAAATCATTTTAATAGTTTGTTTAATTTGTTGTTTGCTCTGTGAAAAACAGCAGTTCCATATTTTGGGAGCTTTTTGTATACTGGGTTTCTGGTTAAGAGTTATGTTACTTATAATAGTTATAAAAATGTTTGCAATGCAATTTAGTCACTTGTTTAAAAAAACATAACCTTTGAGCTAAGACTGAGCTACAAATGGCCTTGGTGCTTTTAGTTCATGTTTGCTAGACCTGAGTTCACAATTCCATTGAGCAAGTAAATATAGATAACATGAGATGAGGAAGGAAAGCCTATTTTAACAGCATACATGAACACAGGATCTGATGCATAACCTGTAGACTATTTTGCAGGTAGATCTGTTATGAAAAGGCATTTCATTATATACAGCACACTGATAATTAACTTTTACTTGTGTCAGATCATAGAATCTACGGCTCTAACACAGGTATAGTTGCCACCTTTTCTTAAAAAATATACCGGCTTTCCTATATATTTAGCTTTTTTTCCTATTAATAACATTGGGATCAGCCATCAAAAATACCGGTCAGACCGGTAAAAAAATGGCCAGGTGGCAACCCTAAACACAGAAGTTCCAGCAGGCTTATGCCATAGATTCTAGTTTTCTGCTTTACAAGGAATTCTATAGGATACCAATAGCCACTGTATCAGTCATGCTAAATAACAAATGAGTTGTTTTGAAAACACTGGTATTTTGAGCTAAAAGTTTCAAGGTAAACATCTTAGTTAGACGACTTTAAGGCTGGGGACAGACAGGGAGATTCGGGGAGATTCTGTCGCCTGGCGTTTAATAGCAGGCGACAATCTCCCCAAACTTCCTTCTCCCTGTCCGTCGCTAGTTTAAATGGAAAAGCGCCAGCGCTGTGCACACGCGGCACGGCGATTTCCGGAATTGCCCGAAGTTACTTCGTGAGGAAACTTCTGGCGATTCCGGAAATCGCTGTGCCGCGTGTGCACAGCGCTGGCGCCTTTCCATTTAAACTAGCGACGGACAGGGAGAAGGAAGTTCGGGGAGATTGTCGCCTGCTATTAAACGCCAGGCGACAGAATCTCCCCGAATCTCCCTATCTGTCCCCAGCCTAAAGGTATAAACACGATGTAGGTGAAGGATTCCTTTGTTATTTCTTGTATATAAGGTTCACCACACAGAGCCAGGCATCTTCTAACCTCTCAGACTTCACAAATCAACAAAATCACTCTGGAGAACCGTGTCAATCAAACTGTGATCCCTTTATTTAGGAAATCCAAAGATCCTTCCTCAGGTAATTGTCAACTGTTGACATATTCACCTGTGGAAGGATCTTTAATCTGAAATATGTAGTGTGATTTAAGAAATAAAGGGATCACAGTTGGACTGACATGGTTCTCTAGAGTGATATTGATTAATTAGATGACTCGTTTGGGGTATGTAATGAAGTCTGGTCTCTTTGGGTTTCAAGCTAGGAATAATAATGCTATACCGATGGATAGTGATGGGCGAATTTATTCGGCAGACTCGAATTCGCTCCGAATTCCTGCGATTCGCCGCCGGCGAATAAATTCCCGAAACGCCAGCGAAAATTCGCCTGGCAAAAATTCGCCTGGCAAAAATTCGCTGGCGTAAAAAAAACTGAGTCACGTGCCAAAATCGATGTGACGTGCGTCAAAAACGTGCCACGACTCGTTTCGCCAACTAACTTGCATTGAGATATTCCACACTAGAGTCCTGCACAGAACCAATTTCTAAGACCCAGACCCAACCCAAACCCACAACCTGCAGCCCGCAACCCAAACCACAACCCGCATATTTACCCACTTTGATCCGCTACTCGACCCGGACCCACAACTGCCTTTTCTGTGACCCAAACCACAACCCTCCGACAACCATCAAACTGGAAGCGATGTTGCTGCAAACCCGAAGCGGCATCATCAAAAGTGGCCAATAGCTGAGAGGGAGAGTTGTGTCTGAAGTCAGATGGGAAGGGGAGATGAGGAGGGAAAGCTGCAGGGAGAGAGTTGCAGCAGGATGAAACCGCAACCCGACCCGCATCGATACCCGCACCGATACCCACACCTGAAAAGCTTACCCTCATTCCGCAGTGTACCCACTTTTTTTGCAGGTAACCCGGGGGTACCCGACCTGTACATCAGTTAGGAAAAGATGCTGCCCCAAAGGGGGACTTGAAAAATTATCAAAAACCGACAATATAAATATAGAAAAAATTTCAGATGAAAACATTACATTTTGACACTCATTCCCATTCTTTCAGTCATACATTCTAAAATGGTAAAATAGAACAAAAATATTTTGGGTAAAATAGCCAAAAGAATTACAATCATTTATATTATTAACCAAAACAGTTGTAATGCATAACACAGGAGAAGTGTCTTTCATTTACCCTCAGTCTCCTGTATGTGATACATTTCTTTGCTACAGTGTATCCGTGACACATAATAGAACTAGTTGATTAATACAATTATACATCTGCGGCTGCAGGGGGCCCAAGAGGTATAGGGGGCCCCATGATGCCCTAATTAATTAACAATTTCAACATATACTAGTAAAATGGACAACCTCTGGATATGTTGGGGGCCCTAAAATTAATTTGCTGTGGGCCCGGTAACATCTAGTTACACCACTGCTTTTTCCATTTGATGCAATGTAAGTGGCTTAATATCCATGCAGAGTGTTTGTGAGTTTACCCGATTTGAACGCATGATTCAAGTGAAACAGCTGAGTGTCATGTTTTGCCCTTTAGCACAAGATAGCACAATCCTACTGTGAGAGCAGTCTTACAAGTTCAGATTGAGTATAAACATGTTTTCCTTACTGCAAAGTAACAGATGCAAAAAGACTATAGACCATCACCAGTAATTAAACATTGTTATGGTACCATTTTTTCCACCTTTAGAGGTTTATCTGGCCACACACACATCTGTTATTTAACAAGAAGTTTTTGACCAATCTATATGATTATCTGTTCTGCTTCCGCCCCCAAAATAATTGATATGGCTGATAAACCTCTGATATCACAGCATATTTGTTGCGTTTGTTGAGAAAACCAGACAGGTAAATGATATTACTCAGGGCTGTCCAAATGGCGGCCCACGACCCC
>CM044435.1:91558856-91571742 GCA_024363595.1 Xenopus borealis | reverse complement strand
AACTCTTATTATCTTCTCACACACTCATCTTCAAGACTTTGCAAGGGCTGCTCACCTTCTCTGGAATTTGCACCCACAGTCTGTCTGACTTTATCAGAGACATTCTTCCTTTAAAACATCTCTGTTACTACTTTATTATACATCTCTTGGGAATATGTAGTGTGTTATAAATACATGTTAATAATGATTTTCTCTTTCCCAATGCCTTGTAGCTCTAAGTGTAAGTTAACCCTTCTGTCACACTGCATTGCTCTTTCATATCTTTCATTTACTCCTCTACTGGTTGTGTAGCTGGAAGCAGGAGAGGATATATGTGATTTGGCCCTCGTTAATCTACCAGTTATGGCCAGAATTTAAAATGCCCATAGAGCTAAAATTCATTTTCACTATTTAGAATTTCTACAGAGTATATTTAAAAGAAGTTGTATTCTTAGGTCATCTGTTTGACATAAAAAAAAACAAAATTCATCAGATAATAACTTTCATTACAATCCATGTTAATTGTTTTGTATTACTGTTCCTTAAAGGCAACACTGCACCAAAAGTAGACAAAATCTACATGTACTATACTTTTACAACTGGCCAGTGTGTTTCTCTATAAAAAGGAGTACCAAATGCTGTCAATTGTGCAGTAGTTCAAGACATGTTTTCAAGCTTTTTTTATCACTTATAGGAAAAATGCACCGCTATAAATCAAATAATTTTTATATTTTTATTGCACAGATCTGGAAATAACTGGTGGTGGGTTCCTGTTGTGGGGCCCATGGTCGGAGCAGCCATTGGTGCATTCATTTATGTGCTCTGTATAGAAGCTCATTACAGTGATGACATGGAAGATGCCCATAATAGCCTAGAAGAAGATCATTGTGAGAAGCAGGAACTTACCATCATTGCTTGATATGACCACTTGGTCTAATGGAACCCTATGTTTGGACTGGGAGTAAAATACTGCCTAATTGTGGTGTCATCACAACCACCTGCCAACATAATCTGATCTAAGGAATACAGCATTTTACTGTGATGAAGCACATGTAACAGCCGCTATATTACCGGCTCACTTTGAAAAGGAAAATGTGCGCTTTTTTAATGGCTTGCATTTTCTATTTTATTCTTAGCCATCATTCACACAGATAAAAGTACTGGGGCATAATTATATGACCTCTTAATTGCAGGGACATAAATCCCATGTGTTAATGAAGCACTAATGGACCATACACTAGGTCATGAAGGTGTATGCAGGTGATTGGTCTTGTCATGCATTAATGTGTAATAGGTGTGATCAATCATCTGTACCATTAAAATATGCTACCTGGTAAAATGATTTTACTGTCAGGGGCCAACAGCTTTACGTCAATCGGATATTGTTCCCCATCTAAAAGGAAATGTATTTTACATTGCCATCAATTATGCTGCTAGAGGGGGCACACTATGAAGCAATAAACCCACTGTTCTTTGTATTACCAGGAGCTGCCAAGCCATTGAATGGTCCAACCATAACTAGTTATAATAATGCAAAGGATCCCTCCTCAATAAAAACTTAAGAAATATTCTTTCTTTCTTTCTCCATTTCCTATGCCTTCTTTCTCCTTTCAGTTTACCAACTGGGATTTAATAAAAACTTTCATCACCCTCATCATTTGTGTATATACACCATGCTTTACACTCATATATGAAAAACACGGGATCTTAAAATAATGTAACAAACAAGGGTTACAGAATACGAATGGGATCAAAGGGCCCTACTCAAAGTGCTTACAATCCAAATATTTTGACTGTTGTACCCCTTTGATTATTCTTCTGGCAAGTTCATTTCTTAGAGGTGGGTAAAATTTAGAAGCCCACTTTATACAACTCCTAGCCTCTTAAAAAACAACCCCACCCCTCAAAAAGTGTTATTTAAGCAATAAAACATACAGATAGAGTCACTTGGATTTGTAAGTTAAATGCGTCGTGACTCAGCATTAATTGAAGAAACTGTGTTATCTAAAGTTATCTTAACTCATTTAATGCATTTAACCTTTTCATTAGCATACCAAAGCTCCATTGTTTTAAATGGTGAACTCTTTAATTGGATGGGATGCTGTGACACAATATTCTGTGATAAGTGGGATAAATGAGATAAATGAGTTAAGTCGCGACGCATTAAACTCACCATCCAAAGTGACTGCATCTGTAGGTCTAGGGAGCACTTACATAAACTTAATGCATTATGGCCATCTTCAAATTGAAGGCAAGAGATGAGTGGGTCTATTGAGGCAGTATAAAAATGGGTAAAGTACGTGTCAGAAAAGAGTGAAGATAGATCTTTTGGGCAGTGTAGAGTGTGTATGGGGAGTGGCCGCTTCTTTCATTCATATACAGCCTAAGACTGCACATTGTAATGGTGTAAACAATGAATAATACATTCACATTGTTATTTATTGTGATAGTATTGTGCTTAGGCTAGATCCACATCGGGTGGTTTCTATAAGTATAAAAGCAGAAACAGCCCATCCACCTTTCCTCCTGTTGCATTGTCAGGCATGGCTTTGGCCTGGGTGCAGACATACAGAGCAGATTTCAGCACAAAAATGCACACGTAATGTATGCATTTACCCAGCAAAATGTATTTTGTGTGTCTGCACCCAGGCTGAAGCCATGTTTGTCAATTGAGACAGAGGGCGATCGAAGTAGAGTAGAATGGTTATTTCTTGGCCTTCGGATGGAAAGCCATGGCTGCCATTAGCCTTGGGGAACATAGAATAGTTGTCATTGGTTTTGTTACCACTAGATCTCAGTTCTAGCAACAATGTACCAGGAAAATAATAAATACCAAGAAAAATTAAAAATAAGTTTGTGTCTGTCTTTTGTATGGGTGAAAAGCTGCAAGCATCCTGATACACTGGTTTTGGTAAAACTCCAGGGCCTGTTTTTCCTTTTTGATTAATGTTTTATTATCTTTCCTATGTATAAAATTATGCTCATAACTACTGTTGAGAATTCCTTATTAATATATTTCACAAATCCCACAGTCAGCTAAAACAAATGAAGAGGGGGATCCATAAGGAATATGGTATGGAAACATGGACTGTGGTGTCAGATCCTCTGGCCAATTTAATTGTGTGAGAAGTTTGCTGCGGATTCATATCTGTGTGGATTGTACTTGCTGTGGTCCCTAATTGGGTTTCTGCAGCTTATATGTACACGCAAAAGGAGAAGAATCAGTATCTTGGTATAGGGGACAGTATAATGTTATTCCAAACAGAAGAACACAGGAACAATAAAAATAAATTCTTTCATTGTTGTTTTTATCTATAATAGGATAATAGGACTGAGCCTCTCAAACATTTCCATCTGTAATTGTATTAGAGGGTTGAGAGTGTTAATAGTTATTTTACTGGAGGGTTAGAGTGTAGTATTGATTCTTCAGATCATAAACGGGTCTTTATGTGTTTTCTTGTAATGCCTTTATGGCTATTAAGAGCTCCCTGGGGGATTTGTTGAGGGCACATTATGGGGATTTATGTTTCACATACTTATATTACTTTAAGGGGCATACTTATCAAGGGTCCAATTTCAAGGGTTAAAAACCCTCAAATTCGACCCTCGAAATTTTCACGAAGTAAAATCCGACAAAGTCAAATTCGTAGGATTTTACAGCTATTCGATCTATTGAAATATCGAATAGCAATCATCCGATTTCTCGTAAAAATTGTACTAAACATCCGATTTCACTGAAAAATCGTACGTTTTTTTAAAAAAAGAAATTGGATGATTTCTATTCGATCAAAAAAACTTAGAAAAAGCCTATGGGAGCTTCCCATAGGCAAATATAGAAACTCGGTAGGTTTAATCTGGCGAAGTAGGCATTCAAATGAAAGTTTAAAGGGCAAGTACTTCGACCATCGAATGGTTGAATGGTCGAACTATTTTCTTATTCAAATCGATTTATTTGAATCACTCCATTTTATTTCCTATACCCATAAGATCATTATGAGCTAAGGGATGCCTGACTAAGCAGAACCGCCTGAACATGAACTTTTTCAGCTCTGCAACGCAAAACGTTAGAGCACTCTTTCAAAGAGAGTTCTTTGCAGATTGAAACACAGTCTTCGTAATTCCTGTAACAGACAAGATATTTCAGCTGCAATCTAGATGTGGGCTTATATGATTCATACATTTCTACTGAAGCAAAGGCTGAGAAGCAGGGACCGAAATAATAGTCTATGGGCCCACGGTGTTAAAGTTAGCATTGGGAAACTGGATTATTGGGCATTTGCTACACAGGAATTTTGTGACAGATAGTAACCTACCTACTTCTGTTATAAACACCCAATTCCAATACTTTTTAAGTGCTGCTCTCCAGAAATTATCTCTTATAATCTCTAATTATCTCTTAAAAAAGGACTACCCTCGCTGTGTCTTTATGTGTCTTGTTGCTTTTTTTTTTATAGCAAATTATTTATAGTATAGGGAACCCTCTTATTAATGTATGCCATAAGCAGGTGGTAAACAGATCTTTAGCACCTTGTGTCCGTGGTTACTTCTGTCTTATCCAAAATGATGTGCAAGCTAGAGGATGGGAGGGGGGTGTAGATATGACACATAGGTCTTGCCCTTACTATAAGTAGTAGTACTGTTATCCAGAATGCTCCGGTCTTGTGGTTTTCCAGATAAAGGGTCTTTCCATAATTTGGATGTCCATATCTTGTCCACTAAAATGCAGGGTCGGACTGGCCCAGGAAACAACCCGGTAGGCCCCAACCCTCATTGACCCCTGCCGGCCAGACCCACCTCTCCTAGTTTGAAAATAAAAATTCTTGCTGAAGGCGCGTCCAGTGCTGGACAGCGACGTCACTGCGTGTGCGCCCAGCGGCACAATAATAAATAAGATGGGGAGGTGGGGAGGAGGCAGAAGCGGAGGGGAGGCAAAGCAGGGGGCCCTGGATGGTTGGCGGGGGGGCCCTGGACGGCAGTCCCAGTGGGCACCGGGCCCTCCAGTCCGACCCTGCTAAAATGTAAACATTAATTTCCTCCAATAAGAATCATTTATGTCTTTGGATCAAGTACAAAGTACTCTTTTATTATTACAAAAAAAAACATTTTTAAAAAAAAAATTGCTTTTCATTCTGGATAACAGGTTTCCAGATAACAGATCCCATATGTTGTATCAAGTATCTTAATTACTTTTAAAGCTCTTTATTTAGGAATGCAAAAGGGCCACGTTATATCAAAAGCATAGTACCTGTTTATTGCACTTTATACTTTGCCATGTATTGGTTAAATGGCATATAAGTTTCACCAAAACTGCAAAAGGTACTTACTTTTAACTTAGATTATTGAGTCCACAGTAATATATAAAATGACTCACAGTGCTAAACAGGCCCAAAATCTGTTGATTCAGATGCCAGAGGGGCAGTGTCGGACTGGGATGCCAGGGGCCCACCAGAAAACCTTAGACCAGGGGCCCACCAGAAAACCTTAGACCAGGGGCCCAACTTTCCAAACTATTATTCCTTCTTTCCTCACTTAACCTTTTTATTCTACTATTCTTTTAGATCTACTTACTATACTCTTCTTCCATTATTAAGCCTCTTTTTCCACATAAAGAAATAGGGAATGAACATGAAATAGGCCAAATTGTTAGAAGCAAGAGGGCCCACTGACACCTGGGCCCACCGGGAGTTTTCCTGGTATCCCTGTGGGCCAGTCCAACACTGCAGAGGGACTGCTATAAGATGACATAGGCACACTATTTTTGGGACCGTGGGAAGCAGTTTTGGACTCTGTGTACTTGAATTGCCAAGGTCTATTTTGAATCTCAGGAATTAAAAGGTATTTTAATGCTAAAAGCTACTAGAATATTTAAAAATAATTACATTGCAGCTGCTATTAACTGATGTTGTGGAAACCAGCTGCAAAAATGATATATGCTACAACAGCACCATCCAGTGGTACATATAAAGATCTCCACTACTGTTCAAAGACGTTCTATAGTCATCCTTTACAAATCAATAAAAACAACATGCTAAATTACAGGCAGGCAAAACATACTCTTTCTTTTATTTTAGCTCATCTAATTGCAAATATTTAAAGGTCCTTTATCAGTTTTGCACGCATTTCCTCTTAAAGTTAATTTTTAATTATTATTTTAATCTGATCCTCCGAAATAGGCATGGTGAGTTTTTATTATATTTCTGAATTGCATCCGTTTAACATTGCATGATAGGAACGATTTCATTTCTTAAAGTGGTCTTTCGCACTAAAACCATTTTTTTCCACATAGAAAGGGCAATATGTGGCAATGGTCATTAATAAATAAAAATGTTCCATGGGTTTTAAATATAACTGCGCTTAAAAGTATTATATGTCTGGCTGTTTACATACTTTACACTCCTGGCTCTGACTACAGATGCTAGAAATCATTTAATGACTAATTCGCAATCATCTATATGGCAATTTTTTATGATTTCACTCTACTTCAAAATGGCATTTACACTAGATTACCATGGAGAAATATTTACTCCAAACCCGTATAAACTATTAAAAACAATGTTAGTATTTGCAAAAAGTTGTAACCCCCACTTTTTGCTGTTGCACTCTGACTTCCAAGATCCTACCATTTGCTCATTAATTGGACTGGGTTGTTACAGTTCCATGGAAACTGGTGTATACATTGGTTAATATATTTTTCACAGTGGTATACAGCTATTACTGAATATATAATGTGACTATTTACATGGAGGTTGGGTAATTAATGGTACGTGGGTAAAGAATGCTTCATCTATACTGTAACATAAAATAGTCTCCAAAAAATCTCCTTAGGTGACAAGTCTGTTGATAATCAACATATCAGCATGTAGTTGGCTGTTGTCTCCTATGGAAAAAGCAGTAACTCTAAAAAAAATAGTCTAAATTACGGAAAGATCCCTTATGTGAAAAACCCCAGGTCCTGAGCATAATGGATAACAAGTCCCATACCTTTACTGTCATAAATGACCATTTGTGGTTGAGTTTGTCACATGACTCACTGAACTTGTGTATTATAAGAAATAAAAGTTAATAACAAGTCAGACTCACCCTTGCTCCCTTCACAAGATATCCCAGAGGTACAGGAGAGGATTCAGTGCACCCTTTCCCATACAGAGCTCCTCAACTGAAAATGTCCAAAATAAAAAAAGAAACAATTGGAAGGGCCGCCCACAAAGTAAAAAAACACAGTTTATCGAAACATTATGATTAAGGGATGTTCCCGAAAACCTGTTAGGTATCCATTACATTACATCCATGTGTTTTTTTATGTTTCAATATATGAGAACTAGGCCTCCAGCCCAGAAAAACTGATTTCTAGTGCATTACACTCAATGAATTACAACTATACACACTCAGGTATAAAGAGTGCTGCACCTATAACAGTTTGGTAACTATGAAGTAAAACACCAAACACTTCATAGCACATCAAGTGCACCTACCTGCATGTTATGGAGGGATGTGAATGTGGAAGCTCATGAACCACCCACAATTCTTTGTATTGTAGATATAAATTGCCCTTGCCAGTAGCCATTAAGCTGTTCGAAACAACTGTTTTTCAGGTATAACGCCTATGATCCAAAAACTTGCAATGACGAGAAAGCTATATAGTTTTAAAGGAGAACTGATGCTTAAATAAAAATGTAGGGTAGAAATGTGGTATATTATGTTTTGGGCTTCTGTACCCAAGGTAACTACAGCCCTTTAGCAGTAGTAGATCTGTGTCTCCAATATGCCCCCAACAGCCCCCATCTTCTTTTCTGCTGATTCACTGAACATGCTATAAATTTGATTTGTTTTCCAGATTCTATTAATCCGGGTTTAAAAAATTAGATTTTTTAAATTTAATTTATGGGAGTTTAGGGGAGTATTTAAAAACTCACATGAATTTGAAATTCGACCTTGGAGTGTGCCTCCAAGTATAAGTATATGACATGCAGTGTAGCACCTGTAAGTTACTGGCCCTCAGTAACTTCTGTATAAGGACCCAAATCCTTCAGCATAATGATCTGTTTTGCAAATATATACTTTACTTAAGTGTAATGAATAAGGCACGGGCCATATTTTTCTGCCTATTGTTCCAATCATGAAAAATCTATGTTTTATTTGTTGTTTCTTGAGCTAAAAAGGCAAACAAGGAAACTGAAGCTGCTCCATATTTGGTCCTTGCAAAGTAGATAATTCAATTATGACTTGCAGGAGAACATTTCAGATCATTGTAAAAATACCTGGCGGTCCAGTGGTGCAGTGGGGACCCCCTCACAGCTGGGATGCCTGCTGATTCCTCTTCTTATGCACGCCGATTCAGGTTTTGAAACAAGTGCTGCACCTGATGTTATTGTGTTTGGTGGGAAATTTAAATATTTAAGACCTGCGACCAATTGTTCCTTGCCCAACGCAGGTCTATTTTATATATATACATATATTTTGTGCATCATCCCTAAGCTCAGTATTTAATAACTCGATTTGAGTTTTTTCTTAAAAAAAATTTGAATATCAGGAAGGCTGCAAATAACTCAAAACTGATCCCATGGCCTTCCACAAAATTGATCCCTGGGCCAGAGCATGATCAATATCTAAAATCAAATTAGTATTTTTTTTTTTAAAAACTTGATTCGAATTTTAATAACTCCCTAGTCAAATTTGACAGTTTTGACCATAAAAAAATGAAAATTCGAATTTCGAATTTGAATTTTCAAATCGACCCTTAATAAAGCTGTCCCTTGGGGGCACATTACTAAGGGTCGAAGTGAAAATTTGAATTTAATAAAAAAAAGTTTTTTTTTTGGCTACTTTGACTAGGTTGGCTTGATTGATCGAATAGGCCAAAATTCGATTTGAATTTAAAAAAATTTGAAATTTCGAAGTACTGTCTCTATAAAAAAAAAATGCCATTTTAGCCTATGGGGGACCTCCCATGGCCTTAACAGAGGGTTTTCTAAGCTCTAGGACCGATTCAATCGAAGTTTATATATATATATATATATATATATATATTGTACTCGATGAGTGTCCGCACTCTAACGCCGCCGCTGTTATAGCGTGTCCAATTGCAAATTCAGGGTGCACGGTTGAAGGTATTTGTACACAGTTTCATGAAACCAGCACTCCCATTTAAAAATTCTTCAATATTTTATTGGCACATATATATATGTGATGTGGGGGATTATGTGGTGATCCAATAAACACTTTGAACATGAATATCCGTGAATGCCTCCATTCTCTGCATATTGAATTTACATTGGGAGCTACACCCAGGACTTGATGGACATTTTGGTGAGTGCCGATAATTGATTTGACTAATATATAATATATATATATATATATATATATATATATATATATATATATATATATATATATATATATAGAGTATAAAGGATCCGCACACTCGTTATTCATAGTGCTCAATTGCTTTTAAAGGGATACTGCCATGGGAGTTTTTTTTTTTTAAATGCATCATTTAATAGTGCTACTCCAGTAGACTTCTGCACTGAAATCCATTTCTCAAAAGAACAAACACATTTTTTTATATTCAGTTTTGAAATCTGACATGGGGCTAGACATTGTCAATTTCCCAGCTGCCCCGGTCATGTGACTTGTGTCAGCACTTCAGGAGGGAACTGCTTTCTAGCAGGCTGTTGTTTTTCCTTCTCAATGTAATTATATAGTATGCAGTGGGACATAGGTTTTACTATTGAGTGCTGTTCTTAGATCTACCAGGCAGCTGTTATCTTGTGTTAGGGAGCTGCTATCTGGTTACCTTCCCATTGTTCTGTTGTTAGGCTGCTGGGTGGAGAAAAGGGAGGGGGTGATATCACTCCAACTTGCAGTACAGCAGTAAAGAGTGATTGAAGTTTATCAGAGCACAAGTGACATGACTTGAGGCAGCTGGGAAATTGACAATATGTCTAGCCCCCATGTCAGATTTCAAACTGAAATATAAAAAAATCAGTTTGTTCTTTTGAGAAATGGATTTCAATGCAGAATTCTTCTGTAACAGCACTATTAACTGATGCATTTTGAAAAAAAAATTTTTTCCCATGACAGGATCCCTTTAACGTTTCGGTCCCTCCTGGGCACTATTGAGCAATTGAGCACTATGAATAAGGAGTGTGCGTATCCTTTATACTCTATGCAACTTTTTTGTTGATCAAGCACCCCTGACTAAACAAGAAGTCAGATGTGCAGGCACTGTGGAATATATATATATATATATATATATATATATATATATAAAACCCCATTACTATAACTTAAAAATAATTCCAAATACTGCAGCATCACAAAACTCATTTCAAATGATTCACAGATTGTAACCAAGCATAGAGTTATATCTGAAGAATAATGTAATGATTATCTACCATGATGGAATTGTTTAGAGCAGCTATTATTGCTGAAGTGTGAGCAACTCACTCTTTTACAATGATTTCTTATTGGAATTACTTTTTTATTTCATTGTGGGAATATTTATTTGATGAATTGCCCTTGTTGTGGCATGTATTTTATTCTTTTATGTGATTTGACATTAACATTGCGAAGACTCTGCTTTTTCATCCCCAGTCCTATTCTAGCATGCAGCGAAGCCTCCAACCGTGCAGAGCACGGGAAAGAAGTCTCAAGTGGATGCCGTGGAGACATGAAGAAATGAATTTTTAAAACACCTTTGCTTGAAAGTAATATATTTATAGGGGAAATACATGGTAACAAACTAGTTCATTGTCCTGTTAAGGTCCTAGGGGAGGGCCTAGTCCATTTTGACCAGAGTTTCACCTCAGCAGTTGTATTCCGACATGAATAATATTGATCAATTTGGATTTTGATTCAAGGATATCTTGGTTTATACATTTCTGAAATGACTGTTTATTTATGCAGAAATGTTGATCCAACTGGAAAGTTCCATTCCTATACAGTCCTTGCCAAAGCAAAATATCCTTCTAGATGTAAGGCCCTTTATACTTTTATTGATGGGGGCAACCCTAAAACTACCCCACAATTATTTTTAGTTTCAATATTATATATGCTCTCATGAACTAGGATCTAGAGCTTTTGATAACTACTATGGGTACATTACTATGCCCTTTTCCTTATTATGGATCAGCTACCGGCAAATCTGGGATATACTGGTGGTTTACTGGAAATAGGTACCTTTCTCATTTATAACTGAGACAATATACCACATGAAATAATCGTTATATTATGTGTTTAGCTACAGTCATTTTCAGAACATGCATGTGAACATGGGTAAGTATGATGCAAAGAGAAATATCCTGAGATAATTTGCAATTGGTTTTCATTTTTTATTTGTGCTGTTTGAGTTATTTAGCTTTTTATTCAGCAGCTTTCCAGTTTGCAATTTTAGCAATCTGGTTGCTAGGGTACAAATAACCCTAGCAAATAGTCAATGCAAGACTGGACTTTGAATAGGAGAGGGCCTGAATAGAAAGTAACAAAAAGTATCAAATAACAATAACATTGTAGTCTTACAGAACATTTGTTTTTAGATTGGGTCAGTGACCTCCCCCCCCCCCATTTCAAAGCTGGAAACAGTCAGACTATAAAAAATAATTAATGAAGACCAGTTGAAAGGTTGCTTAGAATTGGCCATTCTATAACATACTAAACGTTAGCTTAATGGTGAACCATCCCTTTAATTTGTTGAGTTAAAACGTGATATATTTTACTACAGGTATGATACCTACTATCCAGAATACGCTGGACCTGGGGGTTTCCAGATAACGGGTCTTTCTGTAATTTGGATCTTCATACCTTAAGACTACTAGAAAATCATGTAAACATTAAATTAACCCAATAGGCTGGTTTTGCTTCCAATAAGGATTAATTATATCTTAGTTTGGATCAAGTACAAGCTACTGTTTTATTATTACAGAGAAAAAAGAAATCATTTTAAAAAATTTGGATTATTTGATTATAATGGAGTCTACGTGAGACAGCCTTTCCGTAATTTGGATAACAGGTTTACAGATAACGGATCCTATCCTGTATTGATTAAGTATTTTATATAAATAAATGTTGTTATTATTTCCTAGTGGCTTTGCAGCTATAGGTGGATCTTTCACTCTTTCTAGTGGTTTTGCAGAATTGATGTTATACTCCTTTAATCAGAAGCAGCAATATTTTCCTAGAGAAATTTGGACCCTTCTGGAGCCTGAATGTGGGTAAAAAATGGGCTACATTTGTCATTGTTTTTTAATAGTGTAAAAAGAAAAGGCTATTTTGTTGTAAGGAATGGGAAAATGCAGTGAAATTGAAGTCATGAAGCATACAGAGTATCTCATATAGAGTTGTGCCCTTATGCTCCCCCTAATTGAAATCACAGCATGTTGATTGTTGAGAAGCCTCTTCCCTTTTTGCTATGGTTGTCACTGGCATTTGGGGCAGCAGTTAAATCACAAAAGTTACAGCCCTAGGATCATAAGTGTGGTGTTTATACAAATGGCCTGCAGGTGACACTGTCCATACACAGGACTTTCAGTACAGCTGAAAGTGAAAGTAAGACTTACTGCTGTTATGTAATGGCTGCATGAACCTGCTAATAAAGCATTGTTATACTCTCATCGTCCTCGGCTACCAAACACAACAAATGGCGACAAGGATGTCTTTTCTACCTCTGCAGCAGCCTGTACCTTTTCTACCAAACCCTGGTGAGCCTACCATACCTTTTACTGCTTGGATCCATATGTTTGATAATTACATTATTGCTGCTGACCAAGGGGAAATTTCTGCAGCTAGAAAGCGTGCTTTACTTATTCACTGCCTGGGGGCAGAGGGACAGCGTATATTCTATACATTAGTAACATTACCATTACCTGATGATACTTATGAAACTGCTCTTACTGCTATAAAGAACATTTTT
>CM044435.1:91520387-91532997 GCA_024363595.1 Xenopus borealis | reverse complement strand
CAGTCCCCTAGTGTATAGACGACTAACTGGGTCCTAAAATATAGTTAGGAGGGGGAACTGTTTCCTTATCCTGCTTTAAGACATGCCCCTTGGTGTTCTCACAGTGACTAGTAGATGACTCTGTGCTAAAGTATAAAGCTCTTATGACCCATGTGCTCAGGGTCTATCTTGTACTGGCTCTAGCCTGAGCAGGCAGGCAGAACTCGAGTGGAACCTAGACAGGTCAGGTCTAGTAAAGATAGGCTACTCACTCATAGATCACTGTAGGAGTGACAGATAGACAGGATATTTATCTTCTTGAGGCTCCTCCAAGGATTGTGAGTGGGATTATTATCCCAGGTACTAATTGCCCAGAGTAGGGACTAAGGGGCAAATTTACTATTATTCTCGAAAATTTGCTCGATCCTATTCAAAATTCGATAAGCATTCGATCATTGAATGCTTATCGAATTGTTTTAGGCTATCATTTTGCTCGCTATTTGATTTCTCGATGAATTCGTATGATCGGATACTGATCGTTTTGTACGATTCGAACGATCGAACGCTTCTCAGAAGCCTATGGGGGTGGGTTCCCATAGGCTTCTATTGCAATTCGGTAGGTTCAATCTAGCGAAGTAGGCAGTCAAAGAATTTAAAAATTTTGATTCCTTCGATCATCGAATGATCGAATTATTGAATATCCGATCATTAATATTCGATGATCGAAGAGGCCAAATTAGAATATCCGATTTTACGAAAAATTCGTACGATCGTTATTCGATCAAATTCAATTGAACTTTGATCATTTCACGTGAATTTAGTAAACCTAGGGATGAGAGTTTCCCTTAGGGAAAAGGCTGAAAGCTGGGTGTACCTCCACAAGGCTGCATACTTTGTCTCCCACCTCTGAGGAGATATCTACTGATCAAAGGTGTTGTGAGTATTGCCAATCCACTGTTGATCCTGTATGTGCTTATTGTACACTTCAGTGAGGATTGTTTGTTCAATAAATCTGTTTCTTGTTTAAGTGATAAGAACCACTGACACCCTATTATATGCATCCTGAATACAGTTACCATTGCACTACATCCTGCCTCCACACCGTTTGCAAGGGCTTACTCCCTAAGATTTAAGGTCTCATCCGGAGCACATATATTGGGAATGGAGCTCATAGTAGAGTAAGATGCACTCAATTTACTATAGCGCTACACAGGTAAAAATTCAAGGCAGAGCCAGGGATGTGTCAGTTGGTGACGTGTGTGCCTTAGCACTTTGCTCCTGTGCTGAAACACAGCAACTTGGTACAAAAATATCCAACTTTGTCTATATGTGTTTTTGTTAAATCTGCCTTTCACACAAATGGATTATTCACAGAATATACCTTTTTTACTGCTGTGTTGATTGTGGTTAACTGTTGTATAATGAACTACAAGTCCTACAATCTAATTGCTTATTGCAAATATTTATAATGTTCCCTAAAATAAACCAAGGTACATTGCTACATCCCCGTCCACCTATCTAACAAGTATGTTTGTTTTGCTCTTGGCTCATAACAATGCAGAGCAGCTAGAAAGTTGCTAAGGGAGCTATCATAAACATTTCCTTAATACTACAAATGTGGAAGCTGTTTCGCACAGAGCGTTACACTCAGGATCAGTGTTATGGGTAATAGTAGCTTACCTTAAGGACAGTTAAATGGTAAGTATATCTCAATGTTAATTAGCATCAATGTGATCTTTATGTCCTGTACACAGTGAAGCATGTTAATTTTGTTTAGATATCCATATACCAAGTTTTTTACAGTAACTGTTCCTTCCATAAGAGACACCAGCCAACCACATGTTATTAACAGCACTGTGATTCATCTGCAATAGCTAGGGAGACTCAGCAGTAGTCACATCCAGTACAGACACACAGTATTATAGCACCCTTTTAATACATTGAATACATTTATTGTTTGAATTGTGTGCAATTTTGGGTCACCAACACTAGTAGCTAGTAGCAAGTGTCATCATCAGACCATTATGTTCCGAGTAAATGCCACAGCAGTAAAGGCATCATAAGACTTGTCAACTAGAGGTTTTTTGTGACTATTTTATATATTAGCATACAGATTGAGCACACTTTATATCTGTCTCATATCATGTAACATTAATTCCCCAGCCCCCATGCAAACAGCCACATTATATATTCAATAATATTGAATATTCAGGTTTGACTTTAGTGACACTGACACTGAACATCATTGTGCTGCCTTGTTTTTTCTGTATACTAACATGGATATATGAAACTGATATTATTTTGTTCATTTTAATTATATGTATAAAGTTAAGCAGCAATTTCTATTAAATTACATAAATTACATTTATTATTTAATCCACATATGTCTTTTTCTTTTTTTTAATTGCCATAATGCTGAAATCCCAAATTCCAAGAAGCGGCATTAACAAATGGGGATACAATAAGGATTTGTATTATTTTGCCATGTTCTTACAGAATGTCTCCAAAACAATGTAGGATGAGCTGTTATCCATCTGCAAGTTGTGTTCTGTCATGACATTTTCAGCGTTTTTTCAACAAAGTGTTATAATGATTATATACAAAAGTCAGGACTCTAACTGAAATGTTAGGTGGCAGGTTGAGATGTAACTTGCATTATCCATACAGCTATTTATAGACATATAAATCCACCCCTAATCTCTGTATTGCTCCCAACTCCAGATTGTTAGCCAAACTGAACAATGAAACTGTAGTTTTGCAATATGCCAGAATGTAAATGTATTTACTGAAAGGTCAAATAACCCACAATAAGCTTTTCTAAGTATGGTGTAAATTGTCCTGCTGGTAATATGAAATTAAATGTACTTATCTGGGGTCATGAAATATGATGAATTAGTTATTAGTTATAAGTGCTCATTTGCAAATTCAAAAGCAAATCGCTAAAAGGGACACAAATTAGTTTATGATGTTTACACTAATTCACAATATCACTATCTTTTTTGTGTTGTATGCTAATTTGCGTTTGCCTACAATATCACTGTAATTTGAGGGGAAAGCATTGCATGGTGGGTAAACACTGTGGCAATTAATGTTTGAAATGTGCACATCATATGGAGCACTGTTTCAGTAAATGAGTCCTCCAGTGCAGGGGTCCCCTTTTTTGTTTTAGGGACTGGTTTCGAAGCAAAAATATTTTCAAGGACAGGGGAGTTGGGGCATCGGGGGTTGGCGTCCAACCCTGGTGCGCCGGCGTCCATATTGGTGCAACTTATTAATTGCGGGCTAGGCTCCACAGCCCACTCCAGGACTGCCCGCATAATACATTATGGATATTAAAGAAATGCAAAGTGCAAAACATTGGTGCAGTTCCCAATATTTTTTATCACTATGCAACATTATTTTACAGAATTCTACAGTATTATTATGAATTAATAATAGTATTATTAGAAAATAATATTATTAGTAAATTGTTAGTATTATTAGTTAATTGGACAGAAATGGGAAAAACTTGTACCTGTGAGGGAACTGGGCTGGACACAGACATGTACTGACACACCATTCTATTGCATTTAATTCATCTTGAATAACATTAAGCATCTAGGAAGCCCTGTAATTACCTACTGGACAAAACAGATGTTACTGTAAGTGCAGCGCTCCCTTGCACAAAGGTATGGTACATTTTGTGCCTTGTGTACCCAATGAGGTAGAAAAAATTGTATTTGTTTGCTGAAGAGTATACATAGAACACATAGCCTATTTTTAGCAATGTACCTAAATTATTGCATTTCTACATTTGTATTGACTCATTGTATTGATTATCTGATGGTCATTTGCCTTTGAAAGAAAATCAAAGGTAAAAACCAACTAAGTGAAATGAAGATGAGAATCTTCTCTTAGCAACCAATGTGCTATGCAGACCATTTAAAAAATAATGGTAAAGATGCCTGCACCTTTATTTGCTCTTTGTTAGTATTAGTATTATCCGCAGATTCTAACCATGGAGGACATTAACACAAAATACCAGAACACCAGATATAAGGCAATATACAATGCAGCTCTGTTTTTATACATTTCCCTTTTAATGCAATAGAATTTCTACCATACCTCCCAACTGTCCCATTTTTCACTGGGCAGTCCAGATTTTGACAGCTCAGCCCACTAAAGGGAAAAGTGGCAAACACTATCGACAATTCGTGGATTTTACTGAGCGTTACCTCTTTCGCAAGATTTGACTGCCACCTCAGACCAGGTGAAATGTTAAAAAGAAGCTAGATCTTACACAATCTTCTATCACTTACATCATATCCTGTCTGCCGGAGATGCATTAAAGTTGAGAAAAAATTTTTTGGGTTTCCCCAGACATTTCATAACATATGGAACATTAATTGTGGGCTTATGTGTAGGCATTATATTAACACTTTTGTCTTTATTAAAGGGATACTGTCATGGGAAAGCATGTTTTTTTCAAAATGAATCATTTAATAGTGCTGCTCCAGCAGAATTCTGTACTGAAATCCATTTTTCAAAACAACAAACATATTTTTTTATATACAATTTTGAAATCTGACATGGGGCTAGACTTATTGTCAGTTTCCCAGCTGCCTCCAGTCATGTGACTGGATTTAAGCCTTGATGTGTGCTCGGCTTGGAGAACCTGGAGCTTCTGAGATGTCATTACTGGGGATGCCTGCCAGCTCTGTGTGAGCCCCCGGGTGAGTGGCCTGTGGGAGGGTAGAGGAAAAGTAAAAGGATCCAGTGATCTCCTGTTTAGGAAACAGGCTTTTTGTGTGCCTGCCACGTGGGAGCAAGTACTTTCCAGTGGTAAAGTTACTTGGGCAGGTAGTGCTACCTGGGACATAAATACTCTTTTAGGGACAGGGGATAGATACTTTTGGACTGCTAAATGGAGTAGCGCGGGACTTTACCTGGTAGGGAATTACCAGAATAGGACTGGCACAGAAGCCCCAGGGTAGTGGGTCATTGCTATTTTAATGCATATTATAATGTGATCGTATTACTTACCCTTTAAATCTGCATTTCTCTTGTATAAAGTTATTTGCTACACAGTACTAAGTGTATGTCTTGAATGGTTTCCTAATGGGACAAACCGCAGGAGTATTCCTGGATCCCATTAGGTGGAGGCACTGCCAGAGAAGAATTCCCATTACCCTTTCATTTTACAAAGGGGCTCAGGACCTGCAAATGGTAATTTGGTAAGCATGTATGATGTGTAACCGTTGGCACAGGGGCGGTGGCCAAAAAGGGGTTACATTTCTATCTATCCATGGGTTGATTACTTGTGATAGAGCTGCATGTGTAAGTGGGAGTGAACAGAGAAAGTTAGTACCAGTAGAATTTTAATCATTGGTGCATCGCCTTTATCTAATAATAAGTGGGTTAAGCACATATTAATTTCCTGTGTGGCTGCTGTCCGTTTTCTTCCCCGACCCCAGGGTATATCGCTATTACTCACACATTTCTTACATCAGCTGCACAAGTGACATTACCATTTTATTTATTGTATTGCATTTTTTCTATGCCCAGAAAACTCAAAATGGAAGCCTCCATGGCCAAGAACTCCTCAGACACAGGCTCAATAATCCATGAACAGGATGAAATACATTCCTTGTGCAAAGCTGCAACTGAATCTTTCAAAAATGATAATATTCAAACAGCACTGGAGAAATTTAAAAAGGCGTATATGCTGTCCTTTAAGGTGCCTGACAAAAAAATCCAAAATGTATGTTTATTTAATCTTGGGGCAGTCTACATTTGTGTTGGAAAACCAAAGAAAGCCCTAAAGTGTCTTCTTAAATCAACAACTGGCAGTGAAGCAGAAGACAGAACTGGCGATCTGTTTTTCAACTTAGCGGTTGCCTATGATGAAATGAAAGAACATGGAAAAGCAGTAACGTTTTATGAAAAAGCCATCAATGAATATGAATTGAGTGAAATAAATAACATTTCAGATGCGCTGATCAAGCTTGGTTACTGCTTTGTCAGTCTTGGGAACCTTCCCTCAGCAGCACATTCATTTAGGCTTGCAGGTCATTCATATCAAAAGATTGATTACAAGGAAGATACTGCAATGGCCATGAGAGAGGCAGCAAATTATATGATAAAGAGCAAAACCTTTTCAAAGACTGAAATTCTCCAGACCTTGGATTCTTGTTTAGTGTGGTGTAAAACACTGTCCGACAAGCAGCTACTGGGTAAGTCTAAATAAATATCAACATTATTCTGCAAAAGATTTTTGCTTTAAACAAAGATTTTTATTAAATACCACACAGAAAAAACAATAATTTCCCAAGTTAAAAAAAGTATAAAAATCTTTCTGGGTTTGTTGGCACTTTTATATTTTCAGCTTCTATTGAGTACAGTACATCAGAAACAGGAAGGGATTTGCAAGTCTGCACTCCAAAAAAGAAACACTTTACATTTACAGTTTTTAAATGTTTCACCTAAAAAAATATTTGTAACTAATGCATTGAGTCTAATGGTAAACATTAATTAAATGTTTCATATTTTTACAAGATTTTTCAATGGTCAGATAGGAATAATTTACATTTGCTTCACATTTTCCGACAAGTTAAAATTTTATAATATTTAGGGGCAAATTTACTTTTATTCACCCAAAAATCCCTCAAATCTGTTTGAAATTCGATGAAATCTTACAATCGAATACCGATCGTTCAATTTCAAGAAAAAATCAGAAATTTGCTTAGAGCGCTCGAAAAATACGCACGATTCGAATGATCAAGGCATTCGATCGTACAAATGGTGTTCGAGCAGGTGTTTGAAAAAGAAGCCTATGGGGGATTCCCATAGGCTTCTATTGCATTTCGGTAGGTTCAATCTGGCGAAGTAGGCAGTCGAATAAAATTTTAAAGTTAAAGTTCTTCGATCATCAAATTGGTAGAATGATCGAATATTTGATCATTCGATCTATTCGATACGCTCGAATTTTGAGTATTCGATGATCGAAGTGGCCAAATTTGCATATTGGAATATCCAAAAAAATCGTACGATCAGAATTCAATCTATTCACGTGAATTTTGTAAATTTGCCCCTTAATCTTTTGACATTCTGGAAAATCTAACATTTTAGCAAAATTGTTAATTTCTGTGACTTTCCACCAAAATCATTTTATTCAGCAGAAAATGTTCACCACTGTTCAAACTTAGTTCTTATTACACGGTTTGCTATCTTGCAAGACTGCACAGAATTCTATCAGGAATTTACAATGCAAGTCAGTACAGTATGCAAAGTGCATTTTAGATGCAATTTTTTAAACATAATGCTTTTTTACACATAATCCAGAGTTTTCTAATGAATGACATCAATAAGCACATCCTGTGTTTGAGCGCTGGTGACTTCTATTGTAAAGAGGAAGTAAAAGAAAGAACATTATAGTAAAAATAACAGACTTTATGGCAACTGTACAAATCAGTAACATTATGTTATTTTGATTGCCAGCTAAAGGTGGAAGAGATTCTGAAACTGATCTTTTTTTTTTTTACAAGTAACTATAATTACCACTTATAAAACCAAAATCCTTTCTAGCCTTAAACATAATCATTTGATTGAAATTCCACCAACCAAACAGAATTTCCACAGCAAAACAGTGTGGCTATGAAATCCGTAAGGCCTAAATATTTATGTTTGTGTGAGTGATTGCAGCTTTTGTTTGTCTTATGATTTAGGGATGCTTTATAACCACCTGGGCCTGCATTATGCTGAGATGGAGTGCTTCAGCCGAGCCAGAAAATGTTTCTATGAAAGTATGAATCTCTGCAGAAGCACACAATTCTCTGTTAGAAAAATGGCTGTGTTACTGCAAAACATGGGAGCAGTGGACAATGCTCTCAACCAGTATGAAAAATCTCTCAGGTGCCATGCAGAAGCTGCAGATATGTATGGTAAGGTAATCAAATCACATTCATTATGTATGTTGTTACATTTAAAGAGGCCTTTACTATTTGTTTAGCATACTTCCCAACTGCCCCATTTTTAGAGGAACAGTCCCTCTTTTGGCAGCTCAACCTGCAGTCCCTCATTTGTACTGGGAAGTCCAGTTTTTCCCCTGCACTGAACAGTCAGAAAACTTCTTCCCATATCATCTGAAAAAAAGCTTTGAAATGCTTCTGAATGAAAATGTTTCCATTCTCGTATAAGCATAAGCCATACAAATGTGCAGCAGTGTTGTATGGATACTGACAGTACAGCATGGTGGAGTATTGATATACTGCCAAACAGGAATATAATTCATAAAATAAATATATTTTATGCTCTGATGTATGCATTCAGCTTTGTGATCTGATATATTCTTTTTTATTAAGGAACTCTGGGTGAAAGAAATTCACAGGGACAGTGCCTATGCAACTTGGCCTTTGCCTACAGCCAACTGAGAAACTATAAGATGGCAGAATTTTACTACCTACAAGCAATGAATGCATTTGTGGATGCAGGTAAAATTACAAGAAATTAGCCAAAACAATACCCAGAAGCTGCATTTCTTAATAAATTCATAATTCTTGTTATAGATGTGAACACTGTGTTGATTGTATGTAGACATATGTTTAATGTTAGCTTAATCAGGCAGCCAGGTATTGGTTCACTTTGTGCAAGCATGTCAAAATCCTCCAGATACAATGGATTTATTTAGCATCATCATCATTGGTTAAGGTAGTCTAAAGCTTACTGCCTGACAACCACGGTATGTGTAGACGTATATCAGGAGCAAGTTCCATCAATCTGTCCACTGAATCACAAACAGTCTGTCGTGCAAGAACTTGCAGTAGGACATGGGGGCCCCATTTTCCACCAAATTCCTTTCCGATCTATTCATTTGGGCCAAAGATCACATCAGTGGTATGTGATTGATCAGTCTATCGACTCCACATTTGGGACCTGTATAGGCACACTGATATAGATATGCCAAATATTGATTATTAGATGATTATTTCTTCCATCAGATCTTCTATATATTTAGCACATATTTTTTTCTGGGGTTATGCCATCTGTAACTAGTCCAAATGCTTTTTATTTTCTCAAAAGTGTTGTGAAATTCAGCACACTGTCAAAAATGTGTTCTTGACATTTAGATAAGTTTTGCTTTATGTGATAGTTACTTCTTCCAGTATCTGCAACATAAATGAATATCAAAATGGCAGACCTCCAGTCAAATATTTGCAGACATCAAAATGACCACATAGCTGTGAAAATAACTAGGTTCCAAAGGCACATGCCATATGTTTTGACCAGTCAAGCTTTAGTAATAATAGATATTGCTCTTTGTTGTCAAGGAGAACATCTGAAGCTGCCTTATTTTCACAGCAGTCAACGTTGAGTAAAATGGTATAACTAAACAAAATTCATAATATTTAAACTCTTGGTTATTGCTGTTCTTGATATTAGACAAAGGAGGGACTTGTGCCTCACTACAGGTAGCTAACTTACAACTCCTGTCAGTCCCTAGCAACCAAATGGGAGACCTTGGTTTCAGATAACACTATCATAACAGAAACGCAGAAGGAGTATTTGTTAAGCTGCATGTCTGACTCATTTGTCCTATTAAGTAAATTCATCCTACATGAAACACACATAAGAGTAAGAAATAGTCTTGAAATGCCCCTGAGCTACATATCGTTACCCTTAGGCCAATGTTACACATTGAAATTATAAAATGCAACTTGTCTCTCTGTTGGGGCATAAAATACTGCTTGACACAGAGAAAACAATTAAGTGTATTTCTAGCCCAGTGAAAGTGCCAGCTATTAATCTCATGGCGTCTGCTAGAAGTTACCAAGTTCTACAACCAAATCTTTTTATGCCCCTCAAGTCTCAGAGATGATATCTTCCTCCAGTACATTTTTATATTGGGTATAACATTTTTGTCCTCAAGGGTCACTTGTACTTATGGGCCAGCTTCCCTGTGACTAGTAATGGTGGTAGTAAAGGTCCACAGAAGAGAAGATGATCCGTACTACACTGGAATGAATATAAAAGAAAACTCAAACCAGGGCAATTTCTCTCATTCACCTTCACTTCTGTTCTCTCTCCCCACACCTTCCCCTTGTCTTTTCTACCTTCCTCTCCCATATTTTATGCTCCTCTCATTATATTCTACTTCTCCCCTACTACTTTTTTTATTGCCAAAAAAGGTGTTTTCCATCTAAATTATAGGGATCCTGTAATAAAATTTAATATATAATTTAAAATGTTATTCCTGAACCAATAAATATATATATTTTATGTAATATTGGTGAGTAGGCAGCCATCCCAGGTCATTGTGCCTGTGCAGAAAGAAGCCAATACTTCACAATGGAATTGGTTTCAGATAAGCTATTGTTTCTCCTACTCAATGTAACTAATGGAGCCATGACTTGGATGAGCCAGACTTGGGTGTTTTACTATTGAATGCTATTATCATATCTATCACTAGGCCATGGGAGCATTTTTAGCAATATATGCATCAATGAGCTGTTATCTTTTTACCTTCCCATTGTTCTTTTTCAAGGCTGCTTGGAGGAAAGAGAAGGAAGCGATTTCACTACAAATTGCAGCGCAGCAGTAAAGAGTGACTGAAGTTGATCAGTGCACAAGTCACATGGCTGAGGGCACCTGGGAAACTAAGAACATGTTTCATCCTTCATAAAATTTCAAAATTAAATATAAAAAAATAGTTTGTCCTTTTGAAATATACAGGATTCTGTTGGAGGAGCACTCTTAACAGATGCATTTGATTCAAATATTTTCCCATTGCAGAATCCCTTTAAAGTGGACCCGTCACCCAGACACAAAAATCTGTATAATAAAAGTCCTTTTCAAATTAAACATGAAATCCAATTTCAAATTTTTATTAAAGCATTCATAGCTGTTTTAAGCTCATTTAAAATGCTCAGCTGTCAATCAAATATTGTCTGACACTCCTCTATGCCATAGGCATAGAGGCGGGGCAGATAATTACTTTCACTTTCCATTCAGCACTTCCTAGATGCCACTGCTCCCCACACATTCCCCCAGTTCTCTTTACCATTTAATTGTGTAGCCAGGACATGGGGATGGACATAGGGTCCCCCATTCTGGTGCACAAACAAGATTCTGAGATGATGCAAGGCTTGCCTTAATAAGTGTCCACAAAATGGCTCCTGCCTGCTTGCTATAATTATGAATTCCCAGACTGAAGAAAACAAGATTAAAATAATTTATATAGTGTAATTAATGTTCATTTTGCTTGACTAACGTGATAAAATATGATTTTGAATATTTTTTTTGGGTGACGGGTCCACTTTAACTATAGACCTGTGGAAGACATAGGGTCATCATACAAAAATATAATTAGACAATGATAAGCCTATAATATACTATTTCACTACAGGCATAGGAGGATAGTGTTGAGATTGATGATATGGTCTGTCTTTAAGAAAAAAAGTTTTAAAAAATGCCAGAACCGTCTGGATCAGAATTCTCATTTGCCTATTGAGGGGAGCCACCTGATTGTGACACAGGAGTGACACAAATACATTTTTTTTCTAGTGTCCCACAAAGGGTCTTTATAGATCTACATAAACCAACCTCAGATGCTGCTTTATGTTTTGTATACAAAAAGTGTCCAAACCTGTAAGCTAATACACAGTTAGGCATGCAGAAGAGAGTGATCAATATTGTTCTTAAACTCTGGGAAGCGTAAATTTAGGTGATCCACAACAGAAATTGTAAAGATGAAGGGCTTTGGACTGTGACCAAAAGAATCGTCATTTCTGTTGTACAATGTAGATCTACTATACTAAATGACTCACAATAGTGCACAGCAGTATATATAAACTGTAAAAGTCTGAGTAAACTTCAGAGAACATTTCATCATCGTAATACTGTTTACCTTTTTGACAGGTGATTTGCTGAAACAGTGTCAAGTCAGTGAGGGATTGGGTGCCACATATTTTTGCCTAGGTAACTCACATCAGGCCATATCCTACTACAAACAAGCTCTTACTCTGTTTGGAAAGTCAAAGGTAATTTCTGTCTGCACAACTTGTTTGTTTTGCATAGTAAACAGTAAGGATTCTGTTAGGACTCTGATGCAGTGCAGTTTTTTATTTTGTTTGCTGAATTTTGATCTATGTTTAAATCTATTGTGGGCCAATGCAGTAGTCCATAAAAATACATAGAATGACTTGGTCTTTCCACATGTATCTGTCATCTTTACATTAAGATATTTAAATACGTGAAAACATGTATGTGATCTTGAAAGAGAAAATATGTACATGATTCAGCTGTGCAATGCCTCTCTCTGCTTTGTCCTTTATCAAACAGATTCTGACTCTTCGAGTTCATCTTTCTCTCATCATTCTGTAATGTTGCTCATTCTGTAAACTACTCTATTAATACTTTCCACATCCTAGCATTTGCCCTATAAAAATCACACATTAGGGGGGACATTTACTACGGGTTGAAGTGATTTTTTGAATAAAATTAAAAAAATTTACATTCGAATTTTGGGCTACTTCAA
This sequence comes from Xenopus borealis, assembly GCA_024363595.1. Lineage (NCBI taxonomy): Eukaryota > Metazoa > Chordata > Amphibia > Anura > Pipidae > Xenopus > Xenopus borealis. The sequence continues at coordinate 91,520,507 of CM044435.1, read as the reverse complement.
CTATCGAATAGCCCAAAATTTCGATTTGAATTGAAAAAATTCGAATTTCAAAGTGCTGTCTCTTTAAAGTGGACCCGTCACCTCAAAAAAATGTTCAAAATCCTATTTTATCACATTAGT
>CM044435.1:91490857-91509801 GCA_024363595.1 Xenopus borealis | reverse complement strand
TCCATAATGACCACTAGATGTCACATTAAATTGTTTTGTGATGGCACCTGAGATGGTCAAACTGATAGCTATAAAAGCACAGTTCTCAAACTGTTCCAGTTAATTAATGTGTTTATTATTACAGAAATGCTATGACTCAAATGCTGATACTTTCTTCAGTCATTATTTCATATTTAAAGGGGTTGTTCACCTTTAAATTATCTTTAACCAAGATGCAGAGAATGATATTTTAAGACAAAATGCAATTGTTTTTCATTTAGTCTGCAGTTTCAGGAATCTGTTTGCCAGGGTCCAAATAATCCTAGCGCCCATGCATTGATTTGAATTAGAGACTGCAATATGAATTGAGGACTGAATAGAAAGCTGAGTAATAAAAATTAGCACTAACAATACAGCCTTTATAAATAAAAAAAACTACAGGATATTAGAAGCATTTTATATTTTGCACAGCCTATTTTCCCAGTTTTATTTTTACACTGAACTTTTGCTTTAGGGTGAAGTCCTACAGAGGGGTTTTTAGGTTGCATGAACAATGTATTCAAGCATAAATACAAAATGAAGCCATACTGAAAGTAATGAAATATGCACAGTATAAATTCCAACAGGGCGTTATTTGGGTTTTTCAGCAGCAACATCAATATGCCAAGGAAACGCCATTTTATTGAACTCTATAGGATTAGTTTGGAAAAACACTTAGCTGAAATACACCATGTATTTTCAATATGGCGGCCAAACTCTTACGAGATGGATTGTGCATATGCGTATTGTATGCTGGTGATGTAATTATGTTGTCTATTGGCAATCAGTTCAGCTACATTTTGCATGTAAATTGCTTTTCTGCTTGGCTTTTTTTCACAAAAGTTTACTAAAATTCTTTTGAGTTCTGGAAAAAAAAACCAGGCTGAAAAATGCATATTATCATGAACATGTGGTTTAATTTGCATATTTCCGCTCAACTGCGGGTTTTTAAAAATGTAACATAAAAACTCATTGTGACCTTACCCTTAAACACACACTCCTAAAATAAACTGTGCATCACTCAGAAGGCCATTGGGCCCTCTAGTCTCAGTATTACTATGCCCAAGGTTCCATTCGTACTGGGCTTCCTTATGCTGCACTATTCTGTTACCTCAATTTTAAACAAGTATTCAGGGATCAATGAAAGGAGACCTCAAAGCAAGCAGAACAGACTATCACAACGGAACGCAGGTCTGTGAATTCTATTTAATAATGCCTTCCTAACTTGGCCTTCTGAAGACACCTAACTGACATTTAGTTTTGTAACTAGGTGTGGGCCGTTTTATGGTTGACACTTATAAATAGTGTTGCAGATACACCCCACAATTATTATCCCTTCTTTATTCAAAGGAGACCTACATAACAAATTCTACACATCCCAGGGATGCACCAAATCCACTATTTTAGGATTTTGCCAAATTCTGATTCCTTTGTAAATGGTTGGGACAAATACCGAATGCAAACCTACATTTGCATTAAAAATAGAGGTTCTAAAATGTTGCACTTGTTTGTGTGATGAAAAGTCACATGATTTTATGGATCTGGATTTGGTTCAGCCAGGCACTTGGATTTGGCCAAATCAGAATCCTGCTGGAAAAGACCCAATATTGGCTGAATCTCGAACTTAATGCTTCATGCTTCGGTGCATTCATAATACATGCAAATCACAAATATTGTGGATTGAACAATACTTGAGTTTAATTTAGGGGACAGTCTCTCCACTAGCTGGAAGGCACACTGATGTTGCAGCTATAAGCATTACATTACTTTAGACAATTATTCAAACAGTATGGCTTTGTATATTGCTATAAAGCTAGCAACCAGCCGTGATCAATAAATCTACTGATCATTGATAGAATGAAGTTATAAGGGTATAATATAATAAATGATCATACTCCAGCTCTAATAATACACAGCAAGCAAAAGGTATTGTTTCAAACAGCAGACCAGTATTGTTCTGTCTCACTGTGTGTACATCATCCTCTTAAAGGGATACTGTCATGGGAAAAAATGTTTTTTTTTTTACAAAATGCAGCCGTTAATAGTGCTGCTCCAGCAGAATTATGCATTGATATCCATTTCTCAAAAGAGCAAACAGATTTTTTTATATTTCATTTTCAAATCTGACATGGGGCTAGACATATTGTCAATTTCCCAGCTACCCCAAGTCATGTGACTTGTGCTCTGACAAATGTCAATCACTCTTTACTGCTGTACTGCAAGTTGGAGTGAGATTACCCTCCTGCCTCCCCCCCCAGCAGCCTAACAACAGAACAATGGGAAGGTAGATCTAAGAACAGCACACAATAGTAAAAACCCATGTCCCACTGCGTACTATTCAGTTACATTGAGAAGGAAAAACAACAGCCTGCCAGAAAGCAGTTCCCTCCTAAAGTGCTGGCACAAGTCACATGACCAGGGGAGCTGGGAAAATTACAAAATATCTAGCCCCATGTCAGATTTCAAAACTGAATATAAAAAAAATCTGTTTGCTCTTTTGATAATTGGATTTCAGTGCAGAAGTCTGCTGGAGCAGCACTATTAACTGATGCGTTTTGACAAAAAAAATGTATCCCTTTAATTACAAAGTATTTAAACACTTAGTCGTGGCTTTATTTACCGGAATACTGTACAAGACCAAGCCCATGTGACTGAGGGGCCTATTTATCATGCTGTGTAAAGAAACAGCTATAAAACACATCACATATCACCAGGCATCACTGTGTAAAAAGCGTATTTGTCAAGTAGTGTATTTATTTTCAACAATTTCATCCATCTGTGTAAAAGTTTTGTGTAAACAGAAGTAGACAAAATATGGTGTTCATCCATTGCATGTCTCCTGCCTGAACTTACTTCCTGTTTAAAAGAAGTGATTCATGTCAAGGTGGAGAAACCATCCCTGAATAGAGGTGGGGGACTTCGACACCACCTGTCTGCTACATACAATGCTGTTCTCACATCTGTACCCCAGCGGTTTCAGAATCCTTCACACATCCATTCATACAACTCTCACAAGTAACACCTGTGTCTAGGAGTAGCATGACACATTGGTAATCCTATCACAGTCCTATCACACACAATCCTATCACACAGAATCAACACCTCTGTGAATTTCAGATGTCACCTCTCTGAAGAGTTACAATGTGCCATTGTGATTGGATAAGTGGAAGAGTTTATATGTCGAGAATTTCCCACACCAGTCAGTTGAACTGAAGAAGCTGTGAAAAGTGAAAAGTCTTCAATGATTACTCAGCAAGTACAGTTGTTTTAGAATTACTTATAATAGATATACCATGACCTGGGTGAATGAAAAGCTTATTTGTATTCAGTAAAATTCTCCCTTCATTTACTGCTGTTTATAGGAATTGTCAGACGGTCCCTAACTACTGGGCAGTGAAAAATCATACTTATGAACAGCAGGGGGAGCCCCTGCCTTACTTTCCAGCCATGCAGAACTCCAGCAGCTTGCAGTCGATAACTGTGTTGAGATTTTTATTGGATTTTATTTTAGCCTTTACATCCCCGTTACTGTTTCCAACTCCAGCTGCAGGGACAAAGATCATGGAGCCAGATTTAAACAGATAAACTGGGATTCTATTTGGAGGATTATTTTGCTACAGCCACTGGTTCTGCAGAGTTGGAGAAAGTTTGTATTAATACAAAGACTATAAAATCCACATTAGATTACATGACAACACAGGACCCAGTGCAGTCTGCATATTCTGATTATTAATCAGTCTTGTATCGGCTTCTGGCCAATGACTTGTGCTGTGTTGATAATTTCTCATGATCCCTAAGCAGCCCAGATCACACTGAGCCACTGAGCATGTGCGCAGTCTTGGTCTTGCAAAGATGTTTAACAAAGTTACAAGAGGACAGCTCCCTGTGCCCAACTCTGAAAGCATAAATCATTTGTTTTATTAGGCTTGTTGTGCAGTAAGTTTATGTTTATGTTTAGCATACAAACAAAGTATTTCTAGCCTTATTCTATTTTAGACATTCCTTATCCTTTAATTTAGGAATGTGTCAGTTTAACTTTAATAAGGCACTGAAGAGAGAAAGTCAGGTATAATTTAATACCATAGTGTCATAGAGCTGACGTGCACCTCTATCAGTGCAATACCTCTAGGAAAAGTAAATAATTCAGCTCTAAACACATGCTACCTGCTTTCCCTTGTGTGCAAGCATATAACAATGTAGCTCCCCCAGAGATGTTTTGCTGCTAGCTCATATGAACAGGCCAGCCCAAATAGCCAAGGGCAGCAGCACACGGTTGACTTGGCCAGGGCACAGAGCTTTATGATTTTCTTTTCACAAAGCAGGTCTCATAAAAGAATATATAAGCTCTCTGACAAAGGTTCATTAGATAAAGCCTGCATTTCTACAGTGATTTTCTTGCAGATTTAGATACAGGCCAACAGCTTCGGCACTTTGTTTGTGTCAAGGTACAAGGACAGGATTGGACATTCAGCATGTGTAACCTATGCCCTTCTGACTGCGTCTACCCCTGTGCAAAAGCATGAGGATAATTATTTATTTATAGGTGTATTACAGCTATACATACAACACAGGAACACTTCAGTGTGTGGGCATATTCTCTTTCTTATGTGTCTTTGTCATCGTTTGTGTGTCTATGCCTGCTAAATACAGATTTGATTAGCAATGATCTACTTCTTATTGGCTAACTAAAGAGAGTGTCTACAACTTAGTACCTGGTTGTTAATGATCTACAATGTATTGTCCATAGTTTTAAAAATACAAATATTTGTAACAGAATTGATTCTGGAAACCTGAAGAATGAAAAGTTGTCAAGTAGTGGGTACAGTACCCAGAAATTATATTTATACAGAGCACAAGGAGATATTTACCATGAACAATATTTTAGCAATGTCAACATAAAAAATGACAGAATAGCTCTTCAGCAGATATGTTGGGGACTATCACAGTCAATACATTCAAATATACAGTATATCAAATATATGTACAGTATATGGTAACAATGTTCAAATGTTCAATGTATAAGCCTAAACATGTTCAGATGAGCATTACTAGGCATGCCAGCTGGTCCTTTTCTTCATTAATTCCCATATTTCAAACATAATTAATGTCTCATGGGATACCGCAGAAATCACTTGTTTTGTTTCCAAGCATAGTTACAGTGGAGAAGAGCATGAAGTTCTACTTTTATGGGAACAAATTAATATTTATGCTACCTGATACCTTGGAGATAGTGTCACTACATAGTGCAGAATGCTGCATTTTTCAGAAGGAGTGCAAGCTCCTCACTGAATGCAGCCTGCTTTTTAAAAATATAGTTCCCCGTCACTTGTCACCGGGCTACGTATTGTGCAAAGTGGCATTTATTATGCCGGTGAGTCATAGCTGGAAATGGCCGTCGCTGCTGCTGGCACAATTTTTCATTAGACCCTTGCTGTGATTTCTGTATATTATATAAATAGCATGACAGCTACTTTTTCTGGACACATACACTCACACACCCACATGATGTAGTATGCATTTATAGCTATGTAGAATACAAGCTGTAGAAAGAGGATCGTAAGAAGGAATATCATTTTGCCTCTTACAGTATTGATATATTCAAAGGATCAAATAGAGTCCATATTATATAAAAAGAATTCTATAAAATAAACAATATATCTCTGTTTAGAGGATGCTAAAAAATCTAAAAGCATTGCTTGGTATGGGATCTGTTATCTGGAGACCCGTTATCCAGAAAACTCTGAATGAATGGAAGGCAATCTACCACAGACTCCATTTTAATTATATAAGTTAAAGGAAAACTATACCCCCAAAATGAATACTTGAGCAACATATTAAGTGGCATATTAAGAATCTTACCAAACTGGAATATGTATTTAAGTAAATATTGCCCTTTTACATCTCTTGCCTTGAACCACCATTTTGTGATGGTCTGTGTGCTGCCTCAGATCACCTGACCAGAAATATTTCAACTCTAACTGTAACAGGAAGAAGTGTTGAAGCAAAAGACACAACTCTGTCTGTTAATTGGCTTGGACCTAACTTTATACTTTGTTTGGTATGTTTGTGTGCACCGTTGAATCATAGGATCCCAGGAGGCTGTCCTTATTTTTTAAAATGGCAATTTTCTATTTATGATTACCCAATGGCACATGCTACTAAAAAAGTATATTATTATGAAAATGGTTTATTACATGAAGGAGGGTTTTACATATGAGTTGTTTTATGCAATATCTTTTTATACAGACCTACATTGTTCGGGGGTGTAGTTTTTCTTTAAAGTTTTTTAAATGTATTCCTTTTTCTGTGTAATAATAAAACAATACTTTGTAACTGATCTCTACCATGATATAATTCATCTTCATTTGAGGTAAAACATTAATGTTTAAATCATTTTAAGTAGATTTATGGCATGGAGATCCAAATTACAGAAAGACCCCTTAACCATGGAGCCCCATATTATGCAAATGTCTGGGGACAACGAGGCTGTAAGCATACCAAAGCTTCAGCTGATTGTAGGCTTGCTGTACTGGGCATGGTGCATGTTAGTAAACTGCAGCCCAGAGTGCTTACTATTATCTTCAGAAATTCTAAATCTGTGGTATAAGCATGCCTAAATCTACAGCACAAATATTTGTTGCAGTGTCCTGCTGGTATGCTGTTTCAGCTGTTGCCAGTTCTGGGTTTTGTAGGCCCTGACAATATTCTAAGGCCAGGCAGTATGGAGCTGTAGCCCAGATGCATGTTTCTTGTGCCCTGTGGTGCAAATGCCTTATAACTGCAGCTGAACCAAGTGGATTGTGGTGATATGCTGCAGTTGAACTGATGTATCACTGGGCCTGTAGTATTTATTGGGCCCTGGTATAACCAGTGTTTAGGAAAGGATACTAAACTACTATTCCTCTGAGTTGTGCAGAGATTCTAGCAGTATTGGCGGTATGCTAATATGAATATGATTTTCTCTGCACGGCATAGAGTCACTACCTTAGTGATATACATTATTGGTAAACCTCCTATGCCTGGGGTGTCCTACAGGGCTTTCTGAGTCTGATCTAGATGGTAGACCAGTCAGAATGTAAGTTATTTGTCTTGAGATTGTTCAGAGGTTACTCTATTACAGGTTGAAGCAGGCCCTTCAGAGTGTTCTGCTAATCTCTGCATGGCTAGTTTCTATCACAGTACTTTGGTATCATACAGTAATGCTTGTAGGTTTTGCCTATTTCTGTAGATCTAAAGGCTGGCAGGTTGCAGCCAGTCTCATTGGCATCTTCTGTATTACAGGCAGGTTAATATGAAGGCTTGTAAATCACATTTTAATTAGGTTGCATCCTCGAATAGCTGTACAGCTGGGGGACTTGTTCTTAAGCTATTCTGTACTATTGTTGGCAGGAGTGCTTGATAGCAACAAACAAATGGGCACATATACATTCCCTTGTATTGACCTCACTAAGCTATTGTCGCTTTTGTGGTCTTGTGGGATATGAACCCTTGCAATTTGTATTGGATGCAAGCTTACGATTACTGGTTTCATGGAGCTGTATTTAGTTTGGCATGCTTTGCCTAAATGTTATATTAAAGTAATAGTTTTCAATTATATGTTTTGTAACAGTTGCCATTCTATACATATTTCCCTTGGTAAGGGAGGTGTCCCTTAAAAAAGAGTCAAATCCACAGTAGTGGACATGACAAATGCTATAGGTTATGATCTGTTGTCATAGTCTGTGGAGGTAGGATTAATATATTCTTGCACAGTTGATTTATCAAAGTTATTGCTTGGGCAACAGTCAACTTGCCCTGAAGTATGTTCATGGTGTCTCTAGTTTTGGCTTCCATCAGGATAAGGGACATTGCTTAAGTAGAGCATGTGTGGCCTTGGTCCTAGGTGGGATGAATTCATTTGTTCCTGCCCACTGCCTATGTTGGCTGGGAATGTGCCTTCCTGTTATAGTGGCAGGGGTACTTGGTTCTCTTCTACTGGACTGCACTCTTCCAGGGAATTACTCAACTATTAGCCTTCCAGGGAATTACTCAACTATTAGCCTGCTGCTCTCTTTCCTTCCCATGACACATCTCAATATTCCTACCTGCAACCTGTAGTTTTATAACCTACCATCCTCCACCCACTGGGGACTTTCCCTCAACAATTGTTTTCCTCTCACAATATGAAATTGTATATTTAACTATTACTTTACATTTGTTAAAACCCTTAATGCTTTACCCTATTACAAGCAGTTTACTCTAGTTTAAGTCCACAGCTCTATCACCCCAAAGGCCACACTTCGTCCAGTTATTACATTCTCTTCTTACTTCCTTCTCTCCTGGGCAAGTTGTTCCTTTACAGCCCTTAATGGGATCGGCACACTTATGACCTTTGCTGACTGAATTACGAATTCCTTGCAAGGTAAGGCTTGCAGAGCTGGGGTGGTGGGACACCAGGAAAAAACTCGGTGGGCGCAGACCTGCTCCCCCATAAAGAGCCGCTGTTATTCTGTGGCAGCAACATTTCAATTTGAATTTATACAATGATTTATACAATGAATGGGGACACGTAAAGTCTGCTTAGTCAAGGTGCCACAAGCAATACAGCCAGCACTCTTGCACACTTCAGGGCAGATTTACTAAATTCACACCAAGGATTCGAAGTTCTATCGAATTTTCAAAAAGATTTGAATTCAAATTTTCCATTGTTTTTGTAGACCACTTCGACCAGTGAATTTTGAAAGTTCGATCGAATCGAATGATTAGAATAATTTGAATAAAAATCTATTAGAATATTCGACTATTCAACAGTCAAATTACTTCCCCTTTAAAATTTTATTTGACTGCCTAGTTCACCAGATCAACGCTACTGAATTGGCTTTCATTAATTTATATCGAATAAAAAAATTCGGTCTACTGGATAAAATCGTTTGAATTGTTCCATTCGAACAATCTTATCGTTCGATTGAATTTTCGCTATTTCATCGTTCGACCAATTGAATAGCGGTAAAATCCTTCGAATTCGATATTTGAATTTGAAGGATTTTCATTCCAAACAATTCCCAAAAACCCTCGAAATTCGACCCTTAGTAAATCTGTCCCTTTTTGTTTATAATATTAGCATAAGCAATAATAAAAATGAATGCCCTACAGAGTTGGGTTGACATTATCAGTTCCCTAACTGATCAGTACTGTAGGGAGTAAAAGGTCTGACAGTGCAAACACTAGTATATTGGAATGTAACATTGCTTAAGCCCTCCTCTTATAATTACCACTGAGAAAGCAGGATACACAGTGCTGCATTTATATATATATTGCATGAGTTCTGGCTGTATTCATCAAACATTCATAAGTTTGACTGAACCAATAGTACAAGCCTCAACAGTTCTCTACACTTTCTCCCGAAGGACTTTGATATAAATGAGTTTTTTTTCCAACACCCTGTTTGGCAAGGAGAAAAAAATACGAATTCTTCAACAATTCAGCAAGTGGATACAAGATCTGTACTGCAAGTAAGATAGCATGGAATAGAAATAAGCAGTCAAAAAACGTGTTAACTTGGCAGGACTGGATAATATTTAAAGTGTTTGAATAAAGCAATATTTCTTTGTTTATACCCTATAAGGGGAGAATTGTTTACTCTAGACTAAACTGGATATCGCATTTATTGTCAGATTCAGTTCTAGATGTTCCCCCCAGACTTTCAGGAAATAAACCACTAGAAAAGTCTCACTTCATTGAAATGCATTAGGTCCAATATTTTTTTGATCTCACCCTTGACATCAAGTCACATTATATATAACATCAGACACCACAAAGTGATTTCCTCAGTGTATAGTAGATGACTGTCACACATTGTTATCCTCTGCTTCATTTCCCTGAGATACAAGAAAGCTGACTGGTGCTTAACAGGCTCCAGGAATTCTTTAGGTTAAATGTTTATTAATGCAGCAAGTGGATTGTAGCTATACAGAAGTAATAAATAAAACAAAAATATTCTGGTAACGTAAAATCAAAGCATTTATTTAGTTAGAACTACATTGAACTATGTATATGACGTTTTACATCTGTAAGATAAAGGAAAGAGTGATCAAAATTTATTCATTCCTCTGAGTAGTAACACAGATGGAAATGGGGATTTCTTTAGGGACCTTCCTTAGACTGAGTACACTAAAATAGGTTGCAAGATGTATAGCTGTGCACAACCAGGGCACTAACCCTGCCTTAGGATTTTCCTTTGTACAGTACTTCATTTGATTTCTACTACTTCTTGACCACTGCCTTCCTTTACAAAGCTTCGTGATGCCCTGACCTCCAGCCTGCTTTGAATAGGTTACTTACTGCCAACCATGACTGCTGGCCTGCCTAACCAAGCACTATAAACTCAAGTCATAGAGCCAGCAATGTTCACAGCTCTCATTTAACTGCACTGCTTCCCTCTTACCACCTAAGAACAGCTTTTACCACTGCAGGTTGGAAGTTTCTGGTAAAACTTAGATTAATACAAGATGTCACAGGAACCCTCTATTAAAGATTGTGGAGATTTATTGTTACTTAAGTAAAAGTAGCCTTTTGTGGATTCCCACAAGGCAATGATACACTAGGAGATTAGTTGCCTGTGATCTTTGCTGCCACATGTGAATAGTCTCCTGCAAATGCTTTTTTACACTGCGAATAATGAGAATTGTTGGTGGGAAACCATATGCAGTGCTTTGTTTTTCCAAAGTCAGCTAAAGTTTCTTGCTATAGTGGGTGACTAATTTCTTGCAAATGCTTTCCCACCATGAAAAATGTAAATCACAGTGGAGAAACATATGCAGCGCTTCTTTACAGGGACTTACTTGGTTTATCTTTTAATACTAGATTACATATCCCCCTAAAACCAAGTGGTGCCATAGTTACCCTTTTTTAGTCCTATACTGCTGTGATCCTGGAGATAGTAATTAATAGTGTAATGTCTGCATGGACATATAACATTCCCCTTGCATTTGCTTTCACTCCTCCATGTACTTTAGTTCCTATCACTGTCCAATCCATGATGGTGCTGTAGGTTAATTTACTCTTCATTTAAATTGGCCCTATTGCCATTTTATGTGGCAGGTCACCTGCTGGAATTTTTAACTCTCCTCTTGAAAAAGGAACTAAAATGTTCTGAAAGCTTGCTATGATTATATTAGTTAGCCAATAAAGGTATCACCTTTATACCATTTTGTTATTTTTTATTTCAAAAGGGTTTCCCAATAACATGTATTACCTAGATTTGGAATAGTTGCTTTTGCTGGACTGTTTTTACCCTCACTTGCTGATGCGATGACGTATATTAGGTAACTATAGTATCACAGGCAAATAGCAATTGTCCCTGTGATGCCATGTTTTCAATCACGTCTCTGTCTACATTTACGGCTAATCCCATGACTTCTGCATTCCAAACTCTGTCCTTTGAAAAGCTCCTGCATATAATTACATGTTAAAAGAGCTGACTCTGTTCCCTTTTCTTATGTGTCTTTGCTATCATAAAGAAGCATGTAGATGGAGAAATTTTCACTTTAAATGCTTATAAACATCAAAATATGTGAACAAGAAGAAAAACTGCAATGCAATTTCTTTTCCCTTCCCTTGACTATGTACAGAGATTCACTCCAGCAAGCACAATTTATTCACAGCTAAAATCTTCCATTCCTCATGCAGCAGATTTCTTTTCAATTTAATGTCAGAGTATTGAAGCTTTGTAGGGGGAAAAAAAAAATCTCCTTCCAAAACTAGAATAAAAAATTGTATTTCACAGGCTATAATCTCACTAAACATTTTTCATTCATTCGGTTTTTGAGAAAGTGTATGTTAGGCTTCAGAGCATTTTAAATGTACATTTCTGATTATCCAAAAAATGGACTAACTGAGAACTGACTATGTTTTATTGGGAATATCTCAGCCAAGGTGTAAAACCTTTATGATGAAGAAGTGGCAGGCACCATCCTGTATTCTCAGGATGTGATCCCACATCACTTTTAACACTCCACAGATGACAGGTTATGAAGTGTAACTACAGTTAGTTACAGAATGAATGCTTCTAATACTGATGATTCACCACTGCTGAAGAAGCTTTTTTCTGGCTTAAATATCCCTTTCATTTTCTGGCTTAAACATCACTTTAAACGACAGTCTTCAAACACCCCCTTGTGCTCTCACCTAGTGGTCCCTGTCACGGGCAAAACTAGATGTGACATCACACAAAGTGACAGTTGGACAGCAGAGAGAGACTGAACATGGAATATAATAGCAAGATCACACAAGGGACTATTAAGTCGGATATCAGCTAGATTTTTTTGTGGAACTGAACTTTCCTTATTTAGATTTTAAGATCTAGCTAATTTTAATCTAATTAAAATTGTTTGAATTGTTTGATTCAAACGATTTTCCCCCAAAAAGTGTAAAACAAAACACTCCTTAAAGGTTCTAGGAACTCCCCCATAGGCTAAAACAGCAATTCAGCAGGTTTAAGGTGGTGAAGGGTCCAATTTGAATTTTTTTAAAGAGACAGTATTTCAATTTTCAAATGGTCAAGTTTAAAATTCGAATCAAATTTTGGCCTATTCAATAGTCGAAATACCCAAAAATTACTTCAAATTCAAAATCTTCCACTTTTACAGATGCAAGAAAATATAATTTTATTCACACAAGGGCTGATTTATCATTGCTCAATAATTTTTATTTGCATTAGCTTTTATAAGCTGTTGTTTCTTATGGCTAAACTTTAATTTTCCCATTTCCCCAGTAATATTTCGTTGTTCATCTTGTTTATCTCCCATGTTATCTTTCCCTTATTCAGAATTTGTTTTATTTCTTCTCTTTTCTTGTAACCCTTCTATTTTTCTTTCTACCTCCATTCTTTTTTCCCACTGATCTATATCTGGCTGCCACTTTTTCTTCATTTGTGGCATTAATGTCTCCTTTTAAAATGCCTTTATTTATACAGGCATAGAATCCATTATCTGGAAATCCGTTATCTAGAAAGCTCCGGATTACTGAAAGGCAGTCTCTCATAGATTCCTTTTTAATCGAATAATTCACATTTTTAAAAATGATTTTTTTCCTTATGGTAATGAAGCAGTGCCTTGTACTTTATACCAGCAAAGATAATATTAATCCTTTATTGAATGCAAAACAATCCTATTGTGTTTAATTAATACTTAAAAGATTCTTTATCAGACGTAAGGTATAGAGATCTAAATTATGGAAAGATTGCTTATCCAGAAAACCCCAGGTCCTGAGCATTCGGCATAACAGATCCCATGCCTGTACTGCATGTCTCATCTATAGTTATATATTTTTTTTCCTTTGGATGTTCCTTAACCACATTAACACTTATCATGTATTTCTCTTTATCCATGTGTCTTTATTTCCACTATTTGGAACATCCACCATGATAGGGTATCTTGGACCTTGTAGTGTTGGACCTGAAAGAGCTGCTGAAATATGGCTACAGGCATGTCCTCAATGTGAACTAGAACTTTGGTTCAAAAAGCAAGTTACTCACCCCAATGTAACTACAGAGGATGCCATTTGTAGTCACCAGGTAGTTGCTATGCATGTTCTTATATTTCTGTATTGCAGGGACAGGGTACATTCCATCCGGTCTATACATTAGCTGCATTTTAATCCATTACAGATATCAATACTATATTCATCCCAACACATTTTTACAAAGCACTTCATTATTATTTTAATCTATTTGACTGCAAGCACGGGAACAAGGCCATTTGAATGAATTGCTTCAGTATAGATTTGGTCTTAAACCAATTAGTTCAGCCCTGTGTAAAACTATATCTTGACTGATGGTACATACTGTTATTATAATAAATCCTAATAACTATAAAGAATGGTGGCAGAAGACACTACATATTAATCAAACCTGTTCTGGGATTTATAATTATCCCCATAACTGATTGCTCATCATGGACATCAAAGACTCTCTAACTCTGTGCAGAGTAATTTATTGCATTTAATTCTTTACCTTTCATTAAAAATGAATTGTATATGTAACATCTCCGGTTACCTGACAAACCATGTATTTCTCCTTTTTATTCAGTGCAATCTGGAAACTGTCTGAGCTCAAGGACTTAATCTGTGCGGCTTTACAAAATAAATTAAAAAGAAAAGTGCCCATGTGAATAGCCCTGCATTGCAAGGAGCACAATTTAATCAGTTAGTCTATTGCTATAGGTGTAAAATAAATCTAACTGGTATTATAAATCAAGATAATCGAACTAGCTGGATCTTTCTTTTGGGATGCATGAACACCAGGAAGGATTTATTGATTTCATGTAACTTACTTTTTTGGTAACAGGCTCAAGATGTAAAAAAATGTGCACATAATTCTTTATAAGTAAATAAGTAATACCTTTAAAAAAGAACAGTTCGTAGGCTGCTTATAACACATTACCAGGCTTCTAATTATAAACATTGTATTAGGTTTTGCAAAAACAGGATTACTTTAGCCATGGAGAAACTGTGCCTTAATGTGTTTTGTCTCTTAAAAGGGTTGTTCACTTTAAAATTTTATTTTAGTATGAAGTAGAGACTGATATTCTGACACAATTTGCAATTGTTTTTCATGTTTTAATATTTGTGTTTTTTTGAGTTATTTAGCTTTTATTCAGCAGATCTCCAGTTTGCAATTCCAGCAATCTGGTTGCTCGGGTTCAATTACAAAATGCAACTATGCATTGATTTGAATAAGAGACTGGAATCTGAATATGAAAGCCCTGAATAGAGCAATGAGTAATACAAAGTAGCAATAACAATAAATTCGTTTCATTGCAGAGCATGTTATTTAGAAGGGGTCAGTGACCCCTATTTGAAAGCTGGAAAGAGCCAGAAAAATGCAAATAATCTTAAAGGGATTCTGTCATAGGAAAAAAATTTTTTTCAAAATGCATCAGTTAATAGTGCTGTTCCAGAAGAATTCTGCACTGAAATCCATTTCTCAAAAGAGCAAACAGATTTTTTTATATTTCACTTTTAAATTCGGCTATCCATTTTGTCAATTTCCTAGCTGCCCCTGGTCATGTGGCTTGGGCTCTGATAAACTTCAATCACTCTTTACTGCTGTAGTGCAAGTTAGAATGATATCACCCTCTCCCTTTTCCCCACCCAGAAGCCTAACAACAGAACAATGGGAAGGTAACCAGATAACAGCTCCCTAACAGCTGCCTGGTAGATCTAAGAACAGCACTCAATAGTAAAAACCCATGTCCCACTGCATACTATTCAGTTACATTGAGAAGGAAAAACAACAGCCTGCCAGAAAGCAGTTCCCTCCTAAAGTGCTGGCACAAGTCACATGACCAGGGGCAGCTGGGAAATTGACAATATGTCTAGCCCCATGTCAGATTTCAAAACTGAATATAAAAAAAAACTGTTTTCTCTTTTGAGAAATGGATTTCAGTGCAGAAGTCTACTGGAGCAGCATCAACTGATGTGTTAAAAAAAAAAAAAAACATCTTTTCCCATGACAGTTTCCCTTTAAAAGCTATAACAAATTATAAAAAAAGACCAGTTGAAAAGCTGCTTAGAATTTGCCATTCTATAATATACTGAAAGTTAAACATCCTTTTAAATATGTTATATAGCAAAGGGAATGCATTACTGACTAGCAGGACAGTTCTTTTCAATGAATCGTCAGTTGCATTTGGGATTTTTCTATATTATTCTTCTTAAATAAAGAAATAATTATTCTTCCAGAAATCTATATATTCCAAGAGTATAATAAAGAACATGGGTCCCAAACAGCCAGACAATGGCCAAAAACTGTGCCGCAAGCCTAGTGCCAAATCAACAAGGCACGTCAAATTGGACGCCGACCCCTCTCGACTCCCTCCCAACCCCACCGACCCCCTGGTCCTTGCATAAAAATTTGTCGCTACACCAGTTCCCAGCCCATAAAAGGTTGGGGTCCCCTGTTATAGAACAATGGTTATACTCTGCTACATAGGTGATTTACATGAGTCTCTTGAGGAGGGTTGAGATTCTTTTTTATTTTTCATTTTTCCTCTATGCATTTTTATTGTTGGCTCAAGCAATAAGAGCAAAAGTGAATTCAGATATTAAGTGGCTCTTTATCATCTCAGGGAAATTCTTTGAAGAACTTCCATTCCCCTTATCAGTCCTTTGCTGCTTATTTCTCTCTTTAAACACCAGAGCAATAGTCTTTTTAAGCCAAGTGATTATCTTTATGAGGCTTCATCCACAAGCCTACTACAATCATTAAAGAATTTAGCATTTCTGGCAAATTCAAATGGACTGCTCAGGTATTTTCTTATGGTTTAAAAATATTTCCTAAAGCAAAAAAAGTGATGGAGAAAAATATTTCAGTAAGAAATATAAAACCACTATTTTGAATGTCATGCATGCCCTTAAAACATTTCCTTTCTACGAAAAAAGGGATTTTTTGAGCTATGCAAAGATAAGTGTTACATTTTTAAAGGGCCAGTGTAACCAAAAAGAGAGTCCCTTTTATGCAATGGTTTATGGTTAGTTTAGACACCAGACAAATTTCCATTTCAGGAACAAAATGCTCTGAATCTCCAATCTTGCATTTCAGTCACCTCTGTCTGGACCATTAAACGTACTCACAGGTCAAGTGATTGTCACATTATGAGGTCGATTTAACAGTCTCCAAAGTTTAAAGGTTTTTTAGGATTTGAAAACAAAACTTGAAAAACCCTTAAAGGGATGATATAATTTTATAATTTTTCAGCATTTATTTTTTATAGTTTTTTTAATTATTTGCCTACTTCTTCTGACTCTTTCCAGCTTTCAAATGGGGGTTACTGACCCCATCTAAAGGCCCCCATACACGGGCCGATAAAAGCTGCCGACAGACAGAGTCATCAGATTATTGGCCCGTGTGGGGGGCCATCGGACAGGCTTTCTCGATCAACATCTGGCCGACTTCTCGATCGGGCAGGTTAAAAAACCCAGTCGGATTGAGGGCGCATCTTTGCGTGTATGCAGTCCTGCAATCCGACAGCCCGTATCGCCTCCATTATGATCTGATCATTGGGCCCTAGGGCCCACGATCAGATCAGCCTGATATCGCCAACATCAATGTTTATGGCCACTTTAAAAAGCAAATGACTTGTAAGGCTCCATATGACTTTTCATTGTCAATTTTTATTACTCATATTTGTATTTAGCCCACCTACTAATCATATTCACATCTCTTATTCAAATCAATGCATGGTTGCTAGATTAATTTGGACCCTAGCAACCAGATTGCTGAAAAGGCAAACTGGAAAGCTGCTGAATAAAAAGCTAAATACATTTAAAAAAATGAATATTGAAAAATGAAAACCAGTTGCAAATTGTCTCAGAATATTTCTGTCTACATCACATTAAAAGTTAACTCAAGGTGAGCCACCCCTTTAAAGTATGTTTGCATATTTAAAATAAGTATTTGTAGATTTCAAATTAATATTTTTCTCTATCCACTGCACAAACAGGATGCAGATTTACATTGTGAAATATCTACAAACCAATTGTTGCTCAGTGTTTTTACCTTAGAAGCTATCACCTTAATTTACTGGGAAATGTAGTAGAAGCATTAAGCAAAATAAAAATGTGTAATACAAAAATAAAATATCATATTGTGATGTAATATTCTTTAGAAAATGTACTTTGCACATTTTAATATCACTTTTTAAAGACATGATTAGGGGAGAAGATTTTTCACAAATAACTTTTCCAGTAAGAAGTTTTTCCTCTCCGTACATTGTGCAAAACAGAACATTAATGTTTATAAATTTGTATATTTCATCAGCATTAATAAACTAAAAAGAAAAACTGTTTTTGGTTTTTTTTTTTGCATTGCTCACTTTTCTTTTCTTGTTAATGACTTTTATTACTTTCTCCCAAAAGCAGTCTACATTCTAGAAATCTTCTTAGACTGGTAAAATGAGTTTTTCTGAAATTGCTGTCTTTGTCAAACAAGTCTACCGATGCCTTCTGTCAGTAACATTGCATGAGACTATATATTGGTGTCTATTCCCTGGGGCTCCTTTTAATTGAATATTTATGATAAGTGTTTTTTTTTTTTTGTTTGATATCACATTTTCTTGTTGGAGCTTCTGCTTCCTGAGATACGAACTGCTCATGCTGCAAGTTGGAAAAAATGTCTTTCTTTTCTTTGATGCGTGGGCAATTTTATAACCCCATTTAAGATCTTCATAATTAAAATACCCCATGAGTAAGGTTTGGCCCAGTTGTACAGTCTTTGTCTAAATGCTGAAAGAGCTTTGCCTCATATTCTTCATTAATTTCATATGGTCTGTAATATACTCCTACAATTAGCTAACCAGTTTTCCATTGCTACCTCTGTATTTTGGAAGTTTAGAATTACGTTTTTATTCATTGTGGGGAAAAACAGTTTTAGTGTGGATTTTCACTTAGGTAATTATTTACAAAACCTAGAATTTATCTGGTCAGGCTTTTTGTGGAAACATTTAGAATTTTTTGTGGAATTTATTTTTAGATTTATTATACCCTGATGCTGCAATAAGCCATTATCCGAAAATCCGCCATCTCAGACCTATCGAGGTCCTGTATAAGTCAATGGTAGAGGCACCTATCTCAATTTGTTTTTGTGGTCTGTGCTGGGTTTAGCCCAAAAATCTGACTTTTTCAGCCTTTCCAGGCAAAAACTTGAAAAAAATCAAGCGATTTAAGGAAAATGCCAGAAAATTGTTATCTTCTAGTTTTTTTGGCAATCTGATTAATTCTGGTTATTTTTCATAATAAATAAGGTCAAATCGAGCATGGGAGTTTGGTTGTAGTTTTTTTTAAATAAAATATGAGATAAATTTGAATTTTATTAAATAAACCCCTTAATGTTGTGATTTCTGTATAAGTTTGGTTGTACATAGTTACATAGTTAAATTGGGTTGAAAAAA
>CM044435.1:91471140-91484029 GCA_024363595.1 Xenopus borealis | reverse complement strand
ATTTGCCCCCTAGTGTGCAGTCCTAAAAGCTTGTATTTTGTAATATACTAAATTAGCCAATAAAATGCAGTTTCCTATTCTGATCAATTGCTAAAACAATACAATACTCAGTATGCTGATTGAGTGAGCTGGGGATCAAAGTATAATTCATTTTCATTTTGATGAGGGTAATAATACCTTGTTTTTTCCAGAATAAATATATATATATATTTTTTTGAGTATTATTGATAATATTAATATTAAATGTAATATAAACCAGTTGCATAGCATAATAGTAAAGTGTACAGGCGGTATATCATGGCAACTCATGGAAAATAGATATGAGAGATTTCCTGTATTTTTTAATAGTAGTAGTAGTAGTAGTGTGCTGTGTAATCGTATGGGTAGTGGGTCATTGGGAATGTCTACATCTGTTATTCTCTTGATGATGTCTCTAATCAAAGATTAATTCTGATAGGTTAGAGTAGTTCTTTAGCTGGAAGCAACTGAGCTTTCAGAACTCAAATTCTCCCTTTTCAAGAAAGCCTACCTGGTAAATAACACATTCATTTAGATGTATTTAATTAATCTAAAGCATATGATAAAGCATAAACTAAATCTGTGTAACCTTGAAATACAACATATAACTTCACAACCTTCCTTTTACAGTATGTGGTCTCAGTCTAGTGATGGGTGAAAATTTGTGAAACGCCAGCGAAAACTTTCCTGCTGAAAATTTGCAGGCGTAAAAAAAAAACGAAAACGATGCGACACACGTCAAAAACGTGAGGCGACTTACTTTTCACCAATTCACGAATTTCACTGGAAATTCGCTAATTTTTCTTGAAGCAAAACGGGATAGATTCGCCCATCACTAGGTCTCACCATTATACCAATACTAGTGATAGTATGTTACAAATACAAACTGGTTCAGTGGAGTGATTTAGTCAGTTTTGGATTATTATAATAAAAAAATCATACAGGCACAGATCTGGATTTAAGCTGGAAGAACCACATAAATAGCACAAAATACCCAGTTTATGTAAAACCCTTTTAATCCTGTTCTCTTACTGCTTCTAAGCAATATCCTTTTATTAAAATGATATGCTAGCATTGGTTGAGAATAGTTTTTCTTGGGATAACCTTCATTACTATGTTTAAAAAACTGCCCTGAACTTGAAATATATACTTCCCTCTTGATATCATAATAAACTGTGATATATATTTGATGTACTGCTTCATACAGTAGACAATCCTGTCTCAATATATGATATATATTATCACCCAAAGTAGCTACAGAAGCACCAGCATATTAGCTAGAAATCATTAATTAAATCTGCTTTATTAAAAGTCATTCATTATACAGATGGGGCAGTCCTTAATGGTGCCAAGTATTTCACAAAGTGCAACATGTTGCAGATCAACATCATTAACTACAACAGAAATAAGATGATGCTATGTTGCCCTGTGTTTATGTGAACACACCACTAAACACTTTATATTTTTTGTTTAAACCAAATTGTTTTGTAACAATAAGCCATAGAAAAATATTATTAGATGAAAGTTTCACTGTCAGCTTTAACATCTATTGCCCTGTTTCTAAATGTGCTCCCAGACTGCCTGGAGAGGTCAATCATTTTAATTAAGCCTACCGTGTATTGGGTTTTGCAGAAGCTAATTAATATGATCCAGAATCCAGAAAGAAGATAAGAAAGAAAAATGGCACCAAAGCTAGCATACTTCTGCCAAATTGCAAAAAAAAGTAATGTTCCTGTTTTCATGACGTGATTGATGTGGTATCAAATCCTTGACCTTTCCCCCAACAGCTACTTGATATATGATATTTTGCAAAAACATATCTTCATCTCCTTTTACACAACTCCTCACTCTGTTGGATAAACTGTGTCCTTAGAAACCCTCAGTCCTTATTGCACTTTAGGGGGCATATCTTGTCTTGTGATTGTCCTTAAATGTCCAAGACATCACTAAAATAAATAATGCGAAAATAAAAAGCAAAGTCTTGCCTAGCTATAAGGCAAATAAATGGAAAACATCTGTATGTTTTCTAAATAAGTTGTATCACCAATTGTACTTTAACCCACAGCACAGCCACTCATGTTTTTATGTAAACATTTTAATTTTAAAATATCTGAAACCAAGGTAAACAACTCATCGATATCCCTCAAATTATATATCTTCGTTTATAGCTCAAAAGATAAGGAAAGTCTAATTGTTAGGCACCCTAAATAAAAATAATCACTAACTTTCCACCCACCCGGGGAACACATGGCTGTCCTAGGTGCAGCAAAAATAAATAATTAATATTTTAATAGTTTAAGCTAACATCACCTGTGGTGCAGGGTTCACATACAGAAGTGTATGCTGTACTATGAGCCCCCAGACACTGAATTATGTTTACCTTATAGCCCTGAAGATGGTTCCAGAACCCAAAATTTACATTTTGATTGAATGTGGGGCTGTAGCTTGATCAGTTTTGTAATTGGTGTATATAATAGTGTAGATAATAGTGTTTCCCAGGGTATAAAATGCCCCTTTATTTTTTTTCTTGTATGTTTTACCAAGCTAAGTTACAGTATCCTCTGTTTGGTAAGACGTTATTATATTTTTAGAAGAAACTCATGTGATATGTATGTATCTGGGAAATATTTCAGCATCCAGGTTTTAATAAAAAACAGTTAAAGGAAAACTATACCCCCGAACAATGTAGGTCTCTATAAAAAGATATTACATAAAACAACTCATATGTAAAACCCTGCTTCATGTAAATAAACCATTTTCACAATAACACACTTTTTTAGTAGCATGTGCCATTGGGTAATCCTAAATAGAAAATTGCCATTTTAAAAAATAAGGACAGCCTCCTGGGATCGTATGATTCAACGGTGCACACAAACATACCAAACAAACTATAAAGTTAGGTCACATGAGCCAATTAACAGACAGAGTTGTGTCTTTTGCTTCAATACTTCTTCCTGTTACAGTTAGAGTTGAAATATTTCTGGTCAGGTGATCTCTGAGGCAGCATACAGACCATCATGAAATGGTGGTTCAAGGCAAGAGATGTACAAGGGCAATATGTACTTAAATATATATACCAGTTTGGTAAGATTCTTTAATATGCCACTTAATTTTATATAAACTATCTGTTGCTCAAGTATTGATTCTCGGGGTATAGTTTTCCTTTAATATTTTAGCATTATGACCGATTTACATGGAATGCAGTAATGTACACCTTTGCTTTTAACTTTGCTATAATCATAAATAAAAGAATAGTCTGTATTTTTATGTATTTTGTTTGTACATTAAATATTCTTGCTTTTATTATATTTTGCAGAGCTTGATTTGAGAGGAACAGCTTGAAACATGCTCATTATTTGATTGTCTCTACGAGAGTGTGCAAATAAAACAGGTAAATCCTTTGGACCCCTGTGGCTACGCTTACGTCCAGTGAAACATCTGAACTACAATGAGAGAGATGGAATGTAAATTGTTGGAATTTGGAAATGTTTGCAATGGAATACAGGCCATGAGCATTGCATGAATATTGCACGTTTAAGCTTCAGGTTTCCACATTACTATGCTGTGAACCCATCTCACACATAAGTAAAGCCCAACTGCTGACTATATCAAGTTTTTTCTTACTTAACTGTGTGGATTAACTCATTGGCTGCTGAGAGCAGTCAGTCTGTTACTCTAAAAAGAGACAAGCAGAATTCTCTTCAGATTTCACTATTTAGTTGGCCTCCATGTTCCATATACATGGCACAGTGTAAAAGCAGCATTTACACTATCACAATCATTCTGGTTGATCACAAACCAGAATAATTATTAAACAGGTGATTTAAATATACAGTGATAGCCAATGAATCGTAGATCTTAGCAGTAGTAATGGTTCTTTGGTCTTTCCTGTAGAAATGCCAGCTCAGGGCCTTATCTCCGGTGGCTGTCAATTTCACGAAAATCTATTTATTTTCAGATCTACAAGCAGGCCAAAAATACAGAGCAACTTTTCACAAAGGTCCAGACAGACGAGTATCCTCTCCCAACCCTACCCATCCTATTACTTGAGAGTAATTTAAGCATGTACAGTAAGTTACAGGGTGCTAGTTTGCGCAGGCTACACACTGTAGCTCCTCCATGTGAAAAAATATAGGGCAGGGTGAAGAGTGCACAACCTGCAGTTAAATATAGCTGTCAGTGAGTACCAGCTGGTAGGAAGAAGTTGGGAGATGGCCTATGCGTTCTGCATTGGCAACCACTAGAACCAGCTATGTTGGAGATGGAGAACAAGTCATGTCTGCATGTAACATTTATATACAGGTATGGGTTCCATGAGTTATGGAATGCCTGTCTACCATAGACTCCATTGTATCCAAATAATCCAAATTTTAAAAAATGATTTCCCTTTTCTCTGTAATAATAAAACAGTTCCTTATACTTGATCCAAACTAAGATATAATTAATCCTTATTGGAAGCAAATTGAGTTTATTTAAAGTTTACATTATTTTCTAGTAGCCCTAAGGTATGAAGATCCAAATTACGGAAAAATCCATTATCTGGAAACCCCCAGGTACCAAGCATTCTGGATAACAGGTCCCATACCTGTATTGAAGTTTTTCTATCCATTTTTGGAAGTCGGCTGAAAATGAGGTATGTATTATGCATTGCCGATAACACACATTGATTACAATTTAACAAGTGATCAGCTGCAGCAAATGTTACTCCACATAAACTAACCATTTAGTAACATGTCTGACTTGGATACTCATAGATTACCCATAGTAAAAAAAATGCCATATATCCATGAATGACAGGCTGACTGAGGAGTAGTGAGATATTTATCCCACTTGATTGTGTGGGGAACATTTTTAGTTTCCCTACTCATATTTAGACTACAATAAACTCAGTTCAGTACAGGTTTGGGACCTGTTATGCAGAATGTTTGGGACCTGGGGTTTTCTGGATAACAGATCTTTCTGTAATTTGGATCTTCATACCTCAAATCTACTAGAAAATCATGTAAAAATTAAAGAAAACAGGCTGGTTTTGCTTCAAATAAGGATTAATTATACCTTAGTTTGGATCAAGTACAAACTACTGTTTCATTATTACAGAGAAAAAGGAAATCATATTTAAAAACCTGGATTATTTGAATAAAATGGAATACACTGGAGATGGCCTTTCCGTAATTCGGAGCTTTCTGGATTATAGGTTTCCAAATAACAGATCCCATACCTGTAATAATATCTATAAATATTTTTTTTAGAACAAGTAGGAGATCAGTGACATCAAATCCAAGTTTTTTTTACAAGATGGTTTTTGCAAATAATTTTCTAGAATAATATAAAGAATTTCAAGATGTTGGTATATTTATGATGCATCTAACTCAAATTGATTGAAAGCTTCATATGTCGAGATTAGATCTACAGAGACAATATGTAAATCAATGGGAATTTAATATGTTGGCTTATCTGATTTTTTCAGATTTATAGAAAATGTCACTCTTTGCTTTGTGACTCTTTAAATGAATGGAGGGTGTTTGAATTTGCAGGTAAATACAATATCTTAAAACAGACCTTAAACATTTTCCCATAGAATTTCTTCAATTGACTTCAGTCATTCTTGAGATTATTTTAAACCATGAGTAAATGATACACATCAATCAGTAAATATTCCTCAAAGCACCTTTGGTTTTTGTGTTTCACAAGTGCATGACTAACCTTTTTCAGTATTTTTCTCTGAATACTGACTTCAATTCAAACATATCATTTCATTTGTGACAATGTTATGAGTATAAAGACATATTTTCTCATAAAGTAGATAGAAACAATGTCTATGGTTATTACTTGTTTTTCAAAACGGTTTCTTATTTTATTCAGTGTAATAATATACCCCTAATCCTTTACCAGTTTCAATGTTATTTTTTTTAATAATTTTATAACAGTATTCCCTAAAAAGCCATATGTCCTCCCTGTTATATTTGATTGGTATTTTTTTTTACTTAACAAACTACTGTCATGTGAAAAAGAATTTCTTCATCCTAAATTAGGGGAAAGATCGTAGTTCTGAAGCAAGTTAAGAATTAAAAAAAAAATACAGAATACATTATGTGAACTTTTTTCCCCTAATCATTGTGTCTCAGGTTGGCAATGTAACAACACAATCAGAGGAAACCATTGGTCAGTCAGCCTCAGATCACTCCACATGACTAAAGGCTAGCTTTTAAAAAGGCTTGGCAATATTTGTCTTTCTCAGAACTGAGGCTTCTACTTGGAAAATCAGGTATCTCCAGTTAGAGAGGTAGAATCAATGATTCCCATGTAGGTGTACAATGATGCAAATGTACAAGGCAGACGGCAGTTTCCAAAATCAGGGTTAAGGTTATTTATTCAATGGTTAATTATTAACATGGCAGTGTTCTGACTGATGTACATCTTTCTGTCTGTACGTAGATGCCTGACCTCTGTTCTCAGCCTTCGTCACTATGGGAAGAATACAGCTTTTGCCAATTTTACTGATTCTACTTCTTACTGAGCAGACATTGACTCAGAAAGAGAAACAGAAATGTAAGTAAAGTTCTACTTATGTTCCATCTAAGGTGTGTCCCTACAATGAGCACAATTCCTAGTAGGATGGGCTGCCTAGTTGTGACACCAAGACCTGTAATAAACGTGAACCTTTTTCATGACCTTTTACCGCCTGGTGTATTGCGTAAAGCTGATTTTATTCAAAAGTATTGTGGTCTTTTCTCAATGTACCAACATTTCTGGGAATTTGATGCATATTTGCAGCCTTTGTTATCAATTACAGTCCTATTTTACACTTTATTGTTATCGGTTTTCTTTATAGAGTATTTTTGTGATTCTGGATTATGATTTACTTCATACTTCCTAATTAGCAAAAGCTGAACATGCGCAGTCCATTATTAAATGATGTTTAAAGATAATATAATAGAGCATGCATTAATACCATTTGATTTACATTATTATTAGGACTGCACCAAATTCACTATTTTGGATTTGACTGAATCCCTGAATTCTTCATGAAAGATTCAGCCAGATGCAGAAAAGAATCTGAATTTTCATAAACAAATTAGGGATGGGAAGGAAACATGTGGAAAAAAAGTTTTACTTCCTTGTTTTGTGATAAAAAAGTTTAGGTGATTTCCCTTCCTGACCCATATTTGCATATGCAAATAAGGATTCAGTTTGACCAAATCCGAATTCTGCTGAAAAAGACCGAATCCTGGCCCAAATTCTGTATTTGGTGCATCCCTAATTATGATCTGACTGATAAATACAAATATTGTTAATACTTATGCATCATTTTAGATTATGTGCATTTCGGGCATACTAGTAACAATGCACAATGCTGGCTGAGTATATGTAAGGCCACAATGAGAAAAGACAGGAATTGTGTACAATAAAGGATATTTATTTGAAAAAATAAGTTGTCGAGCTGCACTGGTCCCATTACATATAATATGTCTTGTTATTTACTATACTAAATAAAAGCAACTTGGGAATAGCCCAACAGCAAAATAAGTCAAAAGCTAACCTCCCCAGTTGTTCTATGACCATTACAAATTAAATTTATGGTGAACAAAGGCTTGATGGTACCAGGGTGTCTGAACTGCAGTTCACTACTGTTTGCTGTTGAATTACATTTCCTGGCTTCCTCCTGGGGAAACTAGGATTGCAGTACAACAATTTGCAGTTCTCTGTGCTTGAATATGTTTTCTAGGATCTGGAAAATAGCTTTTTATACCTAAAAAAAATATCTTTGCTTGCATTGTAAAATGATGTACTTGAGCATCTTTACAAAAGTGCCAATAGTTTTCTTCCTACAAGGTGCTGTGTGTATTACAGCTATAATTTTATTTTTATGTAGAAAAATATACCCCAAAAAATCTGAAGGATTAATGAAGTCTAAAATGCTTTTTCTGGCCGTGAAGTAAAACTGCCCAATTTTCATTCATAACAAATGCACTTCAAAACATTATACCTCCCTCATATAGTTTTTTAATGCTAGAAATAGACAAGGTTTTATATACTCTAATATTTTCGTTTTTTCCATAGTTCCACATTTCAGTTGAAAACAGAAAAATCTGCATAGCAATGCTATTTTAGTAAAAGTAAACAATCCATAATAGCCAACTACGGATGGAATGGTCACAAATTTGTAATTAGAAATGGAACTTTGATTATTTCTGATAAAATAGCTTTAATTACATGAGGGTCCTGAAATGCTGTAGTGTGATCCAGTGCTGTTCATTTCTATATATTTGTGAATACTGTAAAGAGATAGAATCTATTATGCTGAATGCTTGGAGTTTTCTGGATGAGTGATCTTTTTATAATCTGGGACTCCATACTTATAGTCTTTTAAAAATTATTTAAACGTTAAATAAAACCAGTAGGATTGCGTTTACATTAATATGGATCATGGAGCTCTAATCAGCAACAATTAACTACCTAATAGAGATTCCCTATGAGATATAGCATTAAAATATAAAACAATATTGGTCTGGCATACACACAAAGTAAAGCAAATGATCAAAAAACTGTAATATATTCAGGAAAGCTGGCCAACATATCAGATGTAATAAATCAATACGTATATCTAAAACAAAAGCCAACATAATGCATCTACCTTAAATCATACATATCTAAAAAGACCTACTTGAAATCCACTGTTTTTTGTTCATATAGTTCATACTAAAAAGGCCAAAAAATATATTATTTCATATAACATTTAAGTATATACATATATTTCTACTGTTAACAATATACTTGTTAGATGCATAATAAATACACTTTCTCACTATTCTACTAGCAAATGAGCACAAGGATTGTCAACAATGTTTGGTATTGGCATTTATACATTAATGGTATGGGAGAGCCAAATGTGTTAAAGATGTACTACCCAAAAATATCTTTGTCATGATTCACCTCATGTTCTTAGCAGATGCTGTTTAGTCGATGCACCAAAAGCCTGCCATGGCACATTCATTTGTAGGATTTCTCTGTTACACCACTGGACACAATAGGCATCTTACATTCAGTACAATGTTTGAGACTAAAGAGAATAACGGGCAGGTATAAAAAGTAAAAAGCAAAGTTAAAATAAAATCCCCTTGCTTTCAGATGTTCTTCCCGTTGCCCTTTCTATAATTGTCTTATTGTGTCTGTTTGGTTCCCAATGGCTACGTGATTTGAAAAGTACTTTTTGATCTTGTTATTACATGTTATACTGCTTAAAAAAACCCCTATTTCATAAGAGACCACTGTGGATCAATATTTCAGAAGCCTGATTTACAGACAATGAAAGATCGTTTGGAAAATAAAATACTCTGGAGAGCATCGTGTAGAAAGCATTGTTGAAATCTACTTTGAGTGACTTTAGCATATCAGTGAGCACTGCCTTAGTGAACAGTACGACGGCTTGCAATACAAAAATCAATAGTGCTGTTTCATATGTGGAAACATGCTGTGAATGGAGAGGAGAGATTGTAGGCCATTGCCTTTTCCTATCTACTTTATAAACTGTAGTGCTGTATTTGCTTTGTATTCTAGATAATGCTGAATTTAATTCACTCTCAGTATTCCTACCTCTGATGAAGAAGAATCCCAGCTCATTGTTTAATGGGAATTATTACTGATACTGCCAAGCAATGGATTTTTAATAATTCATTTCATATGACTCTTGCCTTTGACTGCTACAGTGCATACATTAATCACTGGAAAATATTATGATTATAATGTTTACTTATCCCAAACTATAATATACTGATCTATTTATTCATATGTTACATGTCTGAACTTTCATATAAGGATACTTTTACATTTAGTATTTTGTTACTGTGGCAGTGGAGAAAACACCAATATACTAAAATCCAGTTGGATGCTGTGCTTACTGAATACAGGACTAATTGGAGCAAAGTGGCATTTTCTCCTCTGGCCGGGAATCAGCCACTAGTAACATTAGCCTAATGCTCTAAAAAACAACACACTGGGTTTAGCCCTACTTCAAAGACCACAAATTAGTTAAAACAAGTGCTTGCCCCAGCAAAAACACCAAAACACACACACACAAGTTTATCCAACATCTGATGTTTTGTAACCTTGGGGTAAACTTTATTTCACAACAAAACTTTCTAGAAATGCTTAACTCTAACTCTCAACAGAACCTGTTTGCTCAGGCAAGGAGCAATACAAGACAGTCCATTAGAGAGTCTTAAAAGGTTTCACCTATTGCTTTGTGAGGGAAAGGTGTAAGGGTTTAACCCCTACCATTACTGGAACTGCACCTGACAATCAGTCTGCTACACCACCTAACACCCACACTCAGATAATATCCCTTGTTTACAGCCAGTGCTACACTGACTGTTTAATAATAAAATATGATGGACTCCCTTCTGTATTCCAAGGCCTATTTAGCAAAGGAAAATTTGATAATGGAAAAATTACACTGAACGATGCGCTAAAAAATACCTCTAAAACCTTTAAACATAGAATTTTTTTGGACAATTCCTAGGGTAAAGAATCCAAAAACCTCTAAAATTCTCCGCTGATTTAAAGTGGTCCAATAGGATCAGTGCAGCTCTCACTGACTTCTATAGAACCTCAACAACTTTTACCTGACAAAATGGTTTAATGGTTTTTTAAAATTTGGCCATTGAAAATTTTTTTTTGGGGGGGGCACTTTTGATCAAATATGGACGTTTTCAAGCGAAAACGGACGTATTCAATCTAATAAAACGTTTGAATCATTCGACCGCATCTTCGATTCAAACGATTTTGCACAAAATTAGTGATGGGCGAATTTATTCGCCAGGGTCGAATTCGCGGCGAATTCCAGCCATTCGCCGCTGGTGAATAAATTCGCGCATCGTTTTTGACGCGACGCGACGAAAACGTCAAAGTTGACGCGACGCGCGTCAAAAGCGTCCTGCGACTCGTTTTGCAAATTTTACGCCGATTCGCGAATTTCTCTACAAATTCGCGAATTTTTCAGCGAAGCGAATTGCGGGAGATTCGCCCATCACTACACAAAATCCTTTGAATTGCAAGGACAGGTTCTAGAAGGTCCCCCACAGGCTAAAATGGCAATTAGGCAGCTTTAAGGGGGCGAAGTGTCGAAGGATTTTAAAGGGCCAGTACTTTGAAAATTCGGCTTGTTGAATATTCAAATTTTTTTCTATTTGAATTGAATTTTGGCCTATTCGATAGCTGAAGTAGCCTAAAATTACTTCGAAATTCAAATTTTTTGAATTTTTATTTTATTTGAATATTCACTTCGAACTTTAGTAAATGTGTCCCTATATTTTGGGTACATGTAGCAATGATAGCATAAGTTATTTACATGGAAATTGCTTGGTCAGAAGAACCATAAGAAACAAATGTTAAAACTATTTGCCAAAAAAATTAAAAAAAGATTCAGTAATTATTCACTATATTTTGGGTACAGGGATAGGACTTGTAATCCAGAATTGTTTGGACCTGGGGATTTTTGGATAATGGATGTTTTCATAATTTGGATCTCCATAAATTGTCTACTAGAAAATCATTTGAACATTACATAAACCCAAATGGCTGGTTTTGCTTTTAATAAGGATTCATTATGGATCAAGTAAAAGGTACTGTTTTATTATTATGGAAGGAAATAATTTTTTAATCATTGAATTATTTGATTAAAATGGAATATACAGTATGGGAGATGGCCTTCCTGTAACTTTGATCTTTCTGGATAATAAGTTTATAGATAATGGGTCCCATACCTGTGCATGTTTCTAGCTATAATTGCTCTACTTTAAATTTTTTGAGTAGTTTTAGTTTGATATCAGTTCAAACTTTGAATCTATGATAGTATCTGCTCATGCATTTAAACCTGATAAACAGTAAACACATATTTCTCACTAGTAATGTTCCACAAAACTGTATTTATCTCTTCAAATTAAAAACAACGAACACCATCAGCCTGTCTCAGGACTGAGTGTTTTATTATGCAGCTTGCAGTCTAGACTTTTGATGCAGTTTCCTCCTTTTTATTGCCGCCTTTCAGATAATTATAAGGCTTAGGGAAATGCCTAGAGCATGCATTGTTTGCTGGGGAATTATATGTAAAAGTACTGAAGCAATTAATTGGATATTTTATATGCACAATAAGTATGTTTTTGCCTTAAAAGACATGTTACAATTTTCAAATTCAAAAGAATAAAATCCTCTCAAATTAAGTGTGAAGTCAATCAAAATTTAGATTACTTGTAAGGTTGTAGAATGAAATTGGACTTGCGTAAGGTTTACTTCAGTATGCTACACTTTGATTATAAAAGCAATTATAATACACAAGGAACCTTGATACCTATTGAATTAACATGCCCATTGTTATATACTGGAGCAGCTGAAGCAGTTTGTAGCCCACTGAACTTATCCAAAGAAAGATTTGGCAGTATGTAGACATATAGCATAAAGGCTGAAGTGAAAAGACTGTTTGAGTGAACTTTCAACAGTCAGAATTTCTATATATTGTGTATTTAAAGAAGAACTTAAAGGAATTATGTCACAGGAAAATTGCACTGCTATCCATTTAAACACATTTTTTCATTTTCAATGTAGAAATCTGTCATGGGGCAAGACATGTTGTTAGTTTCCCAGGTGCCCCCAAGACTTGTGCTCTGATATATATTTCAGTCAATCTTTACTGCTGCACTGCAAGTAGGAGTGACAACCCCCCCTCCCCCAGCAGCCCATCAGCAGAAGAATGGGAATGTAACAAGATAATCGCTCCCTGGTAAATCTAAGAACAGCACTTAATAGCAAAATCCAAGTCCCACTGTGACACATTCAGTTACATTGTGTAGGAGAAACAACAGCCTGCCAGAAAGCA
>CM044435.1:91396606-91465300 GCA_024363595.1 Xenopus borealis | reverse complement strand
TGGAATAGACTATTTATTATATAATTTGTGGCCTATTGTGCATATAGGGTCAGATGAGCCTGCAAGAATGCTCCCAATGTGCCTTGTTCCTATCAGCACTTTATTTCCAGCATAACCCTATACAGGTAAAGGATGTATTATCTGGAAAACCGTTATACAGAAATCTCCAAACTGCAGAAAGGACATCTCACGTAAACTCAATTTAATCAAGTAATTACAGTTTTAAAATGGATTTTGTTTTTCTCTGTAATAGAAAATTACCTTGTACTTGATTCCAAGTACGTTGCATGAATCCTTATTGCGGGCAAAAACAGTTCTATTGTGTTTATTGAATTCCAGGTTCCCAGCATTCTGAGAATTGTTAGAGGGGCCTGGCACTCACAGAACAATTCCCCCCAAATACTTAACCCAACAGCCTGCCCACCTGTTCCCCCAAACACTTGTGCTGCAGTAACAAGGAGAGAGGCTGGGTAGGGACAAGCAACTATATAGAAAGCAGATCAGGTCCCCCTTTCACCCCATAACTGCCGAGTCTACTTCACCCTATAGTTATATCTATTAAGTATAAATCACAGGCCAGAGCTATGGCTATTTGAAAACAAATGTGTCACAGTTTAAGGGATGTTCCGTTTTGTTATGTTCAGCCGCAGGGGAGTAGACACTCTTGATTCTTTTCAATGTGGCTGTACTCACACAGATGCCTGTAAGCGCCGAATGCAGGTTGAGATGTAACATGCTGCATTTTACCTGTGTTCAGCCCTTACATGCGTCTGTGTGAGTACAGCCCCCTTCAATAGAATTAGGGTTGGACAGGTCTGGACAGTATTTTTGATGGTTGATCCCAAAAAGATAAATATATAGGAAGGCCGGTATTTTATTCAAGAAAAGGTGGCATCCCTAAATATAATTGAGTGCGTCTACTCCTGCACTCCCCTGCGGCAGAACGGAACAAAACGGAACGCAGGGGAGCGCAGGTAGAAATGTGTAAGAGACCTTAGGACTGCACCATGAAACCAATTAAAAAAAAAAAAAGAGTTAAATTGTAAAAACAATGTCCAGACTGAGATTCAAAATAGGTTCTGTAATTTCAAGTTCACAGAGGCCCAAACAGCCTCCCCCCCCCCCCCCCCCCCCACTAACACACTGTAATCAATGCAGCTATCGCTAGTTGCACTAAACAAAACGTACAATCTCCCACACAAAACACAGTGTCACTTTGGTCTGTACAGACCGTTAGCTTCCTTTGAGCAATGAAGTGTTATGAGGCATGTTGCAGCCCATAAATGAAGGTGCGTCTCTAATGTTCTCCTTCTTTCTGAATGGTAAAGCTGAAATACTGTTGGACAGACTGTAAATCTTGTTGCCTTCATTCAATTAGTTTAAATGTACAATAAAGTGTTTGATCATAAATAGCTTGTGCAGAACTCTATTTCATTTCTATCTGTGGCAGCCTCAATTAATGTAAAGCTGTAATTAAAAATAAGCTCTTGGAAATAAATAAGGGGAGTGTGTAATGCTGCCTGGGTTTTGGACAATTAAAATTCATGTGCAATAGTAAAGTGTGTCAGCAGTATATTCTAAATCCACTGCTGAAATGGCAGGCTGTTGTACAATAATTCTCCCAAAAGCTCTGATACTGTTTCTTTACCTCAGTTAAAAAAAAAACCTTCTGCCCCTGATACCAATAGCAGTGAAATAGCAAGTATATTTAAAGGATAAATAAACATAAAAAAATATTTAAAAAAATTCTTTCCTGAGCAGAACAACAGAGCTGTTCTCTTTTTTATCTTCCAATGTCAGGTTAAAACAAGGACAAGGGCAACTTAATTGATGAAAAGAATGACCTTGCAAAACTTGATAATCTTGGTTAAATAGGATTAAATAATTTACAGGTCGGGCAAAACCCTGTCCTGGGAAAATAGCGTGAACTATAGAGAAGATACAGATTGCATTGAAGGAAACCTGTGGGCACACAGTATGTTTTGCCATCAATATGTACAATGTATTTACCTGCAAAATAACCAGCTTCACCTTAGCTGATAATAGGGTAATTTTCCATTACAGTGAATTTTGTAGAAAATCACTTTATACTGCCACCACTGGCAAGTCTGAAGTCCTGTACAGTACAGTACAGTACAGAGACTTGGATGTGAAGAACAGGACAAGCATTGTACCAGCTCACTGTTTTGAGCCTTTGCTTTATGATTCATCCCTTTAAGAGACACCACAGGGTTAACCAGCCAGAGCTGTGGGCTATACATCCAGTGGGTGTTTTAGGAAAATAAGCAGCCAGTTGAATGGATGAGAGAGAGAAAGAGTTCATGTTCAAGATTCTCTGAAAGACCAGATTATTTACTCCATTCTGGACACTGTATTTTGCTGGAGTAAGCTATTTTATATTTTATACTTGTGTTACTGAATTCAAGCCCATTTTTCTGTTGCCATTTTACTGCTGCTGGTAAAGTTCTTTTGAATTAAAAAATAAATGGATTGTTTCACTGCATGGCCTGCTTTTAAGGTGCAAATCCCAGTGTGATCCCCCAAACTTCCCACTTAACACAAAAAGGTTTCCAAACTATATACAAATTGGTAGATTTAGGGCTCTTACACACAAGCGTTTTTACCTGCGCTCCCCTGCGTTCCATTTTTCTGTGTTCAGCCGCGGGGGAGCGCAGGCACTAAATAATTTTCAATGGGGCTGTACTCACATGAACGCATGTAGTCGCCGAACGCAGGTTCAGACGCAACGTGTTGCATTTTTCCTGCATTTGGCGCCTACATGCGTTCGTGTGAGTACAGCCCCATTGAAAATAATTGAGTGCGTCTATACCTGCGCTCCCCTGCGGCTGAACACAGAAAAACGGAACGCAGGGGAGCGCAGGTAAAAACGCTCGTGTGTAAGAGCCCTTAATACCCGTCTTGGAAAATTAGTTTTTAATTATTTCAATAGAAGTATGTCACCCAACGCTATATTTTCCAGAGGAAAGTACCCTCAACTCATATTTCTAAACAGCTGGTAAATTGAGTGACAGACCATTAGGGGGAGATTCTGTCGCCTGGCGTTTAATCGCAGGCGACAATCTCCCCGAACTCCCTTCTCCCTGTCCGCCGTTTGTTTAAATGAAAAAGCGTCAGCGCTGTGCACAAATAACTTCGGGCGATTCCGGAAATCGCCACGCCGCGTATGTATCAGCGCTGGCGCTTTTTCATTTAAACAAGCGGCTGACAGGGAGAAGGGAGTTGGGGGAGATTGTTGCCTGCGATTAAATGCCAAGGGGCCAGAATCTCCCTGTCTGTCCCAGCCCTTATGAGGCTTGGAGGAAGCAGTTATGGTATGAATCTTTCAAGTGAGTCAGGAAAGAGCTGCCAAGTGAGTCAGGAAAGAAGAGTTGGCAAGAGTCTCTCTCCTTCCAAACTTATGCCAATGTCATGTGTTTCAGGGCTGTCATAACCTGCTTTTTGACCTTTTGTGATGATACAGTTGAGTATTACTTCACATTCTGGCAACTAGATACAATGAGGGATGGTATGATTCTACCCTTCCCTTGTTTATTTCTAAGTATTCTCATTCCATCTACCAAGAAGTTCAGGGATGAGAAGATGGTACTTGCTCCCATGGATATATAAATGTCAGGTCTTTCTGAGAGTGTCACAACATGCTTCTCCCTTAATCATGTAATGAGCAGAAATAAAGCTGATTCTACTCTACCTTGCACTCCATATACACTATACTACCATATACACCAATTTGTTCTATTATTCTTTCTTTTCTTTTTGGAAGTGATTGTAAAATCACATTAACTAGTGTGCCATGTTTCTATTATTAACTTGTATCTGTGCATGGCATCTTATTTCTGCATGTAGAAATTGTAAATGTAACAACAGTATCGCTGCTGTTGGAATACAGAAAGTTGTTTAGAAATAATTTTTATTGTCATAATGGTACCTTCAATTACAAAATACTTGACAAAAATGTAATTAGTAACATAGAAGGTAAGGTTGAAATAGAGACACTGAGTTCAGCCCTTCTCCAAATAATCTCCACATAAAGGTTTGATCCGATTTTATTGGGGTTTGATTATACTGGTAATACATATTCTAAAACAATAATGATGATCCATGGGGTTAAATTCCCTGCTGGAATCCCAGCAGCTTTTACCTGTGCCCTGGGTGTGGCAAGGTTTTTTCATAGACCCAGTTGTCCTGCTCATAGTTTATTAAGGGAATGAGTACCCTTAGTAAAGTTGCAGAAAAGGACCCTGTGAATGAGTTGTAGACAGTGAATAGCAGAACCTATAATAGCACATAGCATGTGGTTGTTCCCCAGCTTGGACTCACCAAGTGCAAGGACATCTGTGTGTAATATTGTGGTGCACCCTTGAGACAGTCTGAAACATTGGGAAACAATACCAGCAGCCTGCATAAACCCATAGAGAACTCAGCATACTTGTGCCACTGTACCTGAGTTATTAAATTCAGTGAAAAGTAAATGCTGCTACCTAGTAATACATAGTTCATTTGGATACAGAATCACTGGTGCCCTTCATTGTTTTAGCGCAAACTTCATCCAACCCCTTCTTTGACCATAGCAAGGACACATAGTAGGGAGAATTATAAATGTAGTGGTGTTCTGCCTGAAAGCAGCTGGAAAAAAGGCAATACACCAAAGAAAGCATTATACTTCCATAAACTGCAATCACTTGTTATTGAATGTTAGCTGGATTCATACAAGGCAGATCTGCCTTTGATAGTTTGGAGAAACACGGTGCTTCAGAATAAACTGAAAATGACTCACCAAATAGTGAATGTGGTCCTAATGCTCCAGCCCCAGACCCCCTGCCAGGGCCGCCATCAGGGGGGGGGACAGGGGGGACAAGTGTCCCGGGCCCGGGGCTGAAGGGAGGCCTGGCAGTGCTGCACTTCTCCAAGAGCCGGGCCCCCGTTAGGAGCACAGCCGAAGCCGTCCTGCTCCTTTCTGTCCTGATGTGGGAGTGCTGAAGATAGTAGAAGTCCTGAAGCGGTGGAAAGACCTGAAGTCACAAAGGAGCCGACACTGAAGTCCTGAAGCGTCGAAAATACCGAATGTCACAAAAACAGCTATAATGGAAGTCCTGAAGCCGTGAGTTCAATTCTACTGACACCAATGTGGGTTTTTTTTTTTTTTTTAAATCCCCTGGCCACCAATGTTTTATTTTAATGCTCTATAGCCCCCTGCCACCAATGACATTTTTTTTTTTAACTTGTAAGGGGGGCCCTGGCGCCAAGTTTTTTTTAAAAAATGTTCTCTGGGGCCCCAATTTTTTTTAACATGTAAGGGGGGCCCTGGCACAAAGGATTTTTTTAAAAAATATTCTTTGGGAGCCCAATTTATTTTAACTTTTAAGGGGGGGGCATGGCGCAAAGGATTTTTTAAAAAATATTCTTTGGGGCCCCAATTTTAACTTGAAGGGGGGCCCTGGCACCAATTTTTTTTTTTTTTTCAAATATTTTTTGGGGCCCCAATTTTTTTCTACTTGTAAGAGGGTCCCTGACACCAAAGCTTTTTTTAAAAAAAAACTTTTATAGGTGGACCTGGTGCCAATGTTTTTTTTTTAACTTATTAGGGAGCCCTGACCATCAATATGTGTGGGGGGGTTTACTTTTTTAGCGCTAATGTCTGTGTGGTCTTTTAACTTTGTTGTGGAGTGGGAGCGGTCAGGGGTGGGGCTTGGGTGCCAGGGTGATAATACAAACAATCACATATATGTAGCACAGCATACGTAGTTAAAAATCCAGAAGGGGAAGTATAAACAACATGGCACTGGAAAACCATTTACAGAGGTGTTTCTTTCTGTAATTTGTTTAAGCTACATAAAGTAGCACAAAATACACTGGATATTTGGAAGCCTGAGAGAAAGGTAGCTGTTCAAAATGAGCAATAAGATATTGTTAGATTTGAACATGACAGTATGAACAAAGGGTGCTGAGAATATAGCAGGTCACTAAAACTGTCTGATAGAAAAAGAGGCCTTACTTACACACTGAATTTCACACAGAAATGTCTTTCCCTGGAGTCCGTGCAGCTATTTATATAAGTGCTAACACACCACAGGATTGTCAGGCAGAACTGTTTAAGAGACATCTCTAAGGACAAACACAAAAAGAAAAAAAAGAAAACAAACAAAAGGAAAGAGAGGGGCACACTCCTATTATGTAAATCAGGGGTGTCCAACCTTTTGACTACTCTGGGCCACACTGGAAAAAGAAACATTGTCTGGGGCCACACATGAAATACACAAACAGTTGTGATTTGTAAAAGTAAAGAAGATGCACAGAAAAGAACTACTGGATAACCAGATAGAGCTATACATTGCAACATAACATTTCCTCGGGAACCAAGCAATTCCAGCTGGGCCGCATTCATATCCATCCTGGGCCACATGCGACCCTTGGGCCACAGGTTGGACACACCTGATGTAAAATCAGTGACACAATATTTATTAAGTAAAAAGCATTGCATGTACATATTACAGCAATATAATCAGTATATCAAGGGGGTTATTTATCAAACTCCGAATGTTGGAATTCCGAAAAATGTGTGGTTTTTATTTATAAAATAGGCCTTTTTTAAAATCAAGAATTTTTTGGAATTTATTAAACCCCAAGGATGAAAAATTCTAAATATTGCCGAAGTTGCATAAAAGTAAATTGATTTTTTTGATGTGTGCTGGTTTTTGTGCAATATGTTTTTGGAGCTTTCGTTTTTATCGTTTTCAGATTAGAATTTATCAAAATTTATCAAAATGTATTTTGTTTTTCCCACAAAATACATTTTTTGTAAAATATTATAATAAATAAGCCTAAAAAACTTGAGCAGATATGCTCAGAGTTTGTAGCAGAAATACTTGGAGGTTGATAAATAACTCCCCAAGTCCAGATAGGTACCCTAACGCGTTTTGTCTTGATTCAGACGTTATCAAGAGAAGCTACTTTGGAATTCCTCATACTGATTATTTGGGTTTATTCCCACTTGGCTGGACTTCATTGTTCTAAAACGGTGTTTCTTCATCTTTTTCTCAGGGAACCAGAATTATACTTAATAAATCAGCTTCATGACTCAAAAATCATAATTGAGATTATTATATATTACAACTTACTACTGTAGGTAAAAAATTTATATTATTAAAGGGGTTATTCACATTTAAATTTAAATTTAGTATGTTGTAGAGAATTATATTTTGAGGCAATTTACTTTTTCATTATTTCATTCATTATTACCTGTCCCTAATATTTTGCCGCCCTGGGCCTGGGCTTTTGTCACCTAAAGACAAATCCAGGCCTGTAGGTACACAAAGTAGCGTAGGGTCGACATGCACGGCCGGGTTGCCTAGGGTGCCTGTCTGGCTTGTCAGTGACCTCCATTTGAAAGCTGTAAACAACAAGAAGAAGACAATGCCAAAACCTATAAAACAGAAAAATGAAGGACAAATGAAAAGTTGCTTAGAATTAGCTATACTATAACATACTAAAAGTTAACTTAAAGTTAAACCAACCCTATGAAGAGTAACATGGGGACCTACTCTTAACACCCTGGGGACTCATTTAACCTATAGGTTGAAAATCCCTGTTCTAAAAGAATAGTTCCATGCCAACTCCTCAAAACTTCATCTAAATGACAGATGCTGAACAAGTTAAGAAAGGTGATGATTGATGTCCTCATTAATTTATCAATCAAGTACCTATACTCCTGTACAAATATGCACTCACATGGCAGGTGTGCAAAGAAAATGATTTTCTTCCATGGATATTACAGAATTGGCCAAGGCTGTTCCAAAAATGCTGGAGTGTTATCTGCAGTAGAAATGTACAGTTTGCAGAGACTTACTATAATGAACTCAGTTACACAATCCTGGATAGCAGCCACTTTAAACCCATTCACCTTTATACTAAGAATTTCATGATGAAATATTTCTGTTAAAGTTACTAAGGTATGAGATCTGCCTGAAACCCTTGGTCACATAGTCCACAATCAGTACAGTCAACACCGTTTTCAAAACTGAGATTATTAGTTCATTAGTAGTCATCTCTTGTGTTTTCTTCTAGAACAGCATATCACAAGGCCACTTTAATTACTCATTAGTTTGCTTTCAGCTACATTTAACAGCTACTTTATTGTACCTCTATCCAATATAAAAAAAATAGTGTAGTTTAGGGAAAAACTGGTTAGTTTAAAGAATAAAATGTGAAGGTTTGCATTGTGGTAGTACTGTCTGGAAGTATTTGTTCTGACAGGCAGCTACTGTTTAAATGTATTTAATAGCAAATTATCCATTATATCAAATGACAGGTATACAATACTCCAATTTCATTTGCAGCATGTCATGGGAGTGAGTTATTGGAACTGTGGGAAGTCCTGGCAGAAATGTTGTGTTTTGTGGTTGTTACAGTGTGAGCATGGTCCTCTGTATGTTCTTCTTCTGGTTTGTATTATTGTCACTGTTTATTACCCAAGCTTTTCTAAATGTAGCTCTTGTATAAAATATAAACATCTTGTAAACATCTACTCTATATTTTCCGGGTAGAGCCTCATCTCTGTGTTGAGAAATAGCTATTGCCCATGGACACAGGGCACAAGCCAATTATAAATGTCTTTTTTTAAATATAAATCAGAGGGTTAGTATGTGTCCATAGAAGTTACAATTATGATCTTTTCTGGAAAGATTATTCATTTCAAAACACACTTGTACAGCTGATTCGTCAGATATACAGGTATAAACAATAGAATTGTACCTGTATCTGACAACTTTGAACTAACAATGGCCCAATCAAACTTTTCCGGCAGGCCCAATCAAAGAGCAGAACGATATCCAAGTCTTCTGTTGATATCATTTGCAAATTTGTTTCATATGATATTTTTGGTGCGCCTATGGCCACTTATACTTATCAGTGCACTGATAATTAAATTACCTTACAAGAACCAAGAGGTTGGAAATATGGAGTAGCTTTAATTTCCCTATTTGCTTGGTTTAGCTCGACAAAAACCAACGATTGCTTTTAATTAAAACTATAGAGATAATCTATGACCAGCACAAGTCTTATTCATTGAATTCATGCTGAGCTAGGGGGCTACTGGCCTTTAAATAGCTACAGAGCTATTCATCACTTTCATGCAAGGAAAGTGATGAATAATTAAAACCAGAATTTGTCTAATTTCTAGCTATTGCTCCAACCCACCCTGTCAGTATAGGCTTCATAATGCATCATAGGACACAATACATTTCCACATACCAGAGCCAAAAGACTTAAACTTTGGGAATTGTGTGTCCTATTTATGTTTCCCAGAACAATAACTGATTAAATAATCCTTATTTGGCCTTGTACCAACAACTGTCTGGTGGTATGCTGGAAGTTGGGAGCCAACAACATGAAAAGGGCATCAGGCTGTCTGTCAACTTTAGGCTATGTGCTTACAAGTACAAGATAATGTATGCTTACTGGCTCAGCATCAGCTTTTCAAAAAATGTGAAAAAATCCAAAATATAAGTCACATATGCTTTAACAGGTATTTTCTGAGGAAATTCAGTGTATAACATATTTTATATACTTTTGATCTTCTGTGTTAGTTTCTTATAGAGAAAACTTCTTCTTTTTTTAATATTTCAATACCATATTTAAAATGTCCTTTATTCTGCAGTGCCCTGCTTAAAAAATTATTTTCTTTAGATGTTTGATGATATTATGTCTAATTGCTGTCCATATATAAGTAGCAAACTTTAGATCTATGACAGGTAGTAATTACAGAATTGTGTGTGTGTGTG
This sequence comes from Xenopus borealis, assembly GCA_024363595.1. Classification (NCBI taxonomy): domain Eukaryota; kingdom Metazoa; phylum Chordata; class Amphibia; order Anura; family Pipidae; genus Xenopus; species Xenopus borealis. The sequence goes on along the minus strand of CM044435.1, from coordinate 91,455,503 downwards.
TGTGTGTGTGTGTGTGTGTGTGTGTGTGTGTGTGGTAGGAATTAAACGTTGGACCAGAGAAATAAGGGACAAGTTGAATCTGTATGGCAAAGTGATACCTCTAGCACCCCCCACCCCCCAAAACTACCTAGGAGGGGAACACAACAAGAACAGCATGATGCTTTAGGGCTCTCACACACGAGCATTTGATGCTGCACTCCCCTGCGTTCCGGTTTTATGCCTTCAGCCGCAGGGGAGCACAGGAGTAGATGCAGTGGGGCTGTACTCACACAGGTGCATGTAGGCGCCGAACGCAGGTTGAGACGCAACATGCTGCATTTTTCCTGTGTTCAGCGCCTACATGCACCTGTGTGAGTACAGCCCCATTGAAAAAACGGAATGTTTCTACTCCTGCGCTCCCCTGCGGCAAAAACTTGGTCTCCAGCTTTGGACACATTGCAGACTCTTTGATGTACTTTTGATGTACAGTACTATTCTGACGTACCTTGATAGACTCTTTTGATGCATATTTTGGAATCCTAGGTGATTATGGAGCATAATGTATCCATTTACTGAAGCTGTAGGTAGGTTTTTAGGAACTTCTTTCATATTCATGTGTAGATACTGATCATTATTTAATAACTTATTCACTGTAGTGTATACATTACTGAGTTAAATGTGCATATTAAAATGAAAAAGAAAAAAATAGAAGCAGTCAGATCTCACCATCACCATTCATCTGCCTACTGTTGGGTACTTAGATGCTCTTTTGCTAAAGTAATTCTTGTGAACTCCTTTGGGTCTCTCCCCATGTAGCTCCCGCGTAACTCCCAGAATTTATTGTGTTTATTTTTGTCACTTGCAATATAGTATTCCCCATGTCACATCTTTGTCTGCCAACTCCTAGTTATATATGGAGGTGATAAAAGTGTGCTAATGTTTTATCAGGACTTGAGAACGTTTGTGGACTAAGCTTAAGGCTAGAACAGCTGTTAGCTAAATGGCACAATGTCTTTGCTGCTTTGCATAGCAAGGCATTGATCTTTCTTCATGTCGACATCAATTTAGCACTGGCAATACAAGTGATATTCTCTAGCCCATTTGTTTATTTACATATTTTGCATAGAGACAGACTTCAAAAAGACTGCAGGTGAAAGGCAATGATGTAAAGCGTTGGAACCTATTCGTTATATATCCTATGTTCATGTATATTCTGGAAAAAAATACCGGCCTTCCTATATTCTTACTGTTTTTTCCTATTAATAACATTGGCACCAACTAGCATCCTTTTTACCAGCCAGGCCTGTAAAATACCGGCCAGGTGCCAACACTAGAGATAGCTCATATTACAAGTTGATCGATCCAGGGACTAGTCCGATTGCCATCTTGGAGTCTCTGAGGCAAATTGGAGAGGCTTAAAATGGGTTGTTTTGCCTTCCTCTGGATCAACTAGCAGTTAGGCAGGTGAAAATAGAGTTAAAGGAAAACTATACCCCCAAAATGAATACTTGAGCAACAGATTATATCAAATTAAGTGGCATATTCAAAAATCTTACCAAACTGGTATATATATATATTTAAGTAAATATTGCCCTTTTACATCTCTTGCCTTGAACCAACATTTCGTGATGGTCTGTGTGCTGCCTCAGAGATCACCTGACCAGTAATATTTCAACTCTGACTGTAACAGGAAGAAGTGTGGAAGCAAAAGACAGAACTTAATTGGCTCACGTGACCTAACTTTATAGTTTGTTTGGTATGTTTGTGTGCACCGTTGAATCATACTATTCCAGGAGGCTGTCCTTATTTTTTAAAATGGCTATTTTCTATTTATGATTACCCAATGGCACATGCTACTAAAAAGTATATTATTATGAAAATGGTTTATTTACATGAAGTAGGGTTTTACATATGAGTTGTTTTATGCAATTTCTTTTTATAGAGACCTACATACATTGTTCAGGGGGTATAGTTTTCCTTTAAAAGGTTGAACTTGATGGACTTCTATCTTTTTTTTTTTTTTAAATCAAACTTACTATGATACCATGATTGTTCTTGGGTGCTTTGCTTTCCTTTGGATCATCGTACTGTCCCTGTTGTTGTTCCAGTTCAAGTTTTATGGTTTTATGTTGTGTTTGTATCCTGTGATGATGAGGCCCTGGTTCTAATTCCAGTCTGTCTTTGATCTGGTTTCAAACTCCATATGCCACAACTGGATTAGATATCAGATGGCAGTGCTCTTTGGTGGTAATGTAGTACAAGGTGCAACGTTTGCTGCTGTATTTACATCCTTACTGTACATCTTAACAACTGTGGAGCTGAGATTCAGGCATAATACCTACAGACATTGCACTTTGGGTTGCTTTACCAGCCATACTGCTTATCCAGAAATTAGAAGTCCTCAAGAGACTTTACTCCAATAAACCCACTCCCCTACCAACCCCAAATGGGGTTTCACCAGATTGTGTGTCTCTGAGCAGGGCAAAGCAGGTAGGAGACCTGGCTGTGTTAGGAACTGCCAGAGAAGCTGGGAGTGCTGCCTGATACTGTATGACGCAGAGGGAGCCCATGACAAGGTTGTGACTCTCAGAGAGAGTATTGTGAAGAAAGTGAGGAAGCCAGGAGGATTCATGTGAGTAGAGGGGTGAGACACCCAATAGGGGCCCAGCATAATCAGGGACTGCACCAAGTTTGAAGATAGTGCCCATTGATTTGTTTGTATCATACAATGGTCACCATTGAAGCTGTCTTCCTTGAAGAAGCCTGTGTCCCTGTCTTTCTGCTCCTTTGTCCTATGCTGCCTGTCCACCATTGACTAATGCCCCCCCCCCCAAAGTTACGTGTGCAAGCTGCCAGTTTACCACAATCCCTTATGAAAATCACTATTCAGCTGGTAAGCATGAGGCTCAGTAAAGGTCAAAAATTTCACTTGCAAACAATCCCTAATACCCAGTGCTACCATTTCTACCTTGAAAATAAATATTTATCAGCTCTAGGCAATCTGTTCCACTATAGTGTAAAGTAACTTCTCTCATGCCATTCACATGATTCTCTTTCTAAACACAGAATCCTACTTTGGTAAGCAGGGATGGAGTGAATTTTACCAGTTTCCCTTCTGCAAAAATTCGCCGTGGGCAAAATGTTGCAGACACCAATTAAAGTCTATGGGTGTCATTTTTGTAGAGGAACAAGGGGGAAAATTTGCCCATCTCTGTTGGTGAGCACAGTTATGTTCTAATGAGCGGGTCAGATTTGGTTAGAAAATCCAATTAACCATATTTATAGAAAACACAGTTACAATGCAACAAAAGGTTGGTTTAAAAAGCTTCAAATGTTGCTAAGCAGGGTAAAAGCAAAGATAATTAGAGGAATTAAAGGGTCATTTCATGCTCAGAATATCACTAGAAATGGAGGAATATAAATACAGACCAAAGTAAAGACAGTATTTGAAGACAGAAGAAAGAGTGACTGCTTTAATGAATGTGAGGACATGATTCCATTTGTAGTTCTGGCATTATTGAAAAATGATTACACCTTTGAGGCAGCCAAGCATATCTTTCTATAAGAAAGATAAAATTCCTAGTGTGCTTAGAATTAATTAATGGAACTTGGACTGCCGGTTCGTATGTCTTTGGTATAAAATGAGGTGATCCGCGTTAATGAGCTGATTTGAGAAAATGAGAAGGAAAAAGTATGTTATGACGAGAAATACCATTTCTGCTTAATCATATTGGCTATTTAGCAATAACAGGGCTTTCTCAAGATTATTATTATATCCTCTGTCTCACTGCCATTTAAATGCAGCTTTAGGTACATGAGGTTGATTCTGTATTTCTACTGCTCAGTGGGAAAATAAGAGTAACGGGATCAGTGACAAGCCTGATCTGTAAAAGATATTAGGGCTCATTTACAACTGCAAGTGCACTAAGCAAAATGCAATATCATACAGTTGCCATGTTTTTCCCCACAATGTAGATTTTTTTTCTCTGTAAGTTCAATTTCCAAAAACAACACTTTCCCGCCACTGTTCTTTCAGATTTATATGTGGTTCAGTTTGAGGTGCTCTATGTTAAGCCTTGCTGCATTAAAGCTTCCAGGTCAATTCCAAATAGTAGTAACAAATAGTGATGGGCGAATCTCCTGCGATTCGCTTCGCCTAGAGATTCGGCGAAAAATTTGCTAAACGAGTCGCGGGACGATTTTGTCACGCGTCGCATCAACTTTGTCACGCGTCGCGTCGTTTTCGGCGCGCGTCGTTTTCGGCGCGCCAAGCGAAATTTCACTGGTGATTCGCGAATTTATTCGCCAGCGGCGAATTCGACCTAGGCGAATAAATTCGCCCATCACTAGTAACAAAGGCACACTCACTTCAAAAGCACGGATTTGGTGGAAAATTATACCCGTTGCTGTAATAGCATTATAAAGGGTAATAAAATGTATCATCCATCTAAAGGATTTGAGATCATATTAAAAGATTTTGCTACATGCAACACGACAGGGGTAATTTACATGTTAAAATGCCCCTGTGGTAAAGCATACGTGGGGAAGACGAAAAGACAAATTAAAATACGTATAGGAGAACACAAGAGAGCAATAGATAACTGTGATTTGGATAAAATGAAGTATGTTACTTCGGTTAGCAAGCATTTTAAAACTTTTGGACATAATAGTAAACAAATGAGATGGCAGGTATTACAAGTAGTTAAGTTTCCCATACGAGGTGGAGATAAAGATAAATTACTTCTACAACAAGAAACTTTATGGATAGAAAGACTAAATACACTCGCCCCAATGGGATTAAATGAAGAAATAAGCTACGATTGCTTTTATTAATATATGTGTAGCCTGATTTTGTAATAAGGGAAATGTGAACTTTTTGTATTTATTATATGTATATATATATATATATTATTTCACAGTGATTTATTTGGACACAATTGAAAAGAATCCTGGAAGACTGAATGTATGGACTTAATTTATCTATGGATTAATATGACACCAAGGTATCACTGTTATTTAAATAAGAATTACAAATGACTGACTATCAATCACGATAATGATGTCATCACTTAATCACAAGGGGTGGGGGATAAGATAGACCTCCCCTTTAAAAGGTTTCCCTAGCACTGTTTGTAAGTAGCACTTGATGAAGGGGTTGGACCCCGAAACATTTGCTGAGATCTCACCATGAATAAATAAGAAGATTTTTTTTCTCTCACAATTCAAGTCACACTGCGGGCAAAAAGGGGAGTTAAACCTGGAGCTGTAATTTTGCTTCACTGCAAATTGGACACAATTGTACTGACGTCTTTCTGGTGTCCACCATTCTTTTGGCACAACTGAACTTTCAGGATTGACACAGGGCACTGTGGGAACTGTGAAGGTACCACCTGGATAGAAGGCAGGAGTAGCTCCAGGGGGACTATAAATGGTATTTCCCAGTATGCCCAGGATCTGACAATTGAAGTACAATGCTAATAGCTGTATATTACAGAATAGCAAAATCATTACACTTTTGGAGTCCTTCAATTCCAGCCAGGGCTCTACTTGCAGGTATTATTTGCAAGGAGCACTTTATTTGGCTTTTGTGCTAACAGTAAGCAAAGTTTCTACTAAAAATGGCTAATCCAGTGCCTGATAAATATTAGTTTTGTATATAGTTTAAACCAAATGTATCTGTGTGCCAACCCAATAGAAAACATAACTGCAACTCCGCTCTTCCTCTAAGCAGTTCTTTTAGCACTGGTTTTACACTCAGAATGCTGCATGCTGTCATTTACAGATGGCTACAGAGAAAGAAATTAAACATGACTATGACTAGTCCTCTTTTAACTTTTAATAATCTGTAGGGCAATCAATCAAAGAGCTATATGTTTGGGCAGTTTGATAACACGACTCAGTAGAAAATCTTCAAGTCTTTCTGACTGCAGTTTGTCTTCAGAATGACTTAACGATAAAATCAGAAAGCCAAAAAAAAAGTCTAGAAACTCAAAGCAATTTATTACAGAGGGGGCTTGGTCCCAGAAGCTAGAATGAAATAATACAATTTAAAAAGCTACCCAAGGTGATAAATTAGTTTTTTCATATGCTGTACACAAGTGATGATTGGAATGAGAAATGTGTTATTTTTCATCGGTTCTGTTGATTCCTATTTCTCTTACAGCTTAGTGCACATCTCTGAAGGAGAAACCAATGGAAATCACATTGTTTTCTGCTGCCCTCCTAACAATATTTTCTGACAGACAATTTATTCCTGACTGCAAGATGGATCAGACCAGTCAACTTTGTTTTAATTTCAGTAACTTTGTATTTTCTAAAAAAATCCAACCTCTTCTTGAAGCTATCTAATGTATCTGTCAGTACACCAGCCTAGGGGAGAGAGTTTCACAGATTCACAGCCCTGACTGTAAAAACCTATTTCTGCAAATTACGATGGAACATTTTTTCTTCTTATCTGAATAGATGCCCTCATGTTTGCTAGGAAATTCTACTGCCAAATAAAGTGTCAAAGAGTGTTTTGTGTGGTGCCCTTGTATAAAGTTATCATATCCTTGTTTAAAGGGAAAAAAGACACTATGGTTAAAAGCCTCCATCCACCACCCTCCACTGACCCCCCTGACTGATTCCTCCCCACATAGTCTTTGACTAGAAAAAGTGTCCCTGACAGCAACACTTACCTATCTATGCAGAGTAGCTCAGTGGAGCTCATGGGCATCATCTTCAGTAGCTTTTTCTTCCGGTAGATTTTTCGTGGAGAACGACCAGCACTTTTGGTGCATGCGCAGTTTGAGCTAGTCTGTATTAGTGGCAACTGTGCATTCACCGGAAACCTCCATAAATTACCAAAGAGAAAGAAGAGGATCTGAAGATACAGAAGCTACTGAATATGGCTCCTATGAGGTTTGCTGCTCTACTCTGCACTGATAGGTCAGTGTTGCTTCCAGGCACACTTTTTCTAGTAGAAGACTATGTGAGGAGGAAGCAGGGAGGAGGCCAGTGGAGGGTGGTGGATGGGGGCTTTTAACTTTAGGTGGGTTTTGTTCTCCTTTAATCGCCTCTTATACAGCTTAAGCAACCCCAACATGGACAGTTTTTCTTAATAAACAAGACTTTTTACTCCCTTTAATACCTTTGTTGTCCTGCATGGCATATGGTAGATATAACGTTCCAATGCTTTGAAAAAAGAGGCAATGACCCTCTTCTACTATGAATCTATACCATTTTAATACAGGACAATACAATACCTTTCAGGCCATTGCAGCTGCTGACTGGCATTGCTTGCTACTGCTAAGATTAAAATACACTAGTACTCCCTGCTCCTTCTTCATCAAGGGTCTGTCTATTCATTCATCTTAAATATTGTTGTAGTCTAAGATGCTCCATAAATGTTTGATGACCCACTTCTAGATGCTGCTATTGGATATATGACTGAAGCAAATTGTGCAACTTCCAGCAACAACACAGACATCACAGTGTCTAAAATAAACACATACAGTATTCACATGAATGGATCCATTAGTTTTATCTGATGATGGGTAAAACATCATCAACTGGACTGTACTCCTATTAGCAGGAGCAGGTAGCAACTTCCAGGTGCTCTGGAAAAAAAAAAGCTAAAAAAATAAAGGATGCAATGTGCTGCCAGTTCAGTAACAAAGCATATGTGTTTCTACAAGAAATATATCTAGTGTATAGTATACTGACTCTCTCTCCCCAAGCTTCTGTGAGACTCATGTGTTAATGTTCTCTTATTGCTTTCCTCTTTTATGTACCTAATAGAAACAGTAAAACTATTTTTTCAGCTGTAGGGTTTCCTTGACTTATAATTTACCTTACTAACACAGGCTACCTCTAGTGATGGGCGAATCTCCCGAGTTTTGCTTCGCTGAAAAATTCACGAATTTCCAGAGAAATTTGCGAATTGGCGAAAAATTAGTTTTGTTTTCGACACGCGTCGTTTCTGTCTTGTCGTTTTCGGCGCATTTTGCGAATAAATTCACCCATCACTAGCTACCTCGAATGGATAGCAATTTTACCACCTCTGCTAATTTCTTCTGATTGAACTCACAGGTACACCAGGCTGTGAGAAGCACATAAACATCTACCGTAGTTTGAGCCTTCTTTCAAATGGGAAAATGCCGTGGAATAATGGTCAGCATAGAAGTGGCTTTATTTTGGAAGTACAAATGACAAGTCTTTACTCTTCAAGGAGTGGAAAATGAAGAACTGATGCAGACTTAATTCATATGAAAAACAGTTCTGTTTGTATTACTGGGTCTAAACCAACCTGCATCTGCCTAGCGAGAGCTTATTATCAGCATGAAATACTGTTCCACGGTGATGGGAAATATCTGCCTTCTTAGCTAATGCCACACCAGCTTTCCTGCAGATTCTGTGTCAGAGTATCGAAAAACCAAATATGGATCAAGTCGCAAAGCCTATTTGACATCCTATTAAATTGAGCCCTGAAAAAAGGGGCCCATAATTGCATTCACAGACGCACACAAAGTCGTTCTGCTGAAAGACTGCTGAGCACAGAATTTGTCAGGGAACTGCTGGAGGTTCCATTTATCACCTAAGAAACCCTACTGTTTGTACACTGCTAAGCTACCTCTCTTTCAAGCCTAGCGAAAGCCATGCTTCGTTTTTAAAGATTCATAGAAAAAGATAGGCATGTAGCAAAGTGCTTACGCTTCTGATGCATATCACCGTAGATCAGTACTGTCGCCTTAATTACCTGCAGAAGAAATGCACGTTAAGACTTGCTTGTAGCAATTAAATACTCTGTATTACTAGGAAATTGTGGTTCTAAGATTGATAGAATTTTGATATGATTGTGCAGCTAATTAGACATTCCTTCCAAAGTTATCTAGTATTAGTGTATGAAATCAGCTTCCATTTTAGATTTTTGAACATAAATCACAGAGAGGAATTTTTAAACAGATGAATAAATCTGTAATATGTAGATTTACACTAATACACCGAGAGATTGATTTTATTCCTTGGGAGATAATCATATAACCAGATAGAAATGTAGCAAAGTGCTTACGCTTCTGATGCATATCACAGTAGATGAGTACTATCCGCCTTAATTACCTGCAGAATAAATGCACGTGAAGACTTGTTGCTTGTAGCAATTGAACACTCTGTATTACTAGTACATTATGGTTCTGAGATTGATAGAATCCTGATATGATTGTGCTTTCCAAAGTTATCTAGTATTAGTGTATGAAATCAGCTTCCATTTTAGATTTTTGAACATAAATCGCAGAGTAAAATTTTAAAACAGATGAATAAATCTGTAATATGTAGATTTTCCTTAATACACCGAGAGATTGATTTTATTCCTTGGGAGATAATCATATAAAACTGTTGTTTTCTTGCCTTTTCTTCCTGAGGATTATGGAAGAAGATTGTGTATATAGTTGTTGAGACTAGGGCAAAGTGGTCCCTACAGAGATAAAAGAGACACCCAAGTTGAGATGGAGCACAGCTTTTATTAAATTCCATAGCAATACAGGTATGGGACCTGTTATCCAGAATGCTCGGGAGCTGAGAGTTTCCTATAATTCCTTAAGTCTACTAGAAAATCCTGTAAACATTAAATAAACCCAATAGGCTGGTTTTGCTTCCAATAAGGATTAATGATAAGGTAGCAAGGTATTGTTTTATTATTACAGAGAAAAAAAGGAAATAGTTTTTTAAAATTGCGATTATTTGGATAAAATTGAATCTTTGTGAGACAGCCATTCTGTAATTCAAAGCTTTCTGGATAACGGGTTCCTGGATAATGGATCCCATACCTGTAATAGAATCACAACAGTATAACATAGATAAAATGTATACTAACCTCACCCACTAAGTACATGATGAACGGTAAGGCTAATGATACAAATAAGGAGACAACATCTTCTTGTGGAAGGCATCCTACATTGCATGCATTTCAGAAGAATACAGTCAGATGGTAATAAATGTGTTATATAATGTTAAATATATGTATTACTGGTAATTACTGATTATAAACAGAGTCTGCCCTTCCTTGTATTTTTGAACACATCTTCTGCCTTTCAGCACCGGGGTCCTGAGTTTAATTCTGGCTTGGGCAATATCTGCCAGGAGTGTGTATGTTCTTTCTGTGTCTGCATATGTTTCCTACGACTACTAATTGAATGCATATGTCTCCTACCACACTCCAAGAAATATACAGGCTGGTTAATTGACCTTTGGCTGCATTTAAATGTGGCAGGAACCTTAGATTGTAATCATCACTAGGCAGGGAACGGTGTGTAAAGCAGTGTGTAATTGTGACAGCTCTATAATATAAATAGCAGATAATAATGTGCCTGGGCTTTGTGCATAGTATCTTTGGGTTTTGTGTAGATTGCCAAAGGGGATAAGTTAGCAACATGCATTAATTATGAATAACCACATTGGTTATTGGACTGAAAGTTTATATAGTGTCGTGGGTGGAAAATTAAGTAGTTGACTACTGAAGCAGACAGAATAACAAAATCTCTCAATAACAAATTGGAGAATATAATAAAAATCAGTAATGAAAAAAATATGTACAATGTGAACAGTTGTTTCTTTGTTTATCACCAGCTTTGCAGATCTTTAGCGCCTGCTCCACCAGCAAGAAAAGGTTGTACATTTCATACTTAGCGCCAGAGCATACTGGATGTAATCTTCATATGGGAAAACACACCAAAAACATATTCCAAGAACGCCTTAAAAATGGGATATGAACAATTTAAATTCTCAATTTAACAGTGAAAATAATCACCTTTAATATACTTTTTGTTCTTAAAGAGACACTGATACCAGGAATATAATAACATTGTCTTTGCATGCTATTTATAATCGAATAGAGTCTTTATAAACGATTTTATAGATGGATCGAATCATTTCTATTCAGGCCCGGACTGGCAATCTGTGGGTTAGGGCAAATGCCAGAGGGGCTGCTATAAGGTCCCATAGAAAGTCAGTATTTAGTGGGCTGGTGGGGGCTGTTTGGGCCTCTATGTGGGCTGATTGGGCCTCTGTGTACCTGAAATGCCAGGGCCTATTTTGATTCTCAGTCCAGTCCTGTTTCTATTCGATCATTTGAATTCGAAGGATTTCAATTCGACCACAATTCGATTGGTCGATTCGAGGGTAAATTCACCCTCGAATTAGACCAATAGTAAATCTGCCCCTAATCATGTAAACATTAAATTATCCCAATAGGCTGGTTTTGCTTCCAATACGGATTAATTATATATTAGTTGGTATCAATTACAAGGTACTGTTTTATTATTACAGAGAAAAAGGAAATCACTTTTAAAATTGTGGATTATTTGATTATAATGGAGTTTATGGGAGGCAGCCATTCCATAACTCGGATCTTTCTGGATAATGGGTTTCGGCATAACTGATCCCATAACTGTACTTACAAAAGCTGATTCATCAGCATACTATACAGAATTTAAAGCAATATCACACCACTACAGATCTACATAGTTGTACCTTTGTTTTATGTCTGTGAATGTACAATAAAATGTATGTCAATTGTCTACATTTAAAGTGCTGTATAAATTTGAATACTAGCATAATCATCAATATTGATTTCAAACCTTGCCATCCAATGAAATTCAGTAGGAATGCACTGGATCTGTGTAATCACTTTAAGTATATTTTAGAAAAGGGATACTGTAATGGGAAAACATGTCTTTTTTAAAACACATTAGTTAATAGTGCTGCTCCAGCAGAATTTGTCACTGAAATCCATTTTAGAAAAGAGCAAAGAGATTTTTTTTATATACAATTTTGAAATATGACATGGGGCTAGACATTTTGTCAGTTTCCCAGCTGCCCCCAGTCATGTGACTAGTGCTCTGATAAACTTCAGTTGCTCTTTACTGCTGTACTGCAAGTTGGAGTGATATCACCCCTCCCCCCAGCAGCCTAACAACAGAACAATGGGAAGGTAATCAGATAGGAGCTACCTAACACAAGATAACAGCTGACTGGTAGATCTAAGAACAACACTCAATAGTAAAAGCCAAGTCTCACTGAGACTAATTCAGTTACATTAAGTAGGAGAAGTAGGAGTGCAGAAGTCTACTGGAGCAGCACTATTAACTGATGCATTTGAAAAAAAACATGTTTTCCCATGACAGTATCCCTTTAAAAACAAATTCTTGCATATTTTTAAGATAAAATTAATTAGATGACTTGTACATTGAACATGGTTTCAGTTCACCAAAAGCAATGTATAGTTCATGAAAAAAGTTATATTAATAGTAAACGGTCTTCCTGTTTTAGCTTCAATGTAATAGATGTGATGCTCTTTACTAATAAAACAGTTATGGGATCCCATACTTATTTATTAAAATTAGACTGTTTTCTGTGTGATTGTTTTACAGGTAAAGAAGAGGAACGTGCCCTGGCCATAAGAATAAAAAAACATCAGGACACACCAGAAACAAAGTTTAAGTCTTATGAGGAAGGAAGAGATGAAGATTTATGCCAGATTCAAATATTTCAACCAGAAACTCTTGAAAAGTGCTCATTTAATGAGTCACTTCCACTTGTAGTCATTATCCATGGATGGTCGGTATGTATTTAAATATTTCTCTTTACTATACAGTGTCTCCCAACTTATTTAGATCCTAAATCATATTTTCTTAATACAGCAAATCTGCTATTCAGGAATAGAAGTAACTATTCAATGACAGATGAAAAGCAAATATATAAAGTGAATGCATTACCAGCTGTGTGTTTTGGTAGGTTGCCATAAACAATCCCACCTGAAGTTTCTTATATCTTGTGATGTTTTTATATTTCCATTGTTTAGGTCGATGGGATGCTGGAGAGCTGGATCTGGAAGATGGCTTCAGCTTTTAAATTACACAAAAGCCAATTTAATGTCATCATAGCAGATTGGTTGACCTTTGCCCATGTTCACTACCCTATTGCCGTGCAGAACACTCGTGCTATAGGTCTAGAAATAGCTGAATTTCTGGAATGGCTGGAGGTAAACTATAAAATCTGTATATTTTATGTGTGTGGGAATCTTCTGAACAGCTTCACTGTACCTTAAGATGCAAAAACAAGGAGCACTAAAACCATTGCCTACCTGAATGTATAGTGTAAACCTATGCTGTTCAACTTCTGTGGTACCAAGGGCCGGAAATTTTCTGGCCTACATGGTGGAGGGCAGGGCCGGAACTAGGGGTAGGCAGAAGAGGCACCTGCCTAGGGCACAAACAAAGGGGAGCGCTTGGCAGGTGCCTGTCTTCTGCCTACCCCAGGATTGCTGCTCTCCAATCCCGCACTTGGTCCCCTTGACCCCCCCCCGCCGGCGCTCTATCCCCTCCGTGCAAACGTTGCATGCGCGTGCCCAGCGCTCCAGGGGAGAGCGCGCACCACTCGTGCACGGAGAGGTAGAGACCGCATTGCGCGCGCACGGAGGGGGAGGGCGCGGGGAAGTGCGGTGGCGCCTGGGGCGCCAGGTACATTTGGCCCGGCACTGGTGGAGGGTGGAAGCCAGTGTTAGCCACTCCCTCTTAGTAAACCACACCCATGTTACCACAAGACAATGTCAATATTAATGGTAGTGGCACACCAAAAAATGATTGGTGCTCACTGTAGGGTTATCACTCACCACTCATATGTTAAAAAAGTTAAGTCATAATAAGACATACCCTTAATCCAAAAAATCCATATGCCTCCTCCTCCCATGTAGACAACACAGTACCCCCAGCACAAGGTTAAACACCTTAGGGGGCCCTGACAACAATTGTCAAATGCTTACAGACCCCTAGAACAAACCCTACCAGGCTTATGTTGCACAGACAGAACAGGGCACACAGGCAGAGTATGGCACACACATGCAGAGTATGGCACACACAGGGAGCTTCGGGAATGCAGAGTATGGCCCACCCAAAGAGCAAAGTATGGTTCACAGAGGGAGTATAGGGCAGGCAGAGTATGGCACACAGGGAGCATAGGACATGAAAGTATGGCAAACACAGGTAGCATAGGACAGGCAAAGTATGGCAAACACAGGGAGCATAGGGCAGGCAGAGTTTGGCACATACCGGTAGCATAGGGCAGGTAGAGTATGGCACACTCAGACAGAATAGGCCAGGGAGAGTATGGCATACACAGGGAGCATAGGGCAGGCAGAATATGGCAGACACAAGGAGCATATGGCAGGTGGAGTATGGCACACATATGGAACATGGGGCAGGCAGAGAATGGCACACCCAAATAGCATAGGACAGGCACAGTATATCACACACAGACAGGGTAAGGCAGTCAGAGCCTGGCACCCACAGACAGAATAGGGAAGGCAGAGTATGACACACACAGGAAGCTTCTACTGTGTCTACTCCCAGGGCAATATTGAGTGCAATTCTCTGCACATTGTCAGATGCAAATCTTTCTACCTGATCCAGTTAAGCAAATATTTGTACCTCATAAAAGCAATTATTCAAGATCATTAAATAATCAGGATTAAATACTGTTTTTTCAATTTGCACATATACTGCAGATAAACTAGATAGAACAGGTAGAAATAAAAAAGGTACACAATAGTTGTAGCTCTTGGGAGATGCTCAGAACCCCATATCCCTGGGGATGTTGCTGGGTCCCACAGGGAAAAGTAGCTGTGTTATGGTCATACAGCTTCGATGAGCTTCCTGAGAACTCTGTAGTGGTGAAACTTCCAATGAAAGTTCATTATTGAATGTAGCAGAGCAATGTTCAGGATACCAAATGTCTTTTATAGTGAAAAATTACTTTTATATCAGCCAGAAGCAGAGCATGAAAAATAAAGCAGTTTTTCTTCTAGGAAAAAGATCAGCAAATAAAACAGCTTTTCTCAGCAGTATAAAAATGTACATCCGATCTGAGCAGTTCTTTACACCTCCTCTTAATAAGTTTCCAGTTCACAGCAGACTAAACAGACTCTGTTTATGTTCTAATCACACCCCACTCTCCCACTGAAACTGACCAGCTTGATTAGACCTCCAACTTTCTACTTACAGTACAGGTATAGGATCCGTCATCCAGGAACCCATTATCCAGAAAGCTCTGAATTATGGTAAAGCCATAGACCCCATTATAATCAAATAATTAATTTTTTTTAAACGATTTCCTTTTTCTCTGTAATAATAAAAGTGTACCTTGTACTTGATCCCAACTAAGATATAAACTCAGTTATCGTTACTAGAAGCAAACCAGCCTATTGGGTTTAATTCAATTTAAAATTAAGGTTTGGTGATCCAAATAACAGACAGACCCCTTATCTGGAAAATCCCAGGTATTCTGGATACCATGTCCCATACCTGTATTTAAAAATATGTTTTTCTTTACTACCTGGTCTATGATTACATGCCTTGCATTTTACTCTTCTCTCTTCCTTACTGAAAAAAAATTGCTGTATACATTTTAATGTGTTCTTTTGTATACCCACACAGAATTTGATAAATTACTAAAAGAAATTCCAATACTGGTGTATTCATGTATGATAGTGAGGCAAGCAGTCTTATTTATTACATTTTCTAGCAGATCTCCCAAAGATTAGATTTCTCTTACTGAGAAGAAAATGCACTCATCTCTCTATCTTGGCACTTTCCTTTCCTTACTGAATATGCGAATATGAATTTGGTACTGAATCTTAACTGCCATAATGTTTCAGCTCATTCTCAGATAGTGAAAGTGGCATGTCTAAGACTATGTTAAAAGAACAGTAAATGCTGAATATACTGTGGTTCAGTTCCATTCGTATTTCTGTTTTCGTTAGGTGGTTTTATATACATTTCTCTTTCCATAAAGTTCATCATTTTCTCACTGCATATATTTATTAAAATGTCTACAAGATTTATTTTGACTAGTATTCATGACCTGCACAATCACAGTAACATTTTCTTGAATTTACCTAAATCATTCAAAGCCTAGGCAAGTTTCTACAGAAGTATGTCGGGGGCTGTATTTTCAACATTCAAGCTATTTTATGTCACATCTTTTTAAATAGTCAACTTTTAACAGACTCATTGAAAATTAATGGAACAATGGAATATTCATTGCAATCACGTTTATCACATTTTTTCAATTTTGCTTCTTACACTAACGATCAAGTAAAAGAAAACTAATATGAAAATAAATTAAACTGAATCTACCATTTTGTGACCCATTTAGGGTACTGTTTATGGTTGCTTGAGTATTTCGGCTCAAGCTATCTTAACGGAAACCCCACATGAGTTTCCTAACTAAAACCAAGCAATGTTCCATATTTTCCACAAATGGGTTTTGTAATGAATAAAAATCTCAGGACCTAAAAGCTGCAAATGTTTGTATCTGTTACAAAAGTGTGTTCATGTAAAATAACAAATAAAAAACAAAAGGTTTGTGCAATCATATATAAACCCTTTATTCTCAAATTATAATATGCCAATTAGTGTTCAGTTTGGTTCAATATAAAGCCAAACCTCTTTTCGAGGATTTGTTAGTGAGCCAAATCCTAAATCTTTACTTTCTTTCAGCAATCCCATATTGTAGGACATAAGCCTTTTTGGGTCTACCCTATCTATTTTCTGCACCATTTATTGCTAAGGATCATTAAGGTACAAGGATTCAATGTTTCCCTGGTATCGTACATAGTAAAGAGAAAAAGGGGCAGTATAGTGGACATTAGGCTCCTTAAAGGACAAGGAAAGGCAAAGAAATAAAATCCCATTTTTACTTTCTTTAATGAAAAAGAAATCTATCTCCAATATACTTTAATTTTAAAATGTGTACCGTTTTTATAAGAAAC
Organism: Xenopus borealis; assembly: GCA_024363595.1. Taxonomy (NCBI): domain Eukaryota; kingdom Metazoa; phylum Chordata; class Amphibia; order Anura; family Pipidae; genus Xenopus; species Xenopus borealis. The sequence goes on along the minus strand of CM044435.1, from coordinate 91,438,723 downwards.
CTGACTGTATGCAGTGAAATTCTCCCATCATTTAGTGCTTCTGGCAGGGAAACAATCACTTATGAACAGCAGGGGGAGCCCCTGTCTTACTTACCAGCCATGCAGAACTCAAGCAGACCACACTGAGCATGTGCAGTGCCAGTGTCAGACAAAGATGTATAACAAAGTTACAAGATGACAGCCCCCTGTGGCCAACTTTGAAAGCATAAATCATTTGTTTGATTAGGCTTGTGGTGCAGTAAGTTCATGTTTATGTTTAGTATACAAAATACAGCATTTCTACCCTTATTCTATTTTACACTTTCCTTGCCCTTTAAGCTAATAAGCTTTCTACAAAATGTCCTTGCTTACTCATATGCCCCCAGTCACGAGAAAGGAAATATTGAAATTCACTTTTTTATCTGTTACAGGCCATTGTAAAGCAATTCTCTACTTTAGCTGCCATATAATTAGCATAAATATGTTCAGCTAGGCAAATTATTGCACTTTGTACTCTGTTGCCAATACACATTTATATGTAAAATTTATCAGCATTATATAATTACCTTCGCTTCTTTCTTCAAAATTAGGTTGATGTCTTTCAGCTACTAAATAGCAGTTTTTTGCATGGAACAACACAATTTTCTGTTTCTTATACCTGCTCTGAATTTAAATACATGATGAAGCAGATCATCTTGCTTGTGATTTACAGTAAAATGAAATGCAAAACAAGGAAGATGTTAATTGTCCTTATGGGAAAAGCTAAAAAAAGGCTTAGCTCATTGCATTTTGGGGCATATGTATTGCTGAGCCAGTTAATGGAACGGGCTATAAATCCCAGTTAATAAAGGGTTTTTAGCGAATTCCCTTAAATGTAAGCAGAATAAAAATGACACCACATGATAATATCTCATGATCAAAGGACATTATCTCTAAAATTAAAATGTGATCCTATATTAATAAAGAAGATTTTCAGATACAAATGTTCAGATTCCCAGGATATATTTCAAATTAAATCAGATCTTTGGGTAGTAATTTGACTACACATGGACAATATATAGGACTGTATTTAATAAAAGCTCCCAAAAAGGGGTTAGTATTTGAAAAATATTTTGCCTATTGGTTTAATTTAAAAATACATGCACAGTTTTCTTGATAAGTTTCCCCAAACAGAACAGAGACAACAAGACCACTATTGGTTTACAGTGGATTCAAACTATACAGCTTCTTCAGAACACATTGTAGGAAAAGTTATTTTATCAGATCACCTTCACAGTCGTACAGTATAATGAACTGTTCCTCATCTATAAGTTAGAGATATGGGCGGGAATTATGGAATTTAAGGGATTCATTTTATGGACCTCAATATTTCTTTTTAAAGCAGAAGGAACAGCTCCTTCAAAAGTAACACATATATATACATATGTGAGAACTTTTGCAATTTACTTTAATATTTTAAATGTAAGTTTTGAGAAGAAGACACTCTGTGTCTTCACTAAGCCCCCAACCTTGCTGTCAGGGTGCTGCACTGTGATCTGGAGGGACAGAGAAATATGCTATAGCTCAGTGCTGTCACATTTTCAATATCCCAGCTGTGCTTAACCCAATTTCCAAAGTACTTTCTTAAGTTACACTGCTTTTTTTCTTTAATCTTTTAGTTAAACTATGTTTCAATGCAGGCCTCCTGAACATAGGAGTTTATTGCACCTTTACCAATGTTTTGCTGTTCATAAACTACTTCAATCCATAAAACAAGAGCAAAGTGGAAAGGCAATGCCAAGTTCCTGAATAATTGCATGTACTGAGAAACCATTAAGAAACCAAAAATATTTCAACGTTCCACCATCTGATAAAATGTTCAGCAATTCATTTTCAGCAACATGTGTGGTATCATCATTGTCCGCTTACCAGAAACATTGAATCTAGAATAGAATATTTAACTATAAATAGATGTAGAATATTGTTATGCTATGTGTCTTCAATAAAAGGCATAAATATCAAAGCTCATTCATACTATTAACATGATATAGTACAAAAAGGAAGAGCCTCATTTTAAATATAGAAATCATGTATTTTAATGGAACTGGTGCCCTCTCAACTGCAGAAGCTTTAGACTTCCCTTTGTCTCTGCTGCCCATACCGACTACATTTGATGGGCTGTTCTTCTCTCCTTGGCCCTGCACATTTAGGCCCCTCAGCATAAACCAAAGGTCCCCTCAAATATACACATTCTTGCTAACTAAATTAACATTCTGTAAAAACAAGCAGCATTGCCTTAAAAACAGAACCATTGTTAAATCATCCACTTTTTTCCCAAAAGAAAAACAAACTATATTAAAAACTATATCCGTGCAAAATTCTCTGCCATATGTTGGCTTTACTAATTCTATATTTTTTACTGAAAAGAAGTGCCAGTATTTAGAATAGCTACAGAATGAAAGGTTCCCTTCCTGCTATTGGTTTTTATTATCTTAGCATAGCATTTTGTCCTGTTGTTTTGTCTCTCTTTATATATTTTGTATGATTCAGAGCATTAATGCCATCCCCATCCCTGTGTATTAATTAAACATGTAAATCATGTTATTTTCCAGTCCTCTATTCAATTTCCAAGAAGTAACGTCCATTTAATTGGATACAGCCTTGGTGCACATGTTTCAGGATTTGCCGGCAGTTACATCAGGGGCTCAAACAAGATTGGGCGAATTACAGGTAATATATATTTATTTATAATCTTTGTAAAACATAATTTAAATTCAACATGTACTCATTGATTCATGACAGTGGAATCCATGTATGTTATAGACTAAAAGGGAATGTAAATATATGTGCAGGGATCAGAAGAAAGCACTTTGACTTCATAACATGGCCACTGCAGAATGACCAAAGAGGGGTTTCATGTTAATGTCTACGCAAAGGCATTGGTTGTAGTAAAAAAAAAAAATTGTTTCATTTCTGAACTTCTGCCTGTTGTAGTTATGTATGTGTGTGTGTGTGTATATATATATATATATATATATATATATGGAACATGGAGGAGCACTAACCAAACAAAAACCACAGCTTCCCTGAGGAAGATCACTATGATGTGATCGAAACGTTGGAATATCTTCTGTTTTTCTATTAAAATCAGTTATCCTAACTGAGCCTGTTGAGTGCGGTATTTTTTTGCGATTTCATATATATATATATATATAAAAATATATAAAACGTCTCTGAGAGTACCCGCACTCTTCCTTGTCGAAACGTTGGATTTTTAAGTGTTGTTACAATAAATCATTTAAATGGAAAATACTTGGAGTGCTGGTCCTTGCAAAATATTATATATATATATATATATATATATATATATATATATATATATATATATATATATATATATATTTTGCTAGTGATAAATAAGAACTTGATTTAGTGATATAAATTGGCTTAATTTTTGTACTGTTGGTTTTATTTGGAAATTGACAAGTAGATGAATCATGGCATACATAAAGTAATCAGGAAACAAATGTTAACAGTAATTGTAATAGAAAAATTTTACATTCATATTTTCCAGTACAATAGGGTATTCATATAATATACGGTAGCACTCAGCAAAAAAAGGCCAGAGGTAAGAGTACCAGCTGCTCCAGAATAAATCATGTTTAGCTGAACTAGAAACCTACTGTCATTGGAAATGCCAGGGGAACAGCTTCATTAGTAGTTTGTCTTAAACAGTAGCATATTAAATATTACCATTTACAAGACAAAAAGAGTCCTGTTATCCTAGTTAGGTAGGAGATAAATCAGAGTATATACCATAATGCAAAATATACAGTACAATAGTGTAATTATAATTTCATAAAAGTTGTTGGAAAGAAATACACACACTCAAATACTCAGACAGTTATATACGCACAGACTTATCCACAGTGATAGATAGATAGAGAGATAGATAGATGATAGATAGATAGATAGATAGATAGATAGATAGATAGATAATTATAATCATATCACATAATGTGGGAACCCTTTATTGCATTTGTCTTATAGGACTTGACCCAGCTGGACCATTGTTTGAAGGAATGTCATCTACGGACCGTCTGTCACCAGATGATGCAAACTTTGTTGATGCCATTCACACATTTACTCAACAGCACATGGGGTTAAGTGTTGGTATTAATCAGCCTGTCGCCCATTATGATTTTTACCCCAATGGAGGCCATTTTCAACCGGGATGTCACATTAAAAACCTCATTGCAAACATTGGATACCATGGTAAGAAGTGATAAAAGCCATTCTGTGCTTCTGTTATAATGTGATACATGGCTAGTATTAAAAAATGTAATGTATTATTAGTTTTATGTTACTAGGGTATCATCTCAGGCAAACAAATGTGCTAAATGTTGAACATAGATGAAATATGGTAGTAATGTTTGTTAACAAAAGCTCCAACTTTAGAGGGTTCTGATTATGTTACAAGTTGCAAAGGCATCAGTGGTATATATCACAGCTTTTGGTCTCTATCACATTTCAATAGTCAATGTAGTAAAAAGTCTAGGCCAGAATTACTTTTATTGTTACATTAATAGGGAAGGCGACCAGAACATTTTCTTTTTTTCTGTGTGATATAAAATGTGAAACTTTTATAAGCTTCCCATTAGTATGAACATGGTGACTATTGCATATTACATAGCTATGAAGGCCTAGAACAAGGGACATAGTAATGAACTAAATTAAAATGGTCCTATCTCTCCTGCAGTGGTGCTTGAAAGTTTATTAGCCCTAATCTTTCTGCATATATATGACCAAAAGGGTGATCTGGTTTTCATACTAATCACAAAAACAGATCATCATAACCCATTTAAAGAAATGATTCAAACCATAACACTTGTTCATTTATTTAAGGAAAATTATCCAGAATTATATATTTGTGTGTGTGTGGCAAAGGTTTTTGAACCTGTGCTTTCAGTAAGTGATAAGCCCCCCTCTGGCAGCAATAACTGCAGCTAAATATTTCCAGCAACTGTTGATCATTCCTGGACATCAGCTTGGAGCAATTTAGTCCATTATTCCTTACAGAACAGCTTCAACTCAGGAATGTTCTATTTTGGCTGTATCTTTCCACAAAATAGCCTTCCAATCTGATTAATGCACTTGTTCTTTAGCAAACTGTAGACAAACACCTATGTTCTTTTTGTATTGGCTTTTTCCTTGCATCCCTGCTATGTACAACATTGTTGTTCTGTGTTTTCTTGATTGTTGACTCCTGAACACTGACATTTTTAGTTTCTCAGACATCAGCCTGGTGTTGTTCTTCTCCAGGATTATTACACATCCTTGTTCTTTTTTTTACCAAACTGTTAAAACTGATAAATTACAATAGCAAGAGGAATAAGAGAAGGAGTTATAAGAAGGAGGGGGAGGAAGAAAGATGAGACCATTGTGTACTGTACAGTTTATGTCAGAGGGTAATGTATATTGCTTCAAGTACAGACATTAAAGGAGGAGGAGAGGTTGTTGTTACCTCTTTTGTTCATCGGCCATTAGAAAATTTCTCCTCTAAAGCTGACTATAGATGCAAAGATCCACTCGTTTGGCGACATCACCAAACTAGCGGCGCTGTCCCCGATATGCCACTGCCTGGCAGAGCTGTATCATGGTAATCTGAACGTTGGGCCCTATGGCTGAACAATCGGATTACGACTAGCGCAATCGACTTCCGATGGGGGATATATTAAACAGGGAACTTGAAGCTACACCCTCTTTGGCCTTTGCAAGTCAAATAGAGTAGATTAGTGTACAAATTCTTTCAGTGTCAGTGTCTAAACAGCGGTCTGATATACTGAGGGAATACGTACTACACATACCCATCTTTCCACTAGTTAGATGCAAAGATGTTTTTTTTGCATCTTTACTTCATTACATATTGCTAGACAACTAACAAAGGGTCTTCATAAAAACTAGAACATTGTTTACTCGCTTACCTGACACAAATATTAATTTCTAGAGTGTTAGTTTTTAGGGACCTAGCACAGTAGTTACTCTTTGATTTATGATGTTCCATGTGTTTAATGGACATGCAAGATTACTGAAAGAATACTGTTAAATGTTTAAAAATATGATGTTATAAATTGGTTTTAAAATAGATGAACAAAAGTAACGCTCAACAGCATTTACACAAAATCAGTGAAAAGATAACTGTGGAGTTATCCCCATTCAGGTTTCAGAGGAAGGAAATAGCAGTTACAGTAATCGTTACGTCTAATCCACTTATTTATAAGGGAGGGGGGTGGAGTGGAGAGTGCCCACTGTCCTTAATTAAGAAGAGTCTGGCCAGAAATGACAGAATACTTGTAAACAAGACCTAGGTGATAAGTGTGGGTACAGTCTAACCTACATATTGATGATAGCATTAAGGTAAAGTGACACCCTTATTTTATTCTTACACTTTCTAAACGTTCACCATTAGTCACAACAGTAATTATTCTGTGTGAGAGCAGATGTATTTTCAATTATACAGAGAATCCTTTCCATTGCCCAGCAGACACAATAAATGACTTTAGATACTTTATTCTACTTGCTAAAATAATGATGATAATGATAAATCATTACATCCTCATGTCCATTTTCTAAACATTAAAGCTTTGTGCATGCAAATAAATCACTATCATCCATTTTGATGAAATGTCATTCATAAAAAGAAACATGAACAATTGGGACTGGTCTGGACAATTCTGACTGTGACTCCAGTTTAGGGGTCCATATACCATATAAAGCAGTAATTGGCAAGCGGAGACTCTCAGTAGTTTGGTGAATGGCCAGCACTCTCTTGAAAACCTTTGGCCCCTTGGGAGAGCATAACTCAAAGCACAAAGGACAAATATTGTCCTATATTTTATCATATACTTTAGGGTGGTCAAGCTTGTGGCCCTAGAGCTGTTATTGACTTGAGATACCAAGCAGCCCAAAGGCAGGAGGGCTACAGCTTGGGCTGATCTAATGTTTTCTCCTTAGATGGAAGCCAGAGGTTCCTGCCAAGAGTCTTAACTCTCTAAATTCAGCCCTGTATTTTTTGCACACCAGATATAAGAATAATGTACCCCAGGTATTTTTGTCCAAAATATTCTGCAAACAATGTATTATATTACGATATATATATAATGAACAATTGAACATATTGTTAACATTTCGTTTTCTGCTTGCGTCTAAATGTCAGGCATTAAAGAAACAGTGAAATGTGCCCATGAGAGGTCAGTCCATCTGTTCATCGATTCTCTGCTGAATGACGACAAACAAAGCATGGCTTACTGGTGCAAGGACATCAATACCTTTGACAAGGGTGTGTGCCTGAGCTGCCATAAAAATCGATGCAACACCTTAGGTTTCAACATCAAGAAGAAGAGACTCAAGAGGGCAAGGAAGCTCTTTCTCAAAACAAGATCCCACATGCCCTATAAAGGTTAGTGATATTAATGACAATTAATGGGATAGAGACATGTTGCTGCAATAAGCAATCTGTGGAACAGTTACACAGTCTCATTCGACCTGTAAAAAGATACCTAAGGTGCTGTATATATTGACATTCATGTTGCAGCATGGGTTTGTGCTGCTCATTATTCTGTCAGTGCAGGGGAAAGCAGACGTGCACTGAGTACAAGAGACATCGCTGCTCAAACTATGGATCTAGAAGGATAGAAAGAAAGATTAAAAAAAAAACTTGGTGTAAGGTTGTCAAAGACTCCAGTAAGCAGGGGAATAAAGGAATTAGTAACAGAATTCTGTCTGTTCCATGACCTGACAGGGCAATGTGACACAGTCTGTATAATTATATACACACTGTTATGTGATCAGCCAGCAGGGGTATAATACTCACAAAAATACTCAAACACCTCAAATTTATTGAGTTTCAAACAAAGGGCCTAATGTGCGTAACAGTCATAATAGTTGACCCTGGTCAGTTATGCTATGTCATGAAATCAAGCATTAAAGCACAAGGAAATTTAAACTACAGAAGTAGGCTACATAATGTTGTACATTATGCTTTGTGCTGTTGCTTTGTACCAGCCCAAGGCAACCACCGCCATTTAGTAGTAAAGATCTGTGTCTCCAAAGATGCCCCAGTAGCTCCCCATTTCTTTTCTGCTGATTCACTGCACATGCTCTGTGCTGCTGTCACTTACTGAGCTTAGGGACAATATACAGTACACATAGAATAGAAACGTCACAATATAAGGCTGATTAGTCATTAATATGGATACTTACTACATGGCAATAGAGAAACCAGTGCAACTAGCATCAGCATTTAATAATCAGCCCTGTAGCATCATCTTATATTACAGGACAATCTCATTTTCTGCTTGATAATTTGTGACAACCCCTAAGCTTAGCTTCTCAACAGCCCATTGAGCATGTGAGTGTCACATACACTTTCCAAGATGGTGACCCCCTGTGACAAGTTTGAAGTCCAGGATCATTGCTGCTGTTGACAAGCTGAGACTTTAGGTTAGTGCAATAAGTTCAGTATATAAAACATGGCATTTTTAGTCCTATTCATTTTTAGGTTTTCCTTCTCCTTTAAGCAGCAAATGGGTGATGTAATTACAGGTGCAAAGTTTGCTACTGGTTTAGTACCCCTAGTAACCAAGTCAGGGTTAATATCTCCCAGAGCCGTGTTCAAGCATTCTATTGCTCCCTGGAGAAATGCTGCAGGACAAATATGTCATTTAGCCCAGGAGATCTAATACTCTGAACAGAAATGGAATGAAAAGCTGAACAAATCCTGGCATTTGCCGTTACTTGCTGCTAAATATGCTGAGTGAATGGCAAAGTTCAAAATCCCTTTACAAAAACATATGGTGAAATTCTCCCTGAACTTTTCAGCCAATAATTTGTTTTCCCAGACACATAAGGCAGCTGGCGCTCTGCTACCCTCTGTCCAGAACATATGAAATATTATCTGTGACATTTACAGAAAGATAAAAAAAACTGGAAGGAAAAGACAGATGTGTTTGATGTTCAGAAATGCTGCATATTCAGGCACTAAATAACACAATCCTCCCAGTGATGTTTTTAGATAAAACATTTTATATGAAACATTTGATTTGTTGCTCTTCTGGAGATAGCAGTGAAGTCATCTCTTTCATTTATCAGGTGAGTTTCTCAGATAAAGTAGTTCAAAGCCTCATTTTGTATCTTCAGTTTTGGGTCTTATTATAAATTAACATTTATAGTCATTGGTGTATGGTCTGACGAAGTTATGTTTCTCATGCCTTATACTTTCCCAGAGGAATCTTGTATGCCAACAATTGATGCAAAAGTGCAGTTGTATAAATAAGAGGCCTCAAAGAATAGAAAAATAAGAAGAAGAAAAAAGTATATGAAACTGGAACTCCCTTCAGCAATATCCAAGCTAAGCAACTGAGGGCACCATGCTATAATGATTGTGTATAAGTGTTTGAGTACCTGTAGTTCAGTAGGGATAAAAGAAGTGATTAGAAGTGGAATAGCAACTATAGTAAAGTAAGCAAGTACATTTAGCAGTAGCACAGCAAGTCCTAAGAACTAACTGTGGCTGTGAAATGGAAGGAATAGTAACGTGAGATGGTGTCTATAGAAGCAGTAAGGATTATGGCCACTTGAGAGGACTGTGGCTATGGGATAGCATGTACAGAAATGTGAGATGGTGCAGGTATGAATAGACTTTTTCAGGACTTTCTCATACATATGAGACAGGAAGGAAATTAGAAAAGTGGTTGTGATTCACTTTCCTGCAGTTCAGGTTGCTCTGCACTTTGACAAAAAGATTTATAACTGTCATATAATTTTAAAATAAAATACCAGTATATTTGGCATAACTATAGAACACAGATCATGATCCATGACCTAGAAAAATGTTAAAATGTTATAAAATTCAGAAATATCAAGAATAAAAAGCTCTGCTCACAAGAGCTCAAAGCCTAAAAGAGATGGGACTAGAATTTGAGTTGAAAGTGTCTTGGAGTTAAATACTGCACCTCCTTCTTGAGTATCATGTCTATATATAAATTCATATATATATATATATATATATATATATATATATATATATATGTTTAAAGGAGAACAAAACCCTGGCGAAACTCTTTTTTTTTTTTACGCCAGCGAATTTTTGGCAGGTGAATTTTCGCTGCTGTTTTGCAAATTTATTCGCCCGCGACAAATCGCGGGAATTCGCAGAGAAATCGCACCTGGCAAATATATTCGCCCATCACTATTCTCAGGCTAATTTGCATATGGAGGTCAATTTAAAGTGGAATGGAGCTATTTATGTTACATGGTGCATCTAATACATTACATTTTGATAACTAGACATGCCAAGGGAACCTTTATAAAGTCAATAGAGTTGTTTTAATGTCCTACACATGAGCCCACAGTTAAATAATGTGCCATATGGTAGAAAATGCATGGAGGAAACCAGGTATCCAATACATTTTTATACCTTTTGCAGCCTAAGATGCCAGCGTTTTTTGTACTTTGAAGATATTACAGTCCAAAATGATGATGTAAGTAACTGAAGATTGAGGGTGGTTTATGCACTCCAATACAATTCGCCAGGTCAGAGCTGGAGAAGGCAAGTCTGGCGAAAAAGGTAGCTGTAAGGAGAAGTCCCTTACCAGCGCAGCGGGGACGCCCGCCGCGCCTCCATCGGCGGGGACGCCCGCCGCGCCATCCTTCCTCCTCTGTGCCGGTTCCCTAGTGCGAGCCGCGCGCGCACTTCCGGTTTATATAGGCGCATGCGCGCTGGCGTGATGACGTCAGCGCGCAATGGCGCGAAATTCAAAAGTATTTAAAGGCACATTTTTACTTTTTGCATTGCCCGTGATAGGTTTTGTTCCTGGTGCCTTGTACTTGTGCTGTAAAGCTTCTGATCTGTCTGATACCTGTGTTTGACCCTGCCTGGCTGTTTTTGACTACTCTGATCTCTGGAACCTGACCCTTGCCTGAAACCGACCTTGAATTTGCTTAACCCTCCTGATTGACATTCTGGTTTTGACCCCTGCCTGCTATTGACTCCGATTCTGCCTTCTCCCATCTGATTGATTACCCGGATTTGACCCTTGCCTGCCTGACGACCCTAGCTATCTGCCCGCCTCGACTCGGCCTGTCTGACTACGAATCTGCCAACTCCTGTCTGTACCGTGACCATCGGCCTTAAAGACTTTATTTACAGTCGTGCCCCATCGCTGGCCAGAACTCCTGCTCTGCACCTCTCGTTTAAGTCCAGGTGGCATCTGAGTAGCTGAGGGCTCCTCCCGAAGCCAAAGGCGGCCACACTACTGGTGAAGCACGAGCCTAGACCAGGGTGCTTAGCGTTTGTTCTGGAATTGGGTGCCGACCGTGACAGTAGCATTCAGTAAAATCCGCATCTTAGTGAAATTGTAGAGTTACGTCCATTCGCCAGAGAGAAAATTCGCCTGGCGTTAGAGTGCGAAGCAACATTAGCGAAGGGGCGTCTGCACTCATTAGTAAATCGGCAAAGTAACGAAATGACATAATGCTTGCAAATTTTCCCTAGCGTTAGTCACTTCACCCTTTAGTGATTATGCCCCGTTGTGTATATTATACTGTCTGCTTGCTACAACTGTGCAGTATAACATGCATGAAAATATTATTCACCGTGTGATCCTTTTAAACATCATCTTCTGATATGGAATTTGGGATTCTATCCCCTAGATAGCAGCACAAATTCTTTCGGCACAGAAGTATAGACAAGTTTAGATTTTGTGGCTATTTCCTCTGACTTTGAAGTTGGAGAACAGAACCACAGTCTGTTCATTATAAACCTGCCTAGATTATTTTCTCTGCTTTAGCCACAGGCAATAATATAATTCTCACCGAATCTCATTGTACCAATAAATTCAAGCATGTAATCTAGTTTGTATATTGTCTGCTCTGTTTGAGAACACACAATACAAATTGAAATTAGGAGCACATATTGAATTCAAGGGATATGGAAATGCAATGTATTATCCAGTAGCCACAAATTAGCAGGTCCTGGATAATATTGTGTCGCCTTCCATAAAATGTGTTTATCAGTTTGATTTATTTGCTGGGTTTTTTTATTTCTTAATAATCTGCTTTACTGTCTAAATGTTTCCAGCATGACCTTGTTTTAGTCTTGTGATTCAGTATGCTGTAATATGCCAGCTTCACTGATAACTTTCTTCTTCACTTTAATGGAAAGTATACACTTTCCCATTGTCTAATCTAATTGCATTTCCAGTATAAATATGCACACAGGGAATGACTGCCAGCATCACATCTATTTGTGAGGTGGTAAGAAAATACAGGTATGGGACCTATTATGCAGAATACTTGGGACCTGGGGTTTTTGGGAAAATGGATCTTTCCATAATGTGGATCTTCATACCTTAAGGGACAAATTTACTATTATTCCCCCCATAAAATTTGTTTCTACTCGATATTCGATTAGCATTCGATTTTCGAATGTTAATCGAATAGTTCTAGGCTACCTTTTATTCGATATTCCATCATTCGACGATCGAATACAAATTTATTTATTATTTTTATAAATCATTCGATCATTCAAATGATTCGTGCGATTCGAACGATCAAAGACTTCGATCGTAGGAATCCTATTCGATCAGGACTTCGATCTATTCACATGAATTTAGTACATCGGCCCCTAAGTCTACTAGAAAATCATGTAAACATTAAATATACCCAATAGGCTGGTTTTATATTATAAAAGATATAAGAATGGAATGGACCAGGAAACAGCACACCAGCCGCACATGAAGTAAGAAAAGGGGCTTTTAAGAAGATATACGTAATGGCAAAGATTTTGCAACAGCTGTGTTCAGACAAAAATCATTTCCCAATCACTTGGAAAGCGTTATTCAAGCCAATGGACTATTTAAAGAAATGTTGACCATTGCACAAGAGTTAAATGAAGATGCACCCAACACTGAGATGTTTATTCAAACATGTTTTGCAGTTTACCATTATCAGTTCAAGATTCGTTTTACCCACCAAACTAAGGATATCCAGCTGGACCCAACATTTACACTTACTTTAATAGGGACCAAGGAAGATGCAGAGAATGTGCCATTCACTCCGTGAGTATTCTCGGCCTGCCACATTCATAGATGCGGTTTCCCTAAATTTTAACAATGAAGTGTAATTTGAAAATCCTTTCTTGCTTGATTGGATTGTCAGGAAATGTGAAATAAAATGGCATTATATAGTCATCTGTCTTATGGGCATTGTATAAAATGAAAAGTGAGCTTGAAAGCTGATAGTGATTGTCAGAGATTTAAGGAAAGAACAGAACAGTGTATAATAAAAATCACTCACTTTATACAAAAGGTGACAGAGGGTAGAGATGGCACATTAGAACCCCAGTAGTGGCACAGATAAATAATACTTTCGTCAATAGGAGCTTATAACACAAACCAGACCAGATCTGCCCAAGGTATTAAGCTTTAACTCAATTCAATCATTAAATTGTGGTTTTTGAGTTATTTAGCTTTTTATTCAGCACCACTACAGTTTGCAATTTCAGCAATCTGGTTGCTAGGGTCCAAATTGGCCTAGCAACAATGCACTGGTATGAATAAGAGACTGGAATATGAATAGGAGAGGCCTGAATAGAAAACTGAGCAATAAAAAGTAGCAATGACAATAATTGTAGTCTAGTGACCTCCATTTGAAAACTGGCAAGAGTCAGAAGAAGAAACTATTTTTAAAAAAATTGAAACGTTGCTTAGAATTGCCCATTCTATAACATACTAAAGGTGAACCACCCCTTAAACTGATTTGCTTTGAAGGTATTAGGGAAGATGGCTATGGCAGTTCTCTCAGGGAGAACCATAGTAAACAACATGTCTTAGCTCATCTCCCACATGATTATGGCATGGGTTGGTGATGACAGGCAGACACTGTTTGGGAATGCTTGTGTTCCTTATGGTTAAGAAGCCAGGCACACAGATATAAATTTCACTTCATATAATCTGCTTGGAACAGTTGCTGTCGTCATTTTAAACTTGGGTAATCATTGTAGTAAAGCTATGTTCTGCTCTACTCCTGGAGATCAACCGCATGCCATTTATTTCATTTGATCCTTATTACTGTAATGCAGCAGAGCAACTGGATTTTTGTGTAAAAATTCATGCAAAACTTTTCTGCTGACCCCATAGAGCTGATGGAATAAAAAGCAACAAGACTTATTCCTTCCTTATAACACTGGATACAGACATCGGAGAGCTCATGATGATCAAGTTCAAGTGGGAAGGAATAGATGTCTGGGCTAATATATGGGACACAGTACAGACAATCATGCCTTGGACCTCAGAAGCCGATCGCCCTGCACTACTCTTAAATACAATCAGAGTCAAAGCTGGAGAAACCCAAGAGCAGTAAGTCAGTCTGGAGATCTGTTGTGTTACTCTGTGACACCTACCAAAGAGCAACACTTATTTAATACGGTATTATATATTTACAACAGACTTATACCGTTATTGCCCTGGTTATGGTTAAGGTTTTCTAAAACTGTTCTGACAACTGGAAACATATAAGACCATGATCCCCAACCAGTTGCTGGTGAGATTACTCACCAACCCCTTGGATGTTGCTCCCAATAGTCTCAAAATATCAAATCCACTTTGGGGAATATACAGTAATAGCCATTAAAAAAAGGGCCTGAGTAAACAGGATTCTGCCCCAGTTCCAAGGGCATACATCACCACTAACATCAAGCATTATCCCATTACTCAAATATCATAAAAACACATCTTTTATTTAAAACAGGGGTGTCCAAACTTTTTGTAATGAGGGCCAGATTTGGTGAGGTGAAAATGTATGGGGGCCGACCATTCACGGTTGAACTCCACGGACGATTTGCTCGCAATCCGACGTGCTGAGCAAAAACACATACATCAGTGGAGTTCAGCCCTAAGCCTGACATTTTTTGAACCATTATTATTTAATTGGCATGCTGCTGTTAATCAGCTGTGTGGGGCTATGGAGGATACAATATATTTGCCCTTATCACCTCATGTGTTGACCTCATTTGTAATTAATGAGGAAAAACAATACTGAAGGCAAATAAATATATCTGAAGCCCTGGAATCTAGGTTGAGACAAATACAGATTTAATCTGGCATTTTATCTAAAGCTAAAGGAAAAAATCAGGCAATAGATAGACTTATTATTATATTATTACTACTAACTGGCCAATGGACAGAGTCCCCCCTCATCCTATATTCTATGTGGCATACCCGAGCATTTCAAGCTGGGCCGGCATATCCATCTTGGGCCACAGTTTGGACACCCTTGGACTAACTGCCCTATAGTTTTGAGGTTGAGAATAGGATCCCTTTTTGAATAGCGGCACCACATTAGCAATTCACCATGATAATCTACCTTACGCATTTCTTACCCTCATGTATTGGTCGTAATTGTGACATTATCACAGTAGTCGAAATTTTTAAAAATGCACAACCTCTCCTAATCTACCATAAAGCCAATTATAAAGTTTGGCCATGCCTCTTAATTATGTACCAAATGTTATAACCCTAAAATTCTGGGGTGCGATTTCTCTTGTATGTAAACTGTATAAATAACTGTATAAATAGGTACATTGAAAGAGTACATTAGCAAACCAAATAAGAACTTTTAGAATTTCAAACAGCTTCATCTGTAATAATGAAACCCTGCAAGAAGATGGCAATAACTAACCCTACAACTAACCCTAGACTGCTTTTAACTATTTGGAGCACAAAAGGCAGAAAATGATTAGCACAGTCCTTAAATCTACCTTTAAAATTAGTCTGGATATAAGAACTGTTAGATAGAAAAACTCTGTAGTATGAATATTATTTTACTTTTTTCTCTATTATTACCAGGATTTTTAGTGATACAAACTTTATCTAGCTTTCCTGAAATGAAATGCAGTGCCCCGTAATGCTATATAGTTACACTATGCTGCAGTATAAAATTTCATGTAATAATGGGAGCAGTTTCTCATCGGTACTATTTTAGGCATTGACGTGATATTTAAAAGCATAAATATTAATATATGCAGTAAAAAAATGCTCTTCCACTAAAGGATTTAAAGAGACACTATTACAGATGCAAATGTTTGATGGGAAAATGGGCATTTGCCTAAGGATCACCATAATATCGGTATAACGGATTTAGACTGAACAATTCCTTTAAGCAAAGACCAATTCTTAATTAACTGTCTTTTATATATTTACGTTCACCTGCCTGACCCTACTGGTATCTTAAATTGCCCCTAATTACTTGAATAAAACTAATAGGAAGATGTATTACGCACCATTATTCCAAACGACCCATTAAGATTCTAGGATTTATGAAACCTCCAAATTGAAGTCAACTGAACTGGATAAATTAAAAAGAATTGAATCTTATTCTCAGCAATCATCACAAAATGTGCATTTGATGCATACTAATATGAATACTGAATATACTGCATGAATGCAATGTTTTCCCATAATTCTAAAACAATGTTTAATAGTAAAATACAGGCATCACTTCCAGCTGTCTTGGTAAGATTAAAGTTATACACGGTAAGGCCTTAATATACATATATTAAAACAGCAAATTGTTTTTCTGCTACTAGCTATTCCCTATAAGATCAACCTGACTTTCTGTCGTCAGTAAAGAGCCAGGCTGTAAAAGCAGTGAAGATGCAAACTGCCATTTCTGGGACTTTGTGGCACTTTTGCATCAGCAAAAATTTAGAATTTGGGGTGTCAGTATTACTTAATGGCAACATCATATTAATACTGTCTTTTACACAATTATTTTTTATTTGAATCCCCCAAAATTAAATGCATATCATGGATGAGACCTTACAACCGTTTATAAAAGACTTGATGCCAGTATGTTGTGTATATATTATCAGCAAAGGTGTATTGAGTGGTACAAGAATAGCATTTCAGACAATTATTCATTATTATAATAATTATTCATACTGTGCTGTAAGCATGACAATGGACATTGTGATAATTAAACCGCTAAAACAATGAGCACAATACTGCGTCTTTCATTCAGCTTTTCTGTATCTCCTCTCCTTTAAATTAGCTAACAATTCAACCACTGCTTTCTAATTTCATCTTTTATTTTTCAGGATGACATTTTGCTCTGAAAATGTCGACAACATCAAGCTTCTTCCTGCCCAAGAGAAAACCTATGTGAGATGTAGGAACAATCCGAAAAAGCAAGTAGGAAAGGCAAGAACAAGCTGAGCCAAGAATTAACGCTTACCAAAAACATTAGGCAAATGACAAGAACAAGTGTGTTTTTTTGTCAAGTTTGTACAGTCAGAAATACAGAGTACTGCATATATGTATTCATTTTATTTGTTCACACATTCTACCCATAAACATATTTTCATAACACTTTGGCTCATTCTGCATACAAAGAATGGCACAGAGTCCCATTAACTATGTCACTACAAACTATAACGGACACTATTACTTTTAAGAGAGGAGAAACTGCTGGGAGTCATTATAAGTCAGTGGCTGAAGGGAAAAGCTAACAATACTAGGCCCCATATTACAGAAGTCCACCTCCTCCACTTATTAATCGACATTAAGAAGGTGATTTGGACATGTTGATGTGGCAGCCAGTAAGGTTATATAATTATGGAGCAGCAGTGGGTTCTGCACTGCACCATATATTACTACTGGCAATGTGGATACAGTGCATGCCTTAAATAAATTAAATTAATGATTACATAAGAGCAATGCTCTCTCTTACTTTTTAAGTGTGGTACCCAGGGCAGCTGCCACCACAAGGATGGCTTGGATTACAGAAATAATCATTTTATCCATTTAAAACAAATCAAGCTTTTCCTCTGAATCATTAGAGATACTGTACGCCTCTTTTCTGTGTCTCCATACCTAAAGTAGATTCTATGTTGTCCCTTGTCTCTTGATGTCAATTTTCTCTTGTTGCAAAGACTTGTTTGATCAGATTTCTCCTGTATATTGATGTGGAGATTACTAAGGTCAAGTAGGGTGGAGGCTGCATTATCAAGAAGTATTTAATCCTATCCCATTTTCTTTGGAGTGTAGAGGCCCAGAGGCTAACCTTGAAATCTTAACAAGGAAACAAAGTCATTCCATCATAGTCCCCCTTGGCTCTGATTTACAGTCAGTGGTAATGAGAAAATGTATGTCTAAGACAAAAAGCTGGCACTTGCAATTCCTTGGTTTTAGTTTAGGGCTGGTCTCTATTTTAAAAATACAAACATATTAATGAACCTCAGCAGGGGCATAATATTAATTCTCCAGGACCCTCCAGCAAAAAAAGGATACAATTCAGTCCAACCCCTAGGGAAAGGGACAATTTTGGTCTCAGGGACTGTCCCACAGCATTTCAGTTACATATTGTTTTGCCTCACATATAAAACTTGTGGTAAACTGGTTCCATTTTCCCCCTCCTTTGCCAAACAAGATGATCGTTAAAGGGTCTAACACTTTCAGGTCATTATCCCAGCACAGATGTGATTCAGTCTCTGTGTAATGAGGTAAGAAGAGGAAGTCCAGAAGCTCCCACTGGCTGCTATTGTCACCTACACTTTCAGGGAAAAACTTATTTTCCCCCCGAAATGTATCAGTTAATAAAGCTGCTTCAACAGAATCCTGCTCTGAAATCCATTTTTCAAAAGAGCAAACTGATTTTATTTAATTTTGAAATCTGACATGTCAATTTCCAAGGTACCCACAGTCACGTGACTTGCTCTGATAAACTTTAGTCACTCTTTACTGCTGCACTGTAAGCTGGATTGATATCAGCCCCCCCTTCCTTTTCTCCCCAGCAGTCCATCAGCAGAAAAATGGAAGGGTAAAAAGATAACAGTTCCCTAACACAAGATAACAACTGCCTGGTAGATATAAGAACAGCACTCAACATTAAAATCCAAGTCCCACTGTGACTTCTTCAGTTACATTGAGTTGGGAAAACAATAGCTTATCCAAAAAGCAGTTCCATAGTGCAACACTTACTCTTTCTGAAAGCACATGACCAAAACTACCTGATTTGGCTGCCTACACACCAATATTACCACTAAAAAAATACACTTGTATAAACTGGCCCTGTTTGTGCATAATATATATGCACATCGCTTTGGAATTGAAAAAGTCTACATAAACAATAGAGTTCCTGCAGAATGCTCCCTCTGGCTGTGAATAAGAGTGGTATCTATATATCTGCTTCATAGGCAGGGATTTAATTATGTGCCTAGAGAGAAGCACTCAAACATAAATCCTACATCGATTGCAAGTATAGCATCCACGATAACTTTATTAAGCTGCCAGCTAATGCATCTGTGGTGTAAAGCAATCTTCTGTTTCCATATCTCAGATCCCTGTATGATGATTCCATTGTTATCCTTGAGACTTAATGACTTCCCTTCAGCTCTGACATGGGAAGGAGGCATGTACGGCTGTGAACACGTCAAATAATACTCAAAGGAGTGACAGGATCCAATTGCCTCAGTAATCTCAAGCAAAGCAGCACTGCCCCCATAATAAATGTTTTATTTATATAATGTCTTTTCTGATGGGTTAACAAACCAGTTTCAAGCTGTTGCATTAGATTCGGAGAGCCATATAGGTTCGTTTTATCCAGTGAAATCTCTGCTAAGAAGATTTGTGAATAGTGTCATTGTTGTTTCTTTTATATAGAAAAGTAAATGCTATTGTGAAAAAAT
This sequence comes from Xenopus borealis, assembly GCA_024363595.1. Taxonomy (NCBI): domain Eukaryota; kingdom Metazoa; phylum Chordata; class Amphibia; order Anura; family Pipidae; genus Xenopus; species Xenopus borealis. The sequence continues at coordinate 91,419,021 of CM044435.1, read as the reverse complement.
AAATATGATGTGAGGCTACTAAAAAAACATTGTGCACAAAGCAACCATAAAGTTATGTTATATAAAGGGAATAGATACAAAAAAAGCTGGGTGGGTCTTGGTCCTTGTGGGCCCCACTGATCCAGATGCATGGGGGGGTTGCAGTTTTGGTGGGGGCCAGGCCTTGTTCCCCCGCCTGACCTTGCATACATTCATTAGATGTGTCCCTGAATTTTTAACTGATCTGCTAACCATACCCAAAGCACAACACCAGACCATTATTCCTCCTCCACCCAAGCTTTACAGTCAGCATTACATATATAGGTAGAGAGCATTACCCTGGCATCTGCCTAACCCAGACTTTATGTCACATTGCAATAGTGTGAATTATCAGTATATAGAAATGTGTTGGCAGTGACTTTACTCCAATAAAGCTGACCTTGAAATTCTGTATGTTGATGTTAAGCTTCTATGCCTCAGTTCCCACAAGGAAACCCATATTATTAGGCTCCTGACAATTAATTCCTAAAATTCAGCTGCATCCAAATCTTGTAAAAAGTGCTGGGATTTAGACAAATGGCTAATTGCCTACAATCCAATAGTTAGCACTGCTAAGTCATAAATACTATCAGCAATGAGCCTGTTTGTTCTCCCTGAGCTTGTGTGGGTTTCCTCTGTGCGTTTTGTTCTCCAACCACAGTTCAAAAACATACTGGCAGGTTAGTCGATGCATGATAAAATTGGCCCTAGTGTACTTGTCTATAGGGATCTTTGATTGCAAGCTCCTTTGGTGCAGGGACTGATGTGAATGATGTATTATTTCTTTTATGTAGCACCAACATATTCTGCAGTGCTTTTACAAATATATTCCCAGCATGAACCTGACATAAGGAGTTCACTTCAGTACCTGAGCCCAGAAGGAGAAAGACTAGTTTTCTGCAATTAAAGGGGTTAAAAATTTAAGCTAAAACTTTTAAGGGTTCTGTTAGACTCTCTTAATAGAAATATGTTTGCACTACAGATATATTTTTACTATACTAAAATGATTTCAGTGCCCCTGACCTAATCAGGCAGCCAAGTTCCAATACTCCAGATATCTAAGCTGCCATAGGCCACATTCTATACATGGCAGGCAAGAGTGAGGTCACAATTAAGCACCATATAGTCAAAGTCCAGGAAGCAATCAATATAGAAATATTACAGCACCCAGTAACGTTAAAGGAACAGAACCTATACTCTGGCATTGAACCGGTTTCCTACTTCATACTCCTGTTGACCATCCATGGAGATAGCTGAAGGAGGAGACTGATCAGAAGAGTAGCAATTGGAAATTGCTGGTTTCACCAGGGAGACATGTAATACATTAGGTATATGCATCACAGGGGGAAGTGACCAGACAGAATTTGCTTGGCATACTGGAATAAGGGAAGTAATAATCCTGGCGGGGGGGAATAATAGGATCTTGCCTTTCAGGGAGACTGTTCACTGGAGTGAAGCTGCGGGATAGAGCTTCAACTTTATGATTCTTGGAGCCAGGACGGTAGGTTAAGACAAAGTTGAAGCGGGAAAAGAAGAGGGCCATCTTGCCTGCCGGGGGTTCAGTCTTTTAAGAGTTTGAATTAATTCTAAGTTTTTTTGGTCAGTATAGATAGTGACTGGGATCGAAGCCCCTTCTAGAAAGTGACTCCACTCTTCGAGAGCTAGATTTACTGTCATAAGTTTGCGGTTCCCAACATCATAATTCTGCTACGCAGGAGAGAATTTCTTGGAGAAGTATACACATGGGTGTAATTTTCATCAGACCAGTTACATATACTTTGCGTATAAATGTATATCCTTCTCTTTGGATTTTTTAAAATATGTTTCTAGTCAGCTGCCAATGGTATGTATTTGTTCTGGAGTTCCTGCTTACATTTAAGATCTTTGCCCCTTTTGGCCAACCAGATATTGGGTCAAATCAAGCTGACTTTATGTCTGGCCTTGAACCAATGATCATTGGTTCAAGACCAAGCCAATCTCCAAGCAGCATGTCATAGGAGAAAAATTTTTTTTCAAGCATATAAGTTAATAGCACTGCTTCAGCAGAATCTTGCAAACAGATTTTTTTTAAATTGAATTTTGAAATCTGATATTAGCCTATGTCTAAGAGTATGTAGTCCGTTTCCCAGGTGCCCCAAGTCATGTGACATGTGCTCTGATAAACTTTAGACACTCTAACTACTATGCTGCAAGTTGGAGTGATATCCCCCCTCCCTTTCTCCCCAGAAGCCAATCAGCAGAACAATGAGAAGGTAACCAAATAACAGCTCCATGACACAACATAACAGATCCCTGGTAGATATGAGAATAGCATTCAATAGTAGTCATGAAGTATTAGCTCTTTCTGAAAGCACAGGATCAGGCAAAATGACCTAAGATGGCGGGAATAAAATTTTATATGGTGGAGTGAAATACGTGCAGTGTAATTTAGAAATAAACACTACATAAAAATCACGACAGAATCCCTTTAAAGGTCCATACATCAACATTATGAATTCCATACTGCTAATCAGTAAGTAGGCAGATTTACTATATTTGGAAATAAATTGACACAAACTCCCACATATATAAAAGAATACATCTTACTAGGGTTTTTTTTTGCATAAATGTTCTTTAACAATATTAGCAATCATCTTTAAGGAAATGAATTATCAGAATACAATCAGTTTGTCTCAAATAAAATATAAATAAATGACAATTAATAAAAAATACATTTTCCTTCATTTTCCTCAGACATATCAAGGACATTAAGGGCACGTCTCCTAAAGGGTGAATTGATATGCAAATTAGAATTTATGTACAGCTTTCATAATTAGCCTTGATTTGCACATGGGAAAATGTAGGTTATCTGGGTCTAAACAGGCATGAAAATGTCTATATTCACATCACATAACAGGTTTCAGTCAGCTCAATGAATATTCATTAGCTGTACCAAGTATTTAAAGTGATGTTTAACATAGTAACTTAGGCTGAAAAAAGACAGAAAAAAACCTGCCTAACTTCTAGTTGAGCATGACCAGGGGCAGCTGGGAAATTGACAAAATGTCTAGCTCCATGTCAGATTTCAAAATAGAATATAAAGAAATCTGTTTGCGCTTTTGAGAAATGCATTTCAGTGCAGAAATCTGCTGGAGTAGCACTATTAACTGATGCTTAAAAAAAAAAAAAAAAATTATATATATATATATATATATAGTATTTTCTTAAAGGGATACTGTCATGGCAAAATATATATATATATATATATTTTTTTTGCCATGACAGTATCCCTTTAAGAAAATACTGGCCACCATATAGATTGGTGAAGCGCTAAGCAGCAGCACGGTGCTCAGGCCATTAAGTTACGCACAGCAATCGTACGAAAGTTCGGTCCGACAAATAGTAGAGACAGTCGCCCATTGAGATCATCACATAGGCAATACATGTATAGATGTTATCATTAGCCGACAGAAATCTTCTAACCTGTCCAAATGACTGATCAGTTTGCTTTGGGTTTTGTTTAGACAATTTCATACCATGGTGGACACCTTGGAAAATTCAGGTAAAAACGATTTTAAACTTGAAACGTTTATATCCAAAGGTGTGTTGCATATCTTAAGGTGGCTATACACTGAGAGATCTGCTCATTTGGCGATGTCCCGATAAGGGGTGGGCGATACAATCGTGGGCCCTAGGGCCCAACGATCAGATCACAATAGAAAAAGATACGGGCGGGAAGATTGCAGGACCGCATCAACGAACAGATGCGGGCGCGATCAGACGGGATTTTTAGTCCCGCCCAATTCACATCTGCCCGACTTTCGGTCAGATGTCGATCGGTAAAGCCCGTCGGAGGGCCCCATACACAAGCCAATAAGCTGCCGACTTGGTCTGTCGACAGCTTTTATTGGCCCGTGTATGGCCACCTTTACATTTAAATGCTTAAGCATTTCAGATCTGCAAACAGCAGGTTTCCACACGACTTTTAACCTTGTTACCACGCTGGACACAGGAAAAAGAATTGTGTTTGATTGCTGAGAACGATGTAGGACAGACACAAGAAGTAATGAAAAGACAAAAGGAAGAAAGTACCATAATTTGCAATTTTCATATGGAGCATTCATAGTTAAAACTACTTGAAAATGGTTTGTATTTTTTAAGATATTTGCCAGCTTAGAACAACTGCAAAATCAAAATGAGCTTGCACTTAATAAGGCATTCTAGTAAGTAGAAAATGTATACATGTCATAGAAGAATCCAGTTTATTTATTCCATGCTACCAAAGCCAGCTCTAAAAGACTCCATGCTTGAATAAACCTCCCCTGCCATCCCGTGGGCCTGTAACACAATTGTGGAAATTAAATATGAAGGACATTTCTTGAACAGTCTCCTATTGTGTTCACTGGCAGTCATACAGAGTGAACATTTTAGCAGATCACGGCATAGTTCAGATTCCAGAAAAATATCTACAAGTAGTTCAGGAAAAGGCTGACAAGTACAGCACATGGGGGGGGGGGGGGTCTGTAACATTAGCGCAATGAGTAGGAGACGAGCTGGAGAAATGTGCCTTACCTTGGCCCTTAACTGTTACATTATAATCTTTCAGGCTAAAATGACTTTACTGATAGCATACTGCAGCTTCATCGGCTTGCATACAAACATCAGAAAGTACTGATCTCCCCTGAATATCTGTATTCAAATAACAATTCTACTTAGCAAAAGTGGATACCTAAACTAGCATAGATATATGGCCTCTCACTTTATAGGGCAGCAATTCCCAACCAGTAGCTTGTGAGCAACATGTTGCTCACCAACCCCTTGGATGTTACAAAGCAGGTGCTTATTTTTGAATTCCAAGCTTGGAGGCAAGTTTTTGTTCCATAAAATCCATATGTAGCCAGACAGAGCCTCCTGTATACTGCCAGTCCACATAGGGTCTACTTAATGGCCAATCAAACCCTTTATTTTGCACCACAAAACATTTTTCATGCTTGTGTTGCTCCCAAACTCTTTTTACATCTGAATGTGGCCCATGGGTCAAAAATTATGGGGCCCCTGGTCTACACTTAGACACGATTAGATTTTGTGCCAGTTACCAGCCAAACACACAGTGGTTTCAGACCACACTGAGTCCCCATGCTGGCTTCACAAAGAATGACGAGGCTTTCCAACTATATGTATTCCAGCTCACAAGCACAGCTCATGTAGCAACATCAGTGAACGCCAGCCAGTGGCTTGGGAACAACATGTTGCTCTCCAACCCATTGGATGTTGCTCTCAATGGCAACAAACAGGTGCTTACAGTATTTTTTATTTCCTAGCTTGATGTCAGGCTTTAGCTGCATACAAACCAGGTGTACTGCCAAACAGACTCCAGAGACAATCCATATTTGGCATCCCCAAAAACGTTTTTGCATGATTGTAGCTCTCCAGCTTTTTATATTTGAATGTGGCTTAAGTTTGGGGATCCCTGCTTTACATCTTATCCAAGATTTCCAACATGATTCATCTGGTTTGTTTTGACTTTGACTGCTGGCCAAAGATGCAAACAAAGTTGAATGAATTAATCTTTGGTAGAATTTTCTGACAGTATGTGGATTATTTCCAACAATTTCCAATACCATGACGATCGGTCGTTTAGTCGATTGGACAGGTTAGATTTCTGTCGGCTAATGAGAACATCTCTACATGTATTGCCTATCTGACTATATCAATGGGTGACTGTCACTACTAGGTTGGGCATAACTTTCCATAGGACTGCAGTCTGTCGATTAATGGCCTGAGCATCATTTGATTTGTTCTTTTTACTAGTTTATATAGTCTGAATGGTTAGTGGAAGGTCCAGAGATTGCAACGAATAAGCATTAGTTAAAGGTATAGATGCAAGTCCATGGCCAGCTTAAAATGCCTGCCTTATTACTGTTCTCTTAACGTCAAATTTTTCATAGAAGCAAAATCACCGAGACTGGATCACCTGCATTCACATATTTACAGCACAAAAATAGCCATGACAATTGGACATTTTCATCAAGTCTATTTATTAATGCATTTCAAGTTTTGGGGAAAAAAAATTACATATCTTTGCACAATACTTTTTTATTTATTTTGCAAATTTTTAGTAAAAATTTTCAAAGTGAACAAAAAAAAAAAAATACTGTATAAAACACAGTGGACATTAAATTGACAGTAGTATTAGATTGATTTTTTTTTTCTCCAGCTTTACTTGCCACATCTTGACTTGCTGTGGTTCAGTGCATTTCTCTGTTCATACATCACAATTAAAAATAATAGCGAGTTCTTCCCCAAACCTTACCACAGAAAAAAAAAAATCTGAGCAAAAAACAAAAACAAAACCTACAATGGTTCTACCATTCTGAACAACTTACAGATCAAGCCCACCCTTTGGAAAAAAATCTAACTATTTCCCCATGATTTACCTAGTCTGAAAACAAAAGAAAGCATTCAAATAATATTAAAATCCCCCTAGTTACCTAGGATTGATCCAGAATTATTTATAGTTCCTAGCTACTGTACTGGGATTTCATGTACAAAATTTGTTTCTAAACGGTTGTACAAAAAGATGTGTTTTTGAAAAAAATTATCACACGCTGTACAATTTACAAGGGAGTTTGTCACTTTTTTTTTTTAAGTTTTTTTTTTTTTTTAACGTTATTTTTCATTTTTAAGCTTGCTGGCGTGTCATCGGGAGCATGAATGTGTAAACTTTATACTCAAAAGATTAAATGGGAACTGTACACAAAATCCAAGTTCCTCCTATACAGAAAAGCCTTTTGTACATATTGTAGACACTTTGATTAATACGTTGACACAACTTGGGATATATGAAGAGACTGTTTCAATTTGTTTGGGCACTCTCTCATTTGCAACCGTTTTTTTTATTATTATTAAATCAAGTGCACAATTTAAACTGGAGGAAGGAGGGGAAAATGTTGCACCAGACAAAAGACAGCAACACAACTTCAAATAAAGTTCACTCCGTAATTGCGCATTTACAAGTATGCTTTTTTATGTTCAATGATGCTGTTCCAGGTTTCCGTATAATTCTTTTCCTGCAAAAAAACGACTGCAAGTAACATAATTTAATCCCTACAGACAAGAAACTTGCACCAGATAGTAACCAATAGTCCCGCCACTGAGTAATGCAAAGCCTCTCTAAGTAAGAAGGACAGGTCAAGAAAATGGTCACCATAAGGAACACAACACCATGCTCACTCCAAGATACTGAAGAAGCATATTAAAAGGGAGAAGCATTTTAGTAATGGCCAAATATTTACATGCATAGTATCCGATGCATGAATACTTTATATATTATTTGCAATACATATTGAAAATGTTAACAAGCATCTGGCATGTCTGAACTGGGATTATGGCAAACGTAGATGCTACCGGTGTGTCAATAAATTGAAAATAGACTAACACATTTCTTCTCTTAATATCAAAAGACACAAATTTAGTGGTTATACATTTATCAGCAAATTGATGCCGACACTATTCCATTAAGGATTTTTCCCAAGAATACACAGAAATCCAACTGTCCATCCATACACGTTACTCCATATTCCCTTTTCGTAACACAACAGGTGACACAGCACATGTACAACAATTATACCATGGGATTTCTTACAGATGGATCAGATAATAGGCCTGTCTTTTTATAAAATACATGCCTAAACATGTAATCATCCAGGCTCTTCTAACCTGAATAAACTGGGAGACAAAAAAAACAATAAATAAGTCTTCAAGCCCAGAGTTGTATCTGTTTTGTACATTTGTTGAATCCAAAGAGCAGTCTTGCGTGCCCCATCGAATTGCGGCTGGTTGAAATGGAGACTTAAAACCAACTCTGTTGCCAAGACTTATAGAAAAAGAATGCAGATAGATTTGCTTTCCACAACAAGTAGAAGCATCCAAAAAAAAAACATTCAGTCTCCTTTATACACCAAATCCTCTGTAATCCTGAGTATGTCACTTAAACAGTAATGTCTTCATTAACAGTGGAAAAAAGAGCTATAATACAAAGTTACATATCCATATTGCAATTATTTGTTTTTACAATTGCACATAGATGTATGCTCGTACATTAGAGATACACATCTGCATATAATAATGTACACACATTGGAGATGTCTCCAATGCTGAAGTGGTCTATCTTCCTAGCCTTGATTGGCGGTAAGAAAAAGAAAGATGTAAGCTTGGTAAGTGAGAGATCAGTTGAAAGCAAACAAGAAACAGAGAAACGAGGGGGGGAGGTCAGGAAAATAATCTATCATGATGATATTCTAATACTTTGTGCCGTTAGGTTAAAAATATCTGTTAAAAAAAACCCAAGAGTTAATTTCTTCATCCAGAATTGAATGTTTTAGCAAGTTAAAAACAGCATCACCATGTGGGAACACGGATTGGATCTTGCCTTTAGTTTCTTGTTTTGATCTAATTTTTGCTTCCTTCACTCGGGGACTGTGACCATTAGTAGGTATTTCTTTGGAGAGAATCTTTCCTATGGTAGGCACTAGGAAGAACCAAAGGCAAATAAGCTCCAGTTAACGTCTCATGTGTCCCATCTGGTAACTCTCCCGAGGTCTCTGGCGTGGAGGTTGTTGAGTTGTCTGTGGTGGTCTCCTTCTCTTCAGTGTGCCTGCAACATAACATAAAAGGTCACAAGATCATCACAATAACATCAATAGAAAGCTGCAACAGAACACTTTATGCTTAGATTCTAGTCTGCTGTTTACCAGCGCAACGGTCCATTTGGAAGTTCCTAAATGTAGGAATCCTCCTCTTTAAGGTTATTGGATATATTTGCAACATTATTATTATTAACATGTATTTCTATAGCGCCAACTTGTTTCGTAGCGCTGTAACATGACCTAAATGTTATCAGTTGTACATGCAAATCTGCATATTAGTGCCCCAGCAATCAATATTTTCCCTAACAAATATTTGTTTTTAACGTGGGTCTGTGTAACACAATAGCACATCAGAGGTTACCCAGGATCTCGCCTACAGCAGAAAGGTTATGTATCTGTCATTACAACAGAAGTAAAAACAAAACATTAATGGGGTAATGTAATAAAATGCACTGCCCAGGGGCAGTAATCCATAGTAACCAATCAGCAGATAGAATTTACTAGTCACCTGTTTAAATGCAATCATCTTATTGGTTGTCATGGGTTACTGCTCCCGAGCAAATGGCATGTTTACTAAATATCTCTGAAAATGTCGCGACGTGCGCCGAAAACGTGATGCAACTCATTTGGCAAATTTTTTGCCGAAACGGGATAAATTTGCCCATCACTATTATTAAACATGCCCCTTAGTGCCTTATATTACATATAGGAGTAAGGCTTTATTTTAGGCACAGGAACAGTGCCATGAACATGGCAACAAGGTTTTACCGGCAAGCAAGTATAACAAAGAAAGTATGGTGATTTGAGTTGGTTGTGCAAAGTTTAAGGTAAAATAAGTAGTTATTGGCTACTAAATGACCGATATTAGTACAGGTATGGGACCAGTTATCCAGAATGCTTGGGACCTGGGGTATTACGGATAACGGATCTTTCCGTAATTTGGATCTTCATACCTTAAGTCTACTAGAAAAGCCTGTTAACATTATATAAACCCAATAAACTGGTTTTGTTTCCAATAAGATTTAATTATATCTTAGTTTGGATCAAGTACAAGGTGCTATTTTATTATTATAGAGAAAAAGGAAATCATTTAAAAATTTTTTGGATTATTTGATTATAACGAAGGCTATGGGAGACAGGCTTCCTGTAATTCTGAGCTTTTTGGACAACGGATCCCATACCTGTATTGACAACATTACAGATGAGCAGGTTTTAATGAAAAAAGTGTATCATCATTATGCAAAAAGACAATTCAATTAAGCAACATCCAACAAAGTCCATGTTTAATGGAATAAATCTTCAGTTTAATGCTTAGATGTACAGAAAATGTTCTAATGCCAATGTACGTTACAACATATGTTGTACAACACAAGGGATCATGATAGAAACATGAAGATTGAGGATTATTGCACATACCTGGAAGGGGTTTCGGAGGTGGCAGCTTTGGATTGCTGCTTGGTGTGTGCACACTGCAAATCTTAATAAAGCCAGCCATCAACATTATTAGTGCTATTCCCATGAGCAGCACTGCCCACCAGTGTGCCTGTAAGAGAAAGACAGAAATTGGTCTAAATCTTATACCGGTCAATGCTTTTACCATGATCACACATTCAAAATATGTAAGAAGTGAAAGGTGGGGAATGAGGCCCATTTTGTCCTTGCAGTCTTCTTTATGAAGTCTCCCTAAACAGAACATGCTAGACAAAAATCTTTAATAACGTGAACATCTGTAGCCATGTTAAACATTTCTGTAATAAAGTAATTACTTTACTTTGCAGCAAGGCCATAATTTTTTTTGCAGAAAGTAACATATAAAGGTGATTTCCCCATATAAGCAGAAAAAAGGTGCATAAAGTAAAGCTTCTTATTGAAAACAAGCCTTACTTTATACTTTTTAACTGCATCTATTGGTGTAAGTAATGCTGAATTAAAAAAAGTGCATTTATCTTGTTCACTTTTGTTCAAGTATTGCCTTAACATGAATGAGCTGTTCAAACTTCTGTGGTTTTGTTGATAAGGTTGAATAACCAGATCTTGCCAATCTTCGGTGTAATTCTTTGCGACAGCTCCACTTTAATTGCAATGGTTATATTTCATTTGCTTACTTTCTAAGTGTTAATGCAGTGCAGTTTTGGACTCCATGCAACTATGTAATGGCCAAGATGATATTTACCACAATCCATTCAGCGATATTTTCATAGAGTTCAGGATTAAATATGGCTTTTTTCAGACGAGCCAGTGGACCATCAGCATCCACCAATCGGCACCGCATGAACACATCACAGTATCCTTTAAATTCATTGCAAGGTGATCCTGGTTGTAATGTAATAGTTTTTCCTTTAAAGGAAGCTCTCCATGCTTCTGAACCAGTGCTAGCACATGTGTGTGGTTTCACTGAAATGGGGAAAAAATTGTATTAAAACAAGGTTTGCTGCAGTAGGTTCCTCTCTGAAAACTGCATTGTTCGGTTTCTTAAACAGTCCAAACCCCCACAGTCACGGGATTTGAGATCAGGTGATTTGCCCACCCCCACCGCATGCTTTAGTAGCCTAAACAGGCTCAGGTACGTGCACCAGGACTCTCAGGTGTAGAGAATTTGGGGGCTGATTCAACTAAGCAAGTTAGGAATCGTTCAGTGTAAAAATAAAAACTGGGTAAATCAATAGGCTGTGTAAAATAAAAAAGGTTTTCAATATAGTTATTTAGCCAAAAATGTACTGTATAAAGGCTGGAGTGACTGGATGTCTAACAATCGCCAGAACACTACTTCCTGCTTTTCAGGTCTCTAACTCTGAGTTAGTCAGCGACTTTAAGGGGGGCCACATAGGACATAACTGTTCAGTGAGTTTGCAAATGATCCTCAGCATTCAGCTCAGACTCAAAAGCAACAGTTATGACCCATGTGCCCCCCCTGAAGTCACTGATTGGTTACTGCCTGGTAACCAATCAAAGGAAACCAAGAGTGATGCAAAGCAGGAAGTAGTGTTCTGGCTATTATTTTAGACATCCTCTAAACCAGCCTTCATAGATGACATTTTTGGCTAACTATATTAAAAACATTTTTATTTTGCACAGCCTATCTATCCAGCTTTAAATTTTTATACTGAACAATTCCTTTAAAGCAACAGTAATAATAAAAGTGTTTTAAAGTAATGACCATATAATGTAGTGTTGCCCTGCTCTGGTAAAACTGCTGTGCTTGCTTAAGAAACACTACTATTGTTTATATAAATAAGCTGCTATGTAGCAATGGGGGCAGCCATTCAAAGGAGAAAAAGCTCAAGTTACACAGCAGATAACAGATAAGTTCTGTCTGTCTAATGGTGTTATCTGTTATCCATTAGTTAACCTGTGCCAAATAGCTGTTTTTCAATTTCTGTCATTGCTCTACAGCAGCTTGTTTATATGAACTATAGTAGTGTTTCTGAAGCAAACAGTTTTGCCAGTGTAGGGCAACAGTACATGATATTTTCATTACTTTAAAACCCTTAATTTTTTTGGTGTTACTGTTCCTTTAAGTGAATTGTCATTTAAGGCAATGGAAGGCTGCTTTGGCCTTGGGCTCCCAAAATATTTGTGGGAATAACAACCGAAAACGGACCTGAGTGTTTCACTACCATTATTCATTAGATATAGTACTAGGTGTTCCAAGTTGAATTTTAAAAATAGCTTTATTATATAGGACAGCTATCAAAAGTGTAATTCAGGAGGGACGGAGGAAAGACAAAAGTAAACCATACAACTATTGCGCTGGTGCAATGCATTTATGTGACCAATGGGAACAAATTAATTAAGTTGGGGAAGTAAGCAATTGGCTCCTAGGGTACCAAACACTGCTTTATTCTCTTAAAGGAACAGTAACATCAAAAAATGTAAGTGTTTCAAAGTAATACAAATATAATGTAGTGTTGCCTTTCACTGGTAAAACTGATGTGTTTGCTTCAGAAACACTACTACTGCTTTTATAAATTAGATGCTGTGTAGCAATGGCGGGCAGCCATTAAAGGGGAATGAAACCCCCAAGGGCTAATTCAAATGGCCCCATCGCTGGAGGGGTAAGTAGGGACTTAGGGGCAATAGCCCGGGGGGAGAGGTGGGGGGGTAGAGGAGGAAGGGGGCCTACAGGGGGTGGGGGTTTGAGTTAGCGCCGGGGGGGTGTTTCATTCCCCTTTAAAAGGAAAAAAAGGGTCAGCAGATAAGCTCTGTAGAACAGAATATTATCTGTAATCCACTACTTAGCCTGTGTCATATAGCTTTTTTTTTTTAATTTTAACCTTGTTTATATGAACTATACTACAAAACAATTAAGGCACCAGTGGTTACTAAGCCACACACGCTAGCAACCGCTGTGCCTCCAGCTAACCAGTTCGGATAATGAATAGTAAAACTTAACTTTTAATGTGACAATAATTTAGTTAAAATGGTCACTAATTCAACTGCAACACACGCCAAACATAAGTGAGACTCACTGATCCTTATACGTCAAGGGAACAGTGCGGGACCATGTCCCTAAAATACAAATAATTAAAAACCTGCGCACATAGGTGGACTGGTGGTATTTCTCGGAGTTTAAGAAGCCCCTGAGGAAGCCGTACATACGGTGAAACGCGTAGGGCAGGCGGCATAGGTGGACGGTGGGGGAGTAGCTCCCACTCGCTCCCCACGTAGTTTAGGCAGGATTGTCTTTCTCTGGGGGGTCCGATACTGATTGGGTGGGCTAACGGGCACCATAATTCCGAGCAACTGAGTTGCTAGCGTGTATGCAGGATCTTGTCGGCATTTTTCTCCTCCTCTACTGAATACTGTACCGCGAACATTAGGCGGGGGTGGAGGAGTATACACCCGCAGCACGTTCAGTGACATGATACTGGCTTAATTACAGTCTGGACGTGAGGGTGGTTGTTTGGAATTCTAGCGTTCAGTTTACTTTACTGCACGGCAAGCTAGCTGCACTTTGTACTTCTTAAACTCCGAGAAATACCACCAGTCCACCTATGTGTGCAGGTTTTTAATTATTTGTATTTTAGGGACATGGTCCCGCACTGTTCCCTTGACGTATAAGGATCAGTGAGTCTCACTTATGTTTGGCGTGTGTTGCAGTTGAATTAGTGACCATTTTAACTAAATTATTGTCACATTAAAAGTTAAGTTTTACTATTCATTATCCGAACTGGTTAGCTGGAGGCACAGCGGTTGCTAGCGTGTGTGGCTTAGTAACCACTGGTGCCTTAATTGTTTTGTAGTGAAGTTTCATTGTTTTCTAACCTGCGGATATTTTGCACTTAAGACTATACTTTAACTCGTGCTTGTGTATGATCTTATATGAACTATAGTAGCGTTTCTGAAGCCAATACATCAGTTTTACCAGTGCAGGGCAACTACATGATATTTTCGTTACTTTAAAACACTAAATTTTTTTTATATTTCTGTTCCTTTAAGACAACCATCATTCCAAATCCATCTCAGAGCTAAACTGACTAAGTCTGAATATAAAGCCTAAGCTTCGGATTGTACTACTGCTTAGCATTCCTTCATATTACTGACGCTCTGCTATTAATCTGTCAGTTCCAGGGAAATTCTGACAGAGCAAAGTGTGTGATTTCATTGTTATCAAATTATTCTCCGTTAAGATACTAAACATAATAATGGTCCTTGAAATTACATAAATTGTCTCTTTGATGGAGTGTGGAGCCAGAAGTCCATATAAAGTGTGGGTGTTACTGCATGAAGTCTGCATAGAGATAAAAATACAGATTGTCTACAGATAGACTTTTCAGAACAGAAAGCTGGTATCTATTGCAGAAATGCCTCCCCCCCCCGCCTTCTTGTCTTAATCCCCTAGTGCAACCTGTATGAAAATATCAGAAATGATGCATGTCTTACTTTTCTCCATGCAGCAAACGTGGCACAGCTCCTTGTCATCTTTGCCATCAGTACTGCCACAAGTACACTCTTCCAAGGCATACCTCTCACAGATAGATCCTGAGCATTGCTGCAGGGTATGGAGAGAAATGAGTCAGCTTGCAAATAAATATGTAGAAAAATATATGCGAGAATGTGTTCACAGGACAGCAAACCTTTGACAACACACTAGATGTCAAGATTGTGGCATAGGTAGCAGAGTACAAAAAACAATGTGCTGCCTTTGGAAGCTTATCAGTTCTACTAAAACAGTGTTTATGTAAACAGAGAACTGTAATGTTCTCCAACTTATAAACACTAATAACTTATGACTATAGCCTAGAACAGTCATGTCCAGCCAGAGACCTGTGACCTCCCCTTGTGTGCCCCCTACATGAAAGTCTGCCTCCTGTGCCTGCTTACCATGTGTAAGCTTTAAAAGGTATCAGCACCAAGATTAAAGGACCCCTGCATTGTTTACACCTTGAATTCAGACAATAAGATCCTGCATTGCTCACACCTTCTATTCCCCACATTTGTTTCACATATGAATGATGAGTGATATCCCTGCAGAGAGCACCAACCATTTAGTTTTTGGTGTGCTACCACCATTATTATGGACATGGAATTGTTCAGTGTAAAAATAAAATCTGGGTAAATTGATAGGCAGTGCATAATAAACAAGGTTTGTTATATAGTTAGTTAGCCAAAAATGTAATGTTTAAATCTTGGAGTGACTGGATGTCTAACATAATAGCCAGAACACTACTTCCTGCTTTTCAGTTCTCTTGACCACCGAATGGTTACCCTGGTTTCCAGGCAGTAACCAATCAGTGACTTGAGGGTGGGGGACACATTGGTCACAACTGTTGCTTTTGAATCTGAGCTGAATGCAGATCAATAGCAAACTCGCCGAACGGTTATGTCCCATGAGGCCCCCCTTCAAGTCGCTGACTAACTCAGAATTAGAGAGTTGTACTTGTGGTAGTGTGGGTGTGGTTTAAAGTGGGTGTGGTTTAAACAGGAAGCGTTAAAAAAATATATATGCGTGTCATAAACACTGGCTTCCATTATTGGCCCTACAACATGTGTTATAGGCCAGGTAAATGCTGGTCCTTGGTACAAGAGAAATTAGACAACACTGCTCTAGACTAAATCAGCACGTAAACTAAAAAAATGGGTCATTTTTACTATTTAAAGGAAAACTATACCACCAAAATGAATACTTGAGCAACAGATGGTTTATATCTAATTAAGTGACATATTAAAGAATCTTATAAAACTGGAATATATATTTAAGTAAATGTTGCCCTTTTACATCTCTTGCCTTGAACTACCATTTCATGATGGTCTGTGTGCTGCCTCAGAGATCACCTGACCAGAAATATTTCAACTCTAACTGTAACAGGAAGAAGTGTTGAAGCAAAAGATACAACTCTGTCTGTTAATTGGCTCATGTGACCTAAATTTATAGTTTGTTTGGTATGTTTGTGTGCACCATGAATCATACGATCCCAGGAGGCTGTCCTTATTTTTTAAAATGGCTATTTTCTATTTCTCCCCTTTGTCCATTTATTTGGACAGACTCTTACAACCTATCGTTTGTAATACGAAATCTTTCCTCAAAGATACTAACCAATTACTAGATATTTTGGATAACTGTATAGTGAGTGCTCAAACAAGGCTAGTTAGCTTGGACGTAAGTAGTCTATATACGTCTATAACACACTCAGCAGGTTCGTCTGCAGTAAAGAACTGGTTAAACAAAAGTTCTGAATATACAGACAAAGAAAAAAAATTTCTTTTGAGTTTGTACTTGAGGACAGTTACTTTTTGTTTGGTGACAATTTTTACAAACAACTCCAGGGGACAGCAATGGGGAGTAATGTGGCCCCAACCTACGCAAACTTGTATATGGCAGATTTTGAAGAGGAGTATGTCTATACTAATACACTATTTAGACAATACTGTTCCCTATATCACAGGTATATCGATGACATCATAATGTTTTGGGAAGGACCCATGGACACATTAATTGAATTTCACCATTTTTTGAACTCAGTGGTACCTACTCTGAAGTTCACACTGTGTCATAATATGGAGAAATTGAATTTTCTTGATGTTACGATACACAAAAATGGCATATCATTGGAAACTGACCTTTTTAAGAAAGAGACGGATAGGAACAATTTATTGCATAATACTAGCTTCCATCCGCGGACACTTTTGAAGTCCTTACCAATAACACAATTTAAAAGGGTTAAAAAGATCGTTTCCAATGAACAACAGTGTGAAATCCGTTTAAAAGAAATGTCCGAACGGTTTGTAGAGAGAGGTTACTCTCAGTGTAAGTTAATAGAAGATTTGACAGTTATAGAAAGTGTAACATCAGAACAATTAAGAACTAAGAGAGAGACAGACAATACAAAGAAAGAAAATAGATTGGCCTTTGTTAGTCAGTATTCAGTTGTAAGTGAACAGGTAAAGAATACTCTGAAGAAACACTGGCAGATACTTAAAACAGGGGCTCCATATGTTAAGGAATTTTCAAATATTCCGTTAATGGCCTATAAACGCAATAAAAATTTAAAGGACCTATTGGTGAGAGCAGATATAGGTCCACAAAAGAAATTACGACAACGATTTTTAGGAACTCCCCAGAAAGGGACATTCCCTTGCTTATCCTGTGCACATTGTAACAACATTACTAAAGGGAATTCTTTTACACACCCCCATACGGGTAAGAACATCCCAATAAAAAAATACTATACTTGTGAGTCTAGGTTTGTAGTCTACTTAATTAAGTGTCCCTGTGGACTTGCCTACGTGGGCGAGACGACACAGAAAGTTAAAGAGAGGATAAAACAACATAAGTCCAACATACGTTGTAAATTGCTACATTTACCTATACCCGCTCATTTTCATGAAATGAAACATACAATCTCCCAATTACGATATCAGGTTATTGATAATGTGGAGCCACTAAGACGTGGCGGTGACAGAGAATTAACCCTTAAGAAACTAGAGATGCGTTGGATTAATACATTAGGCACCCTTATGCCGGGCGGTCTGAATAGAGATTATACACCGATGTTGTTCATATAAGTAAGTGCTTGCTACTTTACTGATATGCTTGTTTTTAACATGTGTCTGTTTAAAAAAATTTTTTTTTAAATGATCATGTAATAATTTCATTTCTGTTTTTATTACTATAGGACAGTGAAATTTAAAGATGTGGAAGCTCCAGATACATAGCAATTCAGGGGTATCAGTTCCCTGAATTCAGCATTGGAGCCAGAGATAAGTAATGCTAAAAATCTAAAGATTGAAAGTTTTCCTGTCTTTGATACTTTCTGTTACAAAAGTTGCCCTATGCTGAGACAAACTAGTGTGGGATTTCCTGCCCTTGATACTTAAGTTTCAAAAAGTTGTTTTATCACATGATGCTTTAAAAGCTGTTTTATCACATTGTATTCACTTTTTAAATGATATTTAATTATTATTAATCACTATATAACACTTGACAAATGTTCACTGATGCAGTAATAATGGCCTTTAAGATTTTATTGGATAATTTATTGGAAACAATTTTCAGATGATAACTGTACACTGTGTGTTATGGGTAATTTGGGAGGTCTTGTGATGTGACTTCTCCCAGTGGTGGGTATTTAAACACGTTTTAGACACTGTTAATTAATGGCTTGACAAAGGGCCTATGTAGCCCGAAACGTTGCCTTTGGCATTTGAGTAAAGTTTTCAAAGATTTTCAAATATACCGGAGTGCTGCTGCTTTCTTTTCTACATGTGTACTTGACCCTGGCAGGGGGTACGGCTGGCACCCGGGGCTGCACGGAGCTGGATCCGCTTTTGGAGCACACTCTATCTTTAGCTATTTTCTATTTATGATTACCCAATGGCACATGATACTAAATGTGCTAAATCATATTATTATGAAAATGGTTTATTCACATGAAGCAAAGTTTTACAAGAGTTGTTTTATGCAATATCTTTTTAAAGAGATCTACATTGTCCGGGGGGTATGGTTTTCCTTTAAAACATATTTATAAACATGAGCTGCTAAAATCAGATACTATAATCTATAGCAGTTATGGCAGCTGAAGCTTCCTGACCCCTGCAATTTCCTCATGAGCATGTAGCCTACACCCTGCCAGAACATCACAACAGACAGAAACCATGCGGTTAACAGAAACATATTTACCAACAAGTTGAATGCAACATATTCTTGTTTGTTTGATGGTCAACTTGCTCCCCACATTACTGAATTTCATATTTTTTTTATACTTTTAGATTATACAGTATCTCCAGCTTTAGCCTGGGTTGGTTCAGTCTGAGTAATTTTAAATTACAATTACAGTCCTATATGAGAGTGTCAAACTATCTAGCACAAAACCAGGGATCTCCTAACATGGTCCTACAGCTGACACAACTATTACTTCATCTGTAAAGTGCAAGTTTTATAAGAATAAAATATTAATCATATTATTCAATTAAGATAAGCTTTCCCCATTACTAAATCTCAGGGAGGTTTTTAACATTTATTGGATCACATGTAATAAACAAGATTCCTTAATTTTCCTTTTATTTTTTTTATTGTAATAATTAAATGTACTAACCCCCTTGATGCAAACTTGGGTTGCCCTGTTACACTCAGTCAGGTTTTCTCTAGGTTCTGATTGAGGACACTGAGCAGAGTTGCCATTGCAAGTTCCCATCATGGCACAGTCAGATTCTTCACGGCATTTTTCACTTGCTCGCTTGAAGGAACATCCCGTGGTACAACAAGGGCCCTGGCTGGGACTGAAAACAGAATATAGGATAAAGCAACCCTCTTCTCCAGTGTCTTTCCTTAAAGGAGGAAAGCTACCGAGGCAGATTATTAACAATAGATTAGCCGCAATAGTGCAAAATAGAATGCTATATTTATTCTGCAGAACGCTTTACCATACTAGAGTAAACAGCTCTTGAAGAGAAGGATAGCATCTGCCATATTAGCTTGGTGTGACATCACATCCTGCCTGAGTCTCTCCCTGCTCACTCACAGCTCTGGGCTCAGATTAGAACAGGGAGGTGAGGAGGAGAGAAGATCAAACAGAGCATGCTTATGCCCTGCCCTGGAGGTTTAAGCTGAAGGCAGGAAATCTGATACAAAAGACCATGTGTACACAATCGAAGGAACAAAATTTGGGGTTTCTTTTGACAGAAGACTCAAAGAAGCATTACCTTGAGAATTTACTGCTGTATTTATGTAGAGCTTTCTGATAAAACTTACTAAATTTTAGCCTTTCCTTCTCCTTTAAGAATGCAATTTCGATGCTCATGACTTATTGGAAGTGTACAGTGACACACAGGCTGGTGTGTGGGAAGCAGACTGGCAATAACTGGCTTTGAGAAAATTAAAATGCCACACATACCTATCACACACAGGAGCTGAAATTAACATATATAAATCACTAAAATATTGGCTCACTGGGCCAATGTGAACAGATTATTAGAATAAGTTTGTGGTGCTCTAGGTCTCCGTGTTTTATGGTTAACCATTAAGAAGCTATAGCTCAAGTATCAATCATAAAAGCAAATAGCCCATCTGCGTACTAGTTATAAGAGGAGCAGCATAGATACCTGCACTGTTTTCCAGGCTTTAATGTGCATTTTACATTTTCCGGCTGATTTGCATCATAACAACAGTCATCCTTACACTGGTCACTGTAACCACAATCGCATTGCTCTCCTTGCTCCACCAGTCCATTGCCACATATTGGCTGGCCAGACTCTGGAAAGAAAAAAAAAACAGTTAAACAACGTAAACATCCTATTGACACTATAAACTATCCAGACAGACATAGTCAGATAGACAATCTGTTAAAAAATTATTTTGCTGTAAAGTGGATTCTTCACATATAAAAGGATCCCTCTGTTGCTTTATTGGGAACTATTCCAACAGTGGTATCAAAAACAGAGTGGCAATTAGTACATAGAATGAAACCTTTATTGTACGTGCCTAGATCATATAGGTTTTATATATAATGCATAAGGCACTTCTCATCTGCAGATCACCATATACAGGCAGATAAAGTGCAACGAACTATAAATATCATTTAGGATTGATAGGCTGCCATGCACATGCTGAAAATCATATAAAATGTATTGGTACCTGTATGTCAACTTAAAGGGCAAGGAAAGTGTAAAATAGAATAAGGCTAGAATTGCTGTATTTTGTATACTAAACATAAACATGAACTTACTGCACCACAAGCCTAATGAAACAAATGATTTATGCTTTCAAAGTTGGCCACAGGGGGCTGTCATCTCGTAACTTTGTTATACATCTTTGTCTGACACTGGCACTGCACATGCTCAGTATGGTCTGCTTGAGTTCTGCATGGCTGGTAAGTAAGGCAGGGGCTCCCCCTGCTGTTCATAAGTGATTGTTTCCCTGCCAGAAGCACTAAATGAAGGGAGAATTTCACTGCATACAGTCAGGTTTCTAATAAAAACGGTACACATTTTAAAATTAAAGTATATTGGAGATAGATTTATTTTTCCTTAAAGAAAGTAAAAATGGGATTTTATTTCTTTGCCTTTCCTTGCCCTTTAAGTGTCATTAAACTTTTAACTGCCTACAACCTACTACGTCAATAAGAATAATAATAACCCAAAACATTCAATAGCAGGTATATGCTCTTTATTTCTGTTAATAAAGTGTGCCCTTGGTCTAGTAACTAACAGCAACCAATCAGCAGGCAGCAATTACTAGTGCAAATGTACACTAAAGCATGGTATCGAATCAAACTCCTTAAATGAAGAATCCTTTCAACAGAACAGACATGATGAACTCCAACATGTCCATCTCAAACATAATTCATGAATTAAAACCCCTTGGTGTATTTGTCTTGTTAAAAAGTCAGCCCATCTACTTTAGAAGCAAAAAAAAAAAAAAAACAGACACATGGATTTGTTTCTACTAAATGAGCACAAATCTAGCGCAGTGCCAGTACTGTAGCTAAACACATACCCACAAAACAGGAATTCCTCTTTTTCTCCAGCACTTGGCTTATATTCCGAACACTGCATATGGAGAACTTGTTGTTGTTGAGCTTGTCCCCAGATGTGGCCCTGGCATACATAATAAAATTGCCATTTTCTTTAAATCCTAAATTCTTGGATTCTCCTGGGGTACACTCATTGCCGGAGTCATGCTGCAATAAAATATAAGCATTATGAGGGGAATTAGACTGTAAACTTCAAGATGACCAGGCTTGAAATCAGTAATTAGTAAAGCACAGCATTTTATATCAGAAACATATAAACAAACAACAGGATTAACCATTTTAATGCAGGCTGGTCTTAGATCATGCTGTGATATGTACTGCCATTAAACACATGGTAAGGGACACAGATCAAAGAGAAACCTGGAACTGTTGCCACTACTCTACTTTTACACCAAAGACTAATTCTATAGCAGGCAGCAGGTTAATGAAGTAGCATGTACCAAGTGCAATATTATCGGCTATCACCAGATGGAGCCACAAAGCTGTTTCTTTTACTACACTCTACAGTTCTGCCCTTTGCAGGGTGTTCCAGGGCAGGCGCAAATTAAATGAATATACAGAGAGTAAAGATGCCAATATCTCATGCTACAACTAAACCAATTGTAGAAGCCCAGCAAGCAGAAGTGAAGATCTAACCTGGCACGTCCATTATAAGATAATGCTGCTACATATTACACATATATCATAGTGTAACACACAGAACAGAATAGTCTTACCAACGGGATATATGCTGAAAAATTACACCCATCCGAACCCTTCAATCTCATATTGGTTTTGTAACTTGTTTACAGCCAAAAAA
>CM044435.1:91367170-91396596 GCA_024363595.1 Xenopus borealis | reverse complement strand
AAAGAATTCTCATAATAATGTGAAAGTGATATTTACTTACTGGAGAGCCAAAGTTGTGTCCGACTTCATGTGCAAAGGTGATATGAGAGACCTTAGGGGGAACGTGAGAGCCATAGTTCTGAACTGTAATGATTCCAGTATTCAGGGATTTCTTTTTGCCATCAGAGTACAATTTGTTCCTTTCACAAATTCCACCAGAGCTACCTGAAAATCACAGCAAAATCTATAGAATGCATGGTTTAAACAAGAAACAGTAATTTACTGGACCTTGTGAACTACACATAAATAATTTAAGACAGGCACACAGGATATTTTGGTTTGAAGAACTGCAGTAGTTAAAACTGCCACTTCCTATTTTATATGAAGAGAATTATGATTGCTGCTATACTTCCTGAAAGAATGCTTGAAGTCAAAACAACAACTGGTTTGTAACATTATCCCTTTTATTTAAATTGTACAAGGGTTACATGAAAAAAATAAAAACATTCTCAAATTGGGTTACATAGTAAGTAACCTGCATGTACAGACTGCCCCTGTTTCTCCATCATCTGTGCTCTCCTGTCAAGTTAGAACCTATGGAGGTAAACTGCTTCAATGAATTGCGCTTCATCTAAAGCTGTGCTCCCCAATCAGTGGCTCATGAGCAAAACGTTGATCACCAACCCTTGGATGTTGTTCCCAGTGGCCTCAAATTAGGCGCTGATTTTTCAATTCATGTCTTGGAGGCAAGTTTTGGTTGCATAATATATTATATCCTTTTTTCTGCACTGCTAAAGTTTTTTTTCATGCTTGTGTTACTCCACAACTCTTTTTATTTGAATGTGGCTCATGGATAAAAAAAAAAAGTTGGGATTACGGATCTAGAAGCCAATACTGCTAGCAATCCTCAGTTTTTGCAGGAATGCCTTTCCTGAGAGTTTTCTCTGCACTGCTTTGGAGCCAATGTTCACCAGTCATTTTGCACCATATCTGTCGAATACATCACTTTTCATTCACTAGTACTAGATGTGGTGACTGGCAGACAGGGACATCTTGTAATACAACGGCATTGTTTTATTCAAAGTTTCCTCAGCAAACATGGTACACAAAGCTTCACATGTAGAACCTTATAGTGGCTTCTGCTCTGTTACTGCACAGACTGGGAAGAACGTCCATTGATGGAGAAGCATTCTCCCAGAGGGAATCAGTGGCATCTCAACAAAGAGACTAGCAATCCCATTAGCTCCTGCTGAGAAGAGGCACCTGTACATACGTATCATTTCCCCCCTTAACAGAACACAAGGCATTTAACACGCAAAGGCACTGAAATGCACGATCAAACCTTGCTGCCTTTTTTTTATCACTTTTCAGTAGATCCTCAAGAGAACAGATGGCAAATTTGTTCTAGAAACACTTTTATATGCATCCAGTAATGCAAAAATCTATTTTGTAACTCACAGCAACATTAATGCAATGTGTAAAATCACTGTACAATAGGCAAATCAAAAATACATTTTCTAAACATTAAATTCATATGGTTGCTGTCATGCATTTTACAAACCTCAAACAACCCTACTGAGATATATACAATCCTGAAATTAAAGATACACAAAAAACCTGACATTCTCTTATAATATGTAGAGTACATTGTAATAACTCATCTGCCCTTTTCTATTATTCTCTAAGATGCACCATTCATTTCAAGTGCTTCACAAACTTATTGGAGTGCAGCTATGTGTCTCTACATTCACAATGTATTTAGTCAACAAGCAGTACATGTACCTAGCAGTACAGGGCAATTTCATTACCTGAAGGAGCTCCAACCCACGCGAGCCCTAGGACACCATCATCAAAATCCCGGTCTGTAAATACATATGCCAGGCAATAATCATCATGGTTCTGCTCAGAGTTCAATTCAAGAAACTTCTCCACTCCAATATTAGGAAATCGAAAGGGATTTGTAGGGTCTTTCTCATCACTTGTAACATTTATCTGGAAATGAATATAAAACACGCACCCAAGGTTTAAAGCATACACATTTATTTGTAAGATGCCAATGACACAAATGAAAAGGCCTATACCAGTGTTTTTCAACCTTTTTTGAGCCAAGGCACATTTCTTTCATTGAAAAAATCCCGCGGCACACCACCAGCTAAAAATGTGAAAAAAGCTTATATTAACAATATAAGTGCTATATTGTTAACATAAGTTTTTTTTTTTTAAACATTGAAGAATGACGGTTATAATATAACCGTTATATTATAACATATTGAATAGGTCTAGGAATCAAATAAACACAAAGAAAAAAGTATTTTATAATCTTTCATATTTACAAGGATCAGACTAGAGAGAGAGAGAGAGAGAGAGAGAGAGAGAGAGAGAGAGAGAGAGATCAGACGAGAGAGAGAGAGAGATCAGACTAGAGAGAGAGATCAGACTAGAGAGAGAGATCGGACTAGAGAGAGAGATCAGACTAGAGAGAGAGAGAGAGAGATCAGACTAGAGAGAGAGACTAGAGAGAGAGAGATCAGACTAGTGAGAGAGAGATTTCAGACTAGAGAGAGAGATCAGACTAGAGAGAGAGAGATCAGACTAGAGATCAGAAGGGTGGCAGTGAGAACAGAAGTACATTAAACCACTGCTTCTAGATCGCAAGCTCTTATGGCAGGCCCTGCACTGCCCCAGCACCAAACACTATGGGGCATATAGCGCAACACAGGGATATACGGTTCTCGAATCGGTTACCCCCTCTATTCCATTCTTTCCCCTTATTATCTGCCGCCTCACTCACTACAAACCTACTCCTCACCGCCATAAACAAGCAATAGGCGCTCCAGCTGCACTACACTGATCAGGCAATAAGCGCGACCCAGGCACGGCTCTTCTGCCTGCTCAGGATAGGTCCGCGCACGTCTGTCTTCACATTGACACTGCGCGCAGCAAAGCTGACTCCCGAGGCCAGGCTCCAATCGCGGCACACCTGACAATATTTTGCGGCACACCAGTTGAAAAACGCTGGCCTATACCATTTCTATGGCTAGAAATAGCATTTAAGGTTGACCTCAGAAGCTCGCCATCTTACCATGGCATACCATGGTGAATAATATACCCATTGAGGAGTTCCATAAAAGTGACCATAAAAAAGCAAGGCCAAGTCCTTTTATTCAGGTTATGGACTTTAATTTTATAAAAGGCATGCATAATTTATTATAATACACAAGTTTCAGCGAGGTTACAAGCTGGAAGACATTTTCACAGATCTTCACTGTTAATGTGCTGTGAGGACTTTGTGCTAGCAAATATAACTATAAAAAAATAAAGCATTAAATGTGTCCAATTATTTAGGCGAAGTTTCACTGTGAAAACTGAAGAAGGTCGCTGTGGGATCCTGGAGATAATACCACCATCAAGGTGGCAGTGGTGGGAGAGAACCAGCAATACAGCGTACAACTATGCATAAGTGCAAGGAGCAGCTTTAAGCAAATGTATCTTTAATGAGTGACGACAATGCCAAATTGAAGTTGTTGGTAACTAGTGGTTTCCCCCAGCGGCTTCTATTTAGGAGAAACAGCTGTGGCAGAATTTGTGCAACTGAATCTTTGGAAGCAGTTTGTAAACAAGCCCTAACTTGTACCACTTTTTAAGCTTTAGTTCTCCTTTAAAGGGGTGATACACATTTGAGTTAAGTTTCAATGTTAACAACTTTGCAACTGGCCTTCATTATTTATGTTTGCCTATGGTTATGATTTGCCTTACTCAATTGCCTCTTTCCAACTTTCAAATGGGGGTCCTTGACACAGATAGCATAATACGAGTTCTCCTTTTCAGCGCTTAAATTATGCATATTCAAGTGTCGCATTCAAACTACTGCCTGGTTGCTATTGTAATGAAGATCCTGACAACCAGATAGCAGATATAATGCCAGACAGCAGAGCTGCTGAACCAAAAGTTAAATAATTAAATCACAAAAGAATAAAAGATGAAGACCAATTGCAAATTGTCTCATAACATCAATATCTACATAATACTTGAGGTTCATTATAAGGCGTACCACCCATGGTGTAGTATCTACCCCTAGTTACCTGTAGTAAATAGATCTATACCATTCATAAATTAAGCCAGTGATTTTCAACCTTGTGCCTCCAGCTGTTAAGAAACTACAAGTCCCACAATGCATTTGCCTGACTGTGGCTGTCAGACTCCTTCATTGCATTGTGGGACTTGTAGTTCCTTAACAGCTGGAGGCACAAGGTTGAAAATCACTGAATTAAGCAACTAATTCTGTGTTGAATATTACAGAATTCTCTTTCCACCCAACTCCAGCACTTTTAAAGGGGTGGTTCACCTTTAGGGTAATTTTCATAATATTATAGAACAATCAATTCTAAGAAACTTTTCAATTGGTTTTCATTATTTATTTTTTATAGTTTTATAATAATTTGTCTTTTTCAACTGGTTCTTTGCAGCTTTCAAATGGGCGTCGCCGTCCCCTTCTAAAAAAACAAATGCTCTGTAAGGCTACAAATGTATAGTTATTGCTATTTTTTATTGCTGATCCTTCTATTCAGACCCTCTCCTATTCATATTCCAATCTCTTATTCAAATCGGTGCATGGTTGCTAGGGTAATTTGGGCCCTAGTTACCAGATTGCTTAAAATGCTAATTAAATAATTTCTGAATAAAAAGCTAAATATCTCAAAAACCACAATTAATAAAAAATGAAAACCAATTGCAAATTGTCTCAGAATATCACTCTCTACATCATACTAAAAGTTATCTCAAAGGTGAACAACCCCTTTAATGTTTGTGCTGCCAGAGCTGCAGAAGTATCTACTATGGAATGTATTACAGAGTTGTACAGATATTTGTATTCTAAAAACTCACCCGTATCCTTTTCACCATGAAGCTGATATTTCGAATTCCGCTAAAATCAGTTGACTGATAAATTGTGTCAATCGCCTTCACATGGCTGGAAATCTATTTATTAGGCACATGGAAAACAAAATGAAGTACACAAGTTATATGCAAAGAATAATATTTTCCCATACTTAAAGGGTAGAACTACACTGCAAATTTTCACATGATTTCGGCGGATCTGACGCTGGGCGACAAAATGGCCACGTCAAATCGGATGCGATGGAAATAAGGTAAGTAATAGAAAGTCAGATAGTGTTGCAGAGTTGATCTAATGCCACAAGTCTGTCAGAAGCAAATGCTGCAAGCGACAGTTGCATCGCATTGGATCAACGCTGGGACAACATCCGACTTTCTATTACCTTTTTTCCGTTGCATCTAACTTGACGCAGCCCTTCTGTTGCCAGCGTCACATCTGCCTAAATCGAATCGCATGAAAATCTGCCGTGTACCCTTAGAGGAAAAAAAGTAGTACAAAAACACCAATTATTAGTCAAATAATGTGTGCTATTTTATTTAGAAAAGCCCAAACCAATGGTATTTAACAAAGGGGAAATTAGATAAACAGATTGTTCCTTTCACAGGAAACATAATGCTATCACTTCCCATTGGCAGTACAGATAAGTAAAAATGCTTTTAAACAGCTTAATAGTATAATTCCTATACTTGTTTGAAATCTATGAGAATAAGGGAAGTGTTTACTAAAAAGTGTATAAAGCTATAAAGCTATTGTCTGGTAGTTAAGAACTTCTCTGTTGAAGCTATGCTTACTATGTAATTTTAAGGAAACTATATTAAAATGAGCCTGCAAATTCTGTGTTATTGTGGTGTTTATACAAATGGCCTATTTAATCAGGACTGCACACAAAGCCATAGATAAATGAATACACCCATATTGTGTCCCAGATAGCAAGAGCAGAGCTACAATTTTTAAAACAAACAGCACAGCCTAGAATTGACAAAACTTTGCTGCTACTGTAGGGGCCACTTATGCAGCAGTGTAAAAAAAAAGTCAACAAACGCCCCATATATTGTCTTATAAAAATCTGGCAGCAAAAAGCTTGCAGATGCTAAAATAGACCTTTGTGAATGGAATGTATGATATGAAAGAGAAGCTGAAGCCATCAACATGACTATCAGACTGAAACACATCTCTTTAATTACTGTGTCTTAGGAGTTTGCATTAAAGGCCATAGTTTATACAGAATAATTGCAGCAAAGAACAAAATGCTGCTGCCCATATCGGTTTCACAGCAAGTAGCATCCCATGTGCCATAGCTGTAGTAAAAATACAAGCTAGTCCTATGTTATTGCCTACAGATGCATCTACAAACATTTCCAAACCATTTAGAACCTAATACAAAGCGAAAAAGATGCTCATAAACATGCTAATATTGACTACCAACTTCTCTCTTGCTGAACTATAAACTAGGGATCCACCGAATCCAGGGTTCGGTTTTCAAGGCAGGATTCTGCCATTTTCAAGAAGGATTCGTCGGAATCCTTGTGCCTGGCCGAACCGAATCCTTAAAATCATGTGACTTTTCATCACAACACAAGGAAGTAAAAAATAATTTTGCTGTGCACTTTGCAGGTGCCTTTAACAGCATATGTAAATTAGGGTTTGGATTCGGTTTGGCTGAATCTTTCACAATGGATTTGGGGATTTGGCCAAATCCAAAATAGGGGATTTGGTGCATCCCTAACCGGTGGCGATGCACCAATATCACTATTTGTGATTCGGCTGAAACAACCCCCCCCCCCCCCCCCCCCGGGATTGGCAGTATACCAAACTGAATCCAAATCCTAAACTGCATATGCAAATTAGGGGCAGGAATGGAAAAAATGTTAACTTTGTGTTAGCTTGTTTTTTTGATGAAATATGATGCGATTTCCCTCCCTGCCCCTAATTTTCATATGCAAATAAGAATTCGGTTCGGCCAGACACAAGGATTCGGTCAAATGCTGCTAAAAAAGGCAGAATCCTTGCTGAATCCCCAACCAAATCCTGGATTCAGTGCATCCCAAATGAATGGCAAGGTTAATATCTGAAGGTCTTGGTGAGATACTAAATGGGCCAGATCCTGAGGATTGCACCAAGCAGAAGCATTGAACAGGCTGCCAACATAATCGGATTCTTGGCATGAGAACTGAATTATTTTATCGGCCTGAGTTGAACCCCCATGCCTGCACCTACAATACTGACAAAAATTTGTTTCAAACAACAGCAGTCTGTGATCCTGTTCCCCCTTTTATCAGTCCTGAATGGCTTTCTGCAGTGTTCCTAAAAGCCTTGATTAAGCCATTTTAATAGCATAGTTCTTTTGCTACATTTCCCTACCTGATACATGAGACATTCACCTTTATGGCTGCCACTTTCAGTTTAACTTTAAGTGCCATGATGAAGCATGACATAATTTTCTAAGCCCTCTACCCAAAGGATTTTCACTCCTAAAGGTTCCATCCATTTCTGAATTTCCATTTGTATGGAAGAAACTTGTAGAAAGGCATGCTAAATTTATCTCCTGACATTAACACAATGAATGGGGGAAAGAATTGTACAGTAAAGAGAACAAAATGGAATAGCGCATTTCTCACTATGAATTTAAAACCAAGACTGAACATACAGTCCATTACAATAATGATCTCTCAGGAGGTGCAGAGCAGACAGCTGGTGGAGAATACCTTCCTCAACATTAATGGCCAGAGATAGAAAAAAAACTTGCTCTGCAGTCTGCTTTGGGGATATGCACCAAGAGAAGGTGAAAAAATATAAAAAGCTTTGATTTTTACGGTATTCCTCCAATATATTTTATATTGCAGTAGGTATTTTAAATTATTTCTTTAGGTCTTGTGGCATTCAAGATACCACAAAAATGCTAGGAGTCGGAGGCAGATTTCCATTAATAGTTTAGAAAAGCTCTCCTAAATTGGTTTATTCTTTACTTCTGCTTCAGTTAAGCCTCAGCATTGAACACTTATATAGATCCTAAATCAGTATGCATAAGCTTTAATACCTCAGCTTATTAGCCATTGTTCACAGCTCTACGCAACAAGTTGGCGCTATAGAAATACATGTTAATAATAATAATAATTGTTCCCTCATGTGTAACAGTTACCTACTACAGCTATAAGTAGGGTTGCCACCTGGCTGGTGTTATACTGGCCTGGCCGCTATTTTTAAAGGCTGATCCCAATGTTATTAATAGGAAAAGGCCTGTATTTTTTTCAAGAAAAGGTGGCATCCCTAGCTATAAGACACACAGTGATATAACTTTCAGCACAGCCAATAATGAACAACTGTGCCTGTGGGAATAATAAGCAGAACCATATTTAGCAGAGAGACTATAGGAGCATTTACAAATACGGGCCCAATGCACATATAACGTCACATGTATATGAACTATTAAAGGGGAACTATTGCAAAAAATAAGATTAAACACCATTGTATTGGACAGGGCATATCTGTCATGTGCTATGTAACCTGGGCCTTTTCTCCATCTTTACAGCTTGAATGGCTGCCCCCATGGCTACACAACAGCTTGATTATATAAACTATAGTAGTCTTTCTGAAGCAAACACACAGCTTTTACCGGTGCAGAGCAACAGTACATTATATTTGAATTAATTTGATCCACTTTCAGTGTTTGGGGTTACAGTTCCACTGAGGACAAAATACATAGAAAGCATTTCTTAAAGGGGAATTCAACCCCTCCCGCGCTAACCCCCAAACCCCCCCCCCGCGCTAACTCTCCCCAGGGGCAAATGCCCCTAAGTCGCTACTTACCCCCTCCGTGCAGGTCCCCTCCAGTGAGGTTCCCGGGCGCCATCTTCTACAGCAGTAGGACACATTTGCCGGATCGTACTAGTGCGCAAGCGCCAAAAGTTCACGAAGTTCGCCGATTGAACTCCGTGCACTTTCGGCACATGCGCAGTAGTACAAGCCGGAAAATGCATCCTACTGTGCATGTGCTGCAGAGCGCCGACGGAAGAAGACGTGGACGAAGATGGCGTCCGGGAACCTGGCTGGAGGGGACTTGCACGGAGGGGGTAAGTAGTCACTTAGGGGCATTTGCCCCAAGGGAGAAGGGCCTGCAGGGGGGTGGGGGGCTAGGGGTTAGTGCGGAAGGGGTTGAATTCTCCTTTAAAGTTTTAAGCACTGAGGATGCTTAACATTAGCCCCCCCCCTCCCCCCCAAGTGATTGTAATCACTTACCCAATGTCCCTGCCTGGTGTTTATGTTTGCATAAATCTGCACCAGTCCGGTGCTTCTTATTTCTTCAAAGCCAGGAGCAGACACATGGGCAAAACCGTGAAAATTACAGATTTTTTTTGGCTTTTTGCTCTACTGTACAACCCCATGCCAAGAAGAGGAGCACTGGCCTGAGGTATCAGATAAGCGATTACAATCAAAGTATTAATCCCGATGTGATTAACAATTCAAAATAAACCTCTCACGTGATCATGGCATATAATAGGCTCAAATCTATTATAAGTGTTCTTTAACATTCAAAACATAAATGTTACTGCATATACAACACAAGTTGAAGTACCTGGGCTATCACTGCCTCTCTGGTTTCTCCATATCGTTTGTAGAAGAGATGATCTGTTTGTATGTACAGTTGGCACGTATTTTTTTCTGCCTGTGCTGCTCGTTTCTTCCGTAGGATGACTGGACCACTATCTTCATGATCTTCCTTGTGATTCTACATGAAAGACAGCAACGAAGACAAAAAAATCAATTCAACATAAATTAATGACACTTTAGCATTTGCTTGTCTTTAGCCACTGACTTTGGTTTGACTGAGGGTAGTGTAATTTACAACAAATATCTGTACAACAGGACTCCTTTGTCGATGAAACATGTTCAGTCAGAAAATATATAAACAGAACATCTGTTATACTGGGCACAAAAATTAGATAAACGATGGCACATAGGCATAGGTGAAACACTATTTTCAATTCTATACATGATTTTTGGCAAGCATATGCAGATAAAGTAACACCTTACATGTTTCTCTGGTTCTTCTTGCGCCGACATCTGATATTCTCTCATTCTTTTAAAGACAGTAGAATCAGCACATCCTCCTTCAGATCCATACTTATGTGGGTACTCTGGAAAAATTGATATAAAAAGATTACATGTGTGGCATCTATCTCTATCTATAGAATATATTCAGCATTTCTTTCCTACAGCTCTAAAGGGGATGCAAATTACTAACCGCCTGTCAACCTTTGGGGTTGCTGCATCTAATAACGGTTGTAATGGTTGTAAAAATAGACACTTGTGCTTTTGCACAGAAACTCCAGACTAGCAGCCATTCAGTAGGGAATCCATATTGAAGAGGGTGGCTTTGCAGTAGCTCAGAATCTCTAGCCAGCTCAGTACATCATGTCTCCTTTCCTGCCTCAGTGAAATGGCAAATGGTGCAGTCAACAGTAAGCACACTTGCTGACAGTACACAAACATATTTCATGTGTATTGATGGGTATACATGGGATGCCCAAATCACAACTGTTTGTGGTCACAGCATAGTGACCATGCAGCATAGCCCGATGACAACAGGGTTGTGAACTCAAAAGATTCTGTAATGGCAGAAAGAGAACCAAACAAATGGCTGTAAACTCAACTGGTGTTCCTGGTCAAGACAGTATTGGTATGCTTTAGGAGGATTTATGTTGCATTAGCATAGCACCACAGCACAACTGGCTCAAAGACTGTAGTGAAATACTATGCATCATGTGTTTTTCACTAATAAGAAGTAAAGAGTGTTTCTGAGGTTATGCTACATTGAAAGCACTAATATGCAAGTATTTTCAGCAATTCAGAAATGTATCATGGAAACTGAAAGCACTTTCAGATTACATTGGCCTATCTTCTTGGTTCTTAATTGCAACTGTGAGGAAGAGAAGGCAGTTAATCCAATCATCCACCACCTCCTTATCCGTAAAGCCAGCACAAAATTAAAAACAGGGGAGATGGTGGGACAAATGTTTATAATATTAGGGAACAATATACTCCGCATCCTACCCTAGCAAACAAAAAATTATGTTTTGATATTGGGACAGTGAGCACTGTGGATTTCTCATTATGTTTATACAGTTTAATCCTGATTTAGCCCACCCGGTGGGCTCAAAGTAAGAGATCTACATATTAAAAGCCTGTCTACATGAGCTCATATATACAGTTTGGGCAAGCTTGAAATAGCAGATGTAAAGCACAAATACTATTTAATTTATCGCCATATGGTTCCTTATGCCTTACAGTGGAAGGACAATTTTTGCAATGAGGTACTGTAAATGTCAGAAGTAGTGGCATTACAAGGCAGTCTGCATTCACAACGTTGTTGAAAAAAAAAAGCATACTTAAATAAAAAAACTAAATGGATTCACACTACACCATATAGAATGTCAAATATAAAATATATCAGCAGGCATACCAAGGCCTAGATCTGAATGACTGCTGACTAATCATTATTGTGAAGTCTGGCTCCAAAGCAAACTCTAAATAAATAATGGAGTCCCCAGTAACGCTCCAGTAAACTCTAGATAAGAGCTATTTATGTATTTATGCATGAATATATTTATTTGCAGAACACTATGCCACTTCACAGAACTGAAAAAAGACTTTCTAGAACATTGCAAAAGCGTGAATTAAATAAACATGGACACGGCTAGAACAAGGAAATATTTTAAAAAGAAAGAAACTGGGTGTGTACTTTCCTGGCTATGTTTAATAGATTCAGGGCAATTTTAAAATTAAATGGATACTGTCACGGGAAAACATGTTTTTTTTAAAACACAGTTAATAGTGCTGCTCCAACAGACGTCTGCACTAAAATGAATTTCTCAAAAGAGCAAACAGTTTTTTTTATATTCAATTTTGAAATCTCACATGGGGCTAGATATATTGTCTACCAGGGAGTGGTTATCTGCTATCTTGCGTTCGGGATCTGCTATCTTGCGTTCGGGATCTGCTATCTTGCGTTCGGGAGCAGCTATGTGGTTACCTTTCCATTGTTCTTTTGTTAGGCTGCTGGGGGTGTGTGTGATAACACTCCTACTTGCAGGACAGCAGTTAAGCTGGCCATAAATGCAAAGATCCGCTCGTTTGGTGACATCGCCAAATGAGCGGATCTCTCCCCGATATGCCACTAACTGGCAGGGCTATATCGGGGTAATCCGGACATTCGGCCCTATGGCCAAACAATCGGATTACGCCAATCGCAATGGACTTCCAACAAGTCGGTCGGAAGAAAAACCGACCTTCCAGATCAATATCATGTCCAGATATTGGTCTAAATGACCGTGAATGTCTTCTTTAACTGCCTGTGTATGGACAGCATAAGGCTGGCAACTTTTCATTGTAGCTTTAGTGCTGGCAAATTTTCATTGTAGTGAACGGGAATACACGGGAAGGCAGTTTGGGGAGATTGTCGTCCAGAAGAAGAGGCGATTAGTTGGCAGGCGACTAAATAGTGACTGAAGTTTACATGACTGGGGCAGCTAGGAAACTGACAATATGTCTAGCCCCATGTCGGCTTTCAAAATTGAATATAAAATATAATATAAAACAAAATCTGTTTGCCCTTTTGAAAAATGGATTTCAGTGCAGAATTCTGCTGGAGCAGCACTATTAAAGTGATACTGACACTAAAAAATAAATTTTAACATATGAATGTACATTTAATGTTACCAAGAAGCCATGTTGATAATTTTTTGCCGAGAGGTTTGTTTTTGTATATAATTGTTAGCTGAAGTTCCTGAAGCCTGACTCTGACTTTGCCAACCTGACTGTTCCATCTCAGCC
The DNA here is from genome assembly GCA_024363595.1 of Xenopus borealis. Classification (NCBI taxonomy): domain Eukaryota; kingdom Metazoa; phylum Chordata; class Amphibia; order Anura; family Pipidae; genus Xenopus; species Xenopus borealis. Next base: position 91,383,893 of record CM044435.1, on the reverse strand, counting down.
TGTTGGTTACAGTTTCTAATGCTGACGGACTCCTGCTGCACAAATATGGCAGCCCCCTCATTTATAATAGATTTAAAAAAAGAGTTTAATTTCAGGTGTCAGTATCTCTTTAACCTATGCATTTTGAAAAAACATGTTTTCCCATGACAGTATCCCATTAAGAAATTCAGTCCCTTTAGGCCTTTAAAAAAAACGTTATTCCAAATCAGGTATATAAATGGCTTTCTTTTCCAGATTTCTTGGCTTTGCGAAGGGCAGTAGCACATGGTACATTGTCGCCACAGGTAAATCTGCGTTACAGAAGGTGGCAGAATTTCTCTAGTTCCCTTCCCACCAGCTATTCCCTCGTCACCGACAAGAATATTTTCTACAAAAAATTCACCATGCCATTACCCTATTTGTTTCAATATCATGAGCATTACATCTTCGCCCAGTAATTTCCATGCATTTGCTTTGAAAAATAATACGGAGGATATCAAATTTTGAATATAATATTTATGTAGTAAAGCTCTAAGGAGCATTCAAGTTTAGCTTCTGTATGGGTCAGTATTTGCATGTAATTTGTATGTTTGACGTACACACCTTCTATTGAACACCACTGAAGAACACAGTAGTACTTTACAAGTATGTTAAATTTAGTTGTCTGTTTCGTTAACATGAACCCCCTCAGTAAGATCCTTCATGAAGCCTCCTTAGAATGTCCCCCCTCAGTAAGTTCCTTCTGGAAAATGAAAATGCTGAACAAACATCTTGTTCCATGCATGGGCAGACTAACATCATTGCATCTTTAGTAACATACAAGAACATTGCCCAGTCTGACATCAACACGGAGGAGACAGCATAACACAGCATGGAAGCTGAAGCAGGAAAATAAAGACAACAGAATTACAAATTATACTGTGCTGATATAGACAGTGCTATCTTCCATTAGCAATACATAGTGCACACAATACATATGTTCAGACAAAAGAGATTCAGTTATTTTGCCCTAGGTAATAAGGAGGTCACTTGGGTATTCAAACAAGGAACTACGAAATGAGAGTTTAGCAAAAAGAGAATTCTCTGTATTAAATCTTTCCTGAATGCCTCCTGGGATTCAATTTAGTTGCTTAATTCAAGGCAATATGAAAAATGATCAAAAAGAAAAATATAATAATTAAAACAGATTGCTAATATTTTAATTAAAAGAGATATGGACAAAATCCCTTGGCAGCCAGAACTTGGGCTGATCTGATGTTTTGATGGCAAGCATGCAGAACTGCAGGCCTCCTAGCACGAAAATAGAAGAAAATAAGAAGCCTCCATACAGTTATGTCTTTGCACAGGGGGACATGTCAGATTGAGTCATCAGCCCATTACTACTTACAAACATTACAAGCTGCGAAAACAGATCAGTTAACCTGGGAGGCCCAATCATTATTAGCTTTAATTGGACTGTGATCTGTACTAAAGATTCTGTCACCGAAATGGCTGGCCCTCTTTTGTGAACTTCTTAAAATTCAATCACTTGTGCACCACCGAGACATCTTTGTGATTATATATCTCTGTTTCATCATACAGCTATCTGGATGCACATTAGAAAATAAAAAATGATAGGCAATGTGTGCTTTCTATTAGAGATGCACCGAATCCAGGATTCGGTTCGGTATTCGGGCAGGATTCGTCCGTTTTCAGCAGGACTTGGTTTCGGCTGAATCCTTGTGCCTGGCCGAACCGGATCCAAATCCTTAAAACCATGTGACTTTTCATCACAAAAGAAGGAAGTAAAAAAAATTTGACGCGCACGCTGCCTTTTGCCCTTCCTCTCACTAATTTACATCTGCAAATTAAGGTTCGGATTCGGTATTCGGCCGAATCTTTTACAATGGATCCGGCCAAATCCAAAATAATGATAAAAATTATAAAAATGCCCTATACCCCCCAGTCTGACAAATTCAGAACAAAATGTTGTTAAAATATTGTGAGAAAGACAAAATCTGAAAATGGTCTGTTAAGAAGACAAAGTCACAAAAGTGGAAATAGAGGTTCGTGAATTTGGAGTGAAATGCAACGTTTTTATCTCCACTTTTATTTTGTCTCAATATCACTTTTGTGAATTCCCCCCATAGAGTTAGGAGGTACACAATCAGTGAATAAAATCGAGGTGCAAATTCAAGGTAACATGAACAAGAATCAAGTAGAGGATTCCAGTCAGGTGGAAAAAAAATTATTACATCAAAATAAAGGTTACAAAGAAAACTTAATTCAAAATAATGAAGTTTCTGCTGAATAAAATTGTTTATGAAACCTTTTTTTGATGTAAAAATGTTTATACCTGAGTGTGCAATCCTCCACTTAATTCTTATTTATCAAATGGTTAACTTTCACCAATTGATAAATATTATTCTTAAAATCCCATAGGAATGAATAGAAAGTGGGTGAATTAATCAGTTCAAACTCTAATCTCACATTTTAAAGGAACAGTAACATCAAAAAAATTTTTAATAAAATTCGTTAGAATAAAAAGAAAAAAAAAACATCAAGACAAATAAAAATTTTAAATTGCAAAGCCTTTATTAAGAAATTACTTACCAAAACTCCACTTCCTGTAGTCTTCAGAAAAGGCGACATGGCGACCATCTATAGTGCAGAGCTTGATTTCTCCTCCCTGGCTGTCTCTTAGTGTACTGACAGAAGGAAAGTCTCACAGGTGGCTCACTCCGAGTAGCGACGGGCTTAGGAGCGAGGAGACCCCCCCCAGGGGCCCGGTAGGTGCAAACATGGAGCCTGCGGATCAACTGCTCCGCTTCCAACACCGCTGCTGCTGCCTCCGGTACTGAAGTGTCCCAGGCCAGCCGCAGTGTAGTCCATGCAGTATCCCGCCAGTGGGGAGTGGAGGGAGCCCCGGGATGAAGAGCAGCCCTGGCCCCTGAACTTTGCCCCTCTGGCTGCAGCCGCACTCACTTCCACAGGCCGCAATGGTTTGAACGAGGACTCGAAGTGGTGCGCCACGCCTGCTCGGGAATAGATATTCCGCAGTCCGTCTACTGAAGTGTGTACCTTGGACGAGAAGCATGTATCGGCCGTCTCCCCTCACTTCTCTATGTTCCCGGTAAGCGGCAGGTCCCAAGAGGCAGCAGCGGCTGCGGCAACAGCAGCTGCTTCCCACCATCAGTCAGTGGTCTCGTCCAACGTACCCTGTGGAAGTGAGTGCGGCTGCAGCCAGAGGGGCAAAGTTCAGGGGCCAGGGCCGCTCTTCATCCCAGGGCTCTGCGGGGCTCCCTCCACTCCCCACTTGCGGGATACTGCATGGACTATACTGCGGCTGGCCTGGGACACTTCAGTACCGGAGGCAGCAGCGGTGTTGGAAGCGGAGCGGTTGATCCGCAGGCTCCATGTTTGCACCTACCGGGCCCCTGGGGGGGTCTCCTCGCTCCTAAGCCCGGCGCTACCAGGGAGGAGAAATCAAGCTCTGCACTATAGATGGTCGCCATGTCTCCTTTTCTGAAGACTACAGGAAGTGGAGTTTCGGTAAGTAATTTCTTAATAAAGGCTTTGCAATCTAAAATTTTTATTTGTCTTGGTGTTTCTTTTTCGTTGTATTCTAACGAATTTTATTTAAAAAAAAATTTATGTTACTGTTCCTTTAATAAACCTGCCCCTTAATATCACTACCACTTCTGGAAATGAAGAGAGCAATGAGGCAGTTTCATTTACTGGGCTGATTCTGAAGAAGGGACGTCAACCACCAAAGGTACCAGAGCCCTCCATATAAAAGGGCATGTTTGTACATTTGAATGATGGAATTGCTGCATGAAGACCTCAGAGTCCAAGGATAACAATGTACAGCAACGGTGAGCTTAGGGCACACGTAATTTGGATAAACTCATTATGACTCAAGTAATTGGACTAAGCTTTCCTCTTAGAGCAGTTAATCTCCTGTCTTCCATCATCATGACAGGGTTTCAGCAGGACAGCCTTACCAATAGTTTACATGTATTGCTACTGCTGTTTACAAAGCACATGGAAAGCACTAAGAGCCGACAAGCACCAGCATGTAAAATGCAGAAAATTCATATCACAGAATATGTACTTTTGCACAGAGGACACAGAACAGAACAGCACTCTGAATGTCACTTCAGGATAGGTCTCTGTGACTGGCTGTTCTATTTTGCAGGTTAAATCAGGTGGTTTCATAAAGAGAATAACATTGAAATGCAACCGGTTTCCTTGGCTGGAAACTAATACAATGGCCCAATAAAATGTAAATAAAAAGCTCATTGAGTTAAATGGGTTTTAATGTCATATTTAATCCAAATATCATAATAGCGGGAGAATGCCTTGTACTTTACTTGAGAGGTTTTAGTGCTCTGAATAAGGGCAAATGCACATGCAGTTAATTGCTGTCAGTGTGTCATTACTATAGCGGTTTTCCAGTTTTGGCCACCAAAAAAAAAAAAAAAAAAGATTACAATCTTACCCATGACCAATGGTCTTGGGAAAGATGGTTTGTCTTCCCTACCAATTTTAACAGCTGAATCAATCAGATATGCAATAAGAAACAAATGAATTCTACCTCTATCCGAGGATTCAGCATTAAGCTTTGCTGCTGTTCAGGCACCTTCAAAAGTGCCCGATAATTTTCCACAAAGTCCAACTGGATTTGCCAATATCGGTCACCTCGGGTCAGTCTGAAAATGGATATACAAGGGCAACTCCAGTCTATCTGCAGCAGATTACTTTAGTACATTTAAAGATTCTGCTTTCTAAGAGATCTTAATTATATTAAGTGGTCGTTTTCACAATAGTTCCTCTTTAAAAAAAAGTGTGTGGTGCTGGCTGGTAGGTTCCGGTGAAATTGTAAACATAGACCCAATCTAGGAACTCTGACCGCAACTTTAGAATCGGAGGGTTAACATTTCTTCACTAAGGCGACTTCCTACCAGAAATGCATAACAGCTGTACATTAAGGACCATGGCTGGTGGGAAGCCATATGTGGTGTGGTGTTCTTTGGGAGGCAAGTTCAGAAACAGGTTTACATTGCTGCTGGTTGGGAAGAAACTAGGGAGGTTTTATCACCCATGGTAGCACAGATTTACTGCTGTGACAGAATGTCCTGTGTGCCATCAACCTAAATGTAATAAAGTTACCTAGCACTGGTAAATAGAGTTGTCTGATTCAGAGGCTCTATTATACATTTTATAAATAAGCCAATATGTAGCCAAATGATGCCATTCAGGTTTAAACAGTTTTATGTTAAAATGCAGAAGTATTGGCATATGGAAGGAAGAGGATTCAGGCGCACATTTGTTAATATTGGCTGCACATTCAAAATGTGGCGCTAGAAATATTTTAATATGAGAATATGAAGTTTTCTTTAACTACTCATAAATTGCTTTTGTTATCTGACTGCTACATTAAGGAAGCTTAAAGGAAAACTATACCCTGAAAATGAATACTTGAGTAACAGTTAGGGTTGCCACCTTTTCTATTAGTTTTTACCGGCCTGCGGGGGGCGGGACCAAAAAGGGGTGGGCCTATGACGTTTTGGGGCGGGCCTATGACGTTTTGGGGGCGTGTCCACGACGCTGCGCGTTCAACAAGGGGAGGAAAGGTAAGTATACTGGGGATTGGGGGCTGGCCGATGGGTCATTTTAAGTGTATTTAAGCTATAGAAATACATGTTAATAATAATAATATTACAGATTTACCGGCAGCTACATTGCCGGTAAATTTGTAATACCGGCCCCGGGCTTGGCGGGTGTTTTACCGGCTAGGCCAGTAAAATACCGGCAGGGTGGCAACCCTAGTAACAGTTGAATCCTTCGATCCCAGGAGGCTGTCATTTTTTTATTTAGGATTACCCAATGGCACATGCTACTAAAAAAGTGTATTATTATGAAATTGGTTTATTTACATGAGTTGTTTTATGCAATGTCTTTTTATAGAGACCTACATTGTTCGGGGGGTATCGTTTTTCTTTAATCACTGATCAGCATGAAATCTTTCAATGTTACCGCTTCTAACAGTTAGTAAATGTACTGCTGCGTAACTAAGTGCAACATACAGCCTTTAAAAGTTCAGAAGCAAGGTTTCACTGCTCCCTAGAGAATAATTTCAACAGCGTTTACGAGTAAGAAAACACTACTTCTGAATTTGGCACTACCATATACATTGTAATTATCCATGTGGAAAATATATTATCCTTCAGTTAAATCAGGGGTCCCCAACCTTTTTTGCTCATGAGCCACATTTAAATTTAAAAAAAGAGTTGGAGAGCAACACAAGCATAATAAAAGCCCATGTGGATGTCAAGCAAGAGCTCTGATTGGCTTTTTGGTAACGCCTATATGAACTGGCAGAGAATGTTGGGCAGTACACTGGTTTTTATGCAACTAAAACTTGCCTCTAAGCCAGTAATTAAAAAATCAGCACCTGCTTTGAGGCCACCAAGGGGTTGGAGAGCAACATGTTGCTCGCTAGCTACTGGTTGGGGATCACTGTGTTAAATAATACCAACATAAAAGCAGATGGTAAAGCAAGAAGACAAGCGTCACCAAAGGGGAAAGGATGAAAATCATGTAGCACCACAGAGCAGAAGTACTATTAAAGGAGAAGGAGAGGCTAAAACTAAGTAAAAGTTATCAGAAAGGCCTATATAAATACAGCAGTAAAATCCTCAAAGTAATGCTGCACTGAGTCCTCTGTCAAAAGAAAAACAGCATTATTGTGTAAATATGGGTTTCTACATTAGACTTCCTGTTTTCAGCTTAAACCTCCAGGACTAGGGCTTGAGCATGCTCAGTTTGCACATCTCTCCCTCTATCTTTTCTCCCTCCCTGCTGTAATCTGAGCCCAGAGCTATGATTGAGAAGGGAGAGACTCAGGCAGGAAGTGATGTCACAGCAATCTAATATGGCAGCTGCTATCCTAAACAAACTGGAGAACTTCTAGAGCGGTTTACTTAGGTATTGTAATGCATTCTGCAGAATAAATATAGTGTTATAGCCTGCACTATAGTGGCTAATCTATTGGCAATAAATTGCTTCTGTAGCTTTCCTTCTCCTTTAAATTATAAAAATTAAAAAGAGGGGAAAATATATAGAAACAAGCAGGGACTACTGCTGCTTTATAGTATGCATTAAAAGAAGCAAGGTGAGAGAAGATCACCAAGACATAGTTAGTCACATAGATACTAGGGATGCACCGAATCCACTATTTTTGATTTGGCCTAACCCACCGAATCCTTCCCGAAAGATTTGGCCGAATACCGAACCGAATCCGAACCCTAATTTGAATATGGAAATTATGGGTGGGAAGGGGAAACATTTTTTACTTCCTTGTTTTGTGCCAAAAAGTAACCTGATTTCCCTCCCTGTACCTAATTTGCATATGCAAATAAGGATTCGGTTCGGCCAGGCAGAAGGATTCGGCCAAATCCTGCTGAAAAAGGCCAAATCCTGGATTCGGTAAATCCCTTATAGATACCAATCTATAAGGGACTGTATCAACAGTCAACCCCCAATTTTACTGTTGCCAAGGACCATAACATTTTCTCTACATAAAAGGTGGGGAGACAAAAGAAAAAGGATTTCAGAGAGCAGGTTAAGTATATGTGATTTCTTTCTCACTAAGCAGTATATACAATAAAAAACTTTTTTAAACAATGCCAGGCCTGCAAAAATAATGGGGCTGATTATCAAGCATAGGTGCCAAAAAGTACCAATGTAATTACCTTATAGCAACAAATATTGTGAAATATGCCTAAAGCATAAAAGCAACAAAATCTTTGCAAGGTCGACAGACAATTGTTGCCTAATTTGACCATTAAAACAGTGGAATAAACAGATCATCTTATTGTTTAGCTACTGGGCCAACAAATGCATAACATGGGTGGAGTCCCATAGTGAATTGTGGGATCCAGTCTTGTGTCTGAAATTGGTCAGTTAATCATTATATTTTCAAATACTATAGGCTTTCTTCATTGTCTATGTGGAGCCTGCACCAATATTTCACTCAAAAATGTCATATGATCCCATTAAGTATGACTCATCATGTCTAGGGTATGGGACTAAAATTGACAGGAGCCAACTGGATTAGTGCAGCACTAAGTTTCAGAACTACTGTGTTCAATGAAAGCAAATGATCAGCAGCACAACGAAAAATTAAGGTTTTTAAAATACAAACAATTATGTCCTGAAGAAGAAAAAAAAGCACTATATAGATGAGCTCTCAGGTATAATTCATAAGGAGTTCAATTAAATGCTTGAATTTGTCTCTATAATGAACTGTGTGGCAGCTTATTTTCTAGTTGAAAAAAGCCCTGCACTATACAGACTACATTGATTTATTTTAAAGTGAGAACTCTGTCAAATGATTATTCAAACAGGATTTTAAAAGACATTTAAAACTAACTCTCTGGAAAAATTGGTAGCAGTTTACTTGTAGTTGAAATACATCTGAAATAAGAAGATTTCTAAATATAGTCAATTAAAAATTCTGAACCCTTTCTGAAATAGTCAAGTTACTGATCAGTATGCCCCTCCCAGTATCTGCCTCTCATCGTGCAGGAGTTGGGAGTCTGATATTGAATGACAGTTAAATCCAACACATCCTTTAGGGGAGCTACTTTTGTCTACAAGATATACTAGAGCCCAGTCTATTGAAAACACCAGAAATCCTGTCTTTGTGCCAAAAGCAGTGATTTTGTTTGTACTGGAATCCGTTATCGGAGTTAGCTCTAATTCATCTGCTAGAAAAGAGAGTCCCCCCTAACAGATACATTGGATCTGACATCCAAATCCTGCATGAAGACGGTACAGACATTTTAACTGTATTTAGAACGTTTCTTACTTCAGTATGAATAAGCTTATATTACATTTTCATTTTTTTTTTAAAGAAAAGGAGAAACTTAATGAGAAAGAAAACAACACACACTGCATATTCTTCATATATTGAATAAATAATGGAAGCTAGAAAGCATAAATATAGAATGACTGGGCACATAAGGGTATATATTACCTTCGACCAAAAAGCATTTGAAGTCTGACTCAAAGTTTAGGCTTAAGGCTTTTAAGAGAGTGAGCAATCAGTTCTGAGGGCAATTTGCCACCCATTGTGAAATATGCCTGCTGTAACTAAACTTTCCAGAAAACAAATTACTGGACAGCATATAAGGCAGAGTTCATATGAGAACAAACTCGTATTTACATAACTGTAAAAATCCAGGTTCCTTTGAAATCACTTTGCTAATAGCTTTGCTGTACTTCAACCCCATTTAATCATTTTGAAACTATACTTAAGGGTAATATATTTAAAAACATAATTAAAAAAAAGTCATTTACATTTAGTTATCGTTTCATTTTGTGGATTGGTTTTATCTGTATATCACATTCAATCTAAATGATTCATTGTAAGAAGGTAGACATGAAAATGGTTTTAATATTCTTATGTGTAATTATTTATATATTTGAGAAACATTTATAGAAACATGCGTACTATGGGAATCAGTACTTCAGCACCCCAGGGTATGATTGATCAGATTGACATGTACTTTAATTGTACTTTAATGCTGCACTCAAGAATCAATATAGTTGCACTAAGCCATAATGTAAAATTAAATCATTTTTGTGGATTTGATTTTTTGTGTGGATATTTGATTTTTGACGCCACATGTCCCTGCACCTGGGCCAATGAAGTAGTTCAGAGGGCAAGCAAGGAAGAAGCCAGATACCAGTGTAGGGGCTGATTCCATAGGCCAAGAATTCGCCTGAAAGAATTGCACCCAAACTTGTACAACACAAATTCAATGCACATGTGTTGCGCTGAACATACTTTTGTTTTAATTATGGAATAACTTTTTGTTATTTCTTACCCTAGACAGAGCAAAATGTAATAATGAAACCAAAACCATATTCTACTTCCTTGTCCCAATGAGCAATGTCAAACAAATCTGTAGTCTACTGAGAAACCTCTGTATAACAAAACCCTTCCCTTCCTTCAGTTACAACCTATTTTTTTTTTTTTTTTAGATAAAGAGCAGCACATTATACACATGCTACTCAGGGGACTGCTTTTTTTTTATTTAATTACTTTGCTCATTAGGACCAGGAACTAGAATGTAACTTTTATTTGCAAAAAAACAACAACCCTAGATATTGCCTAATTAAAAAGAATATGCAAAAAAGTATACTCCGAACAAACCCTTTTCATGGAACCTGCAGAGAAAAAGGGTTCCAAAATCATCAAATGACATGAGGAACCAAAATACAAGAAAATGGCACCTATTCTACACTGAATCGAGTGCAGTTCCATATTGGGCACATATGGGTACTCGGGTGTACTATGATTTAAGAAAGTTGGAGCAAGGCATTTGTAATAGAAGTTTGATGGCACAAAGTGACTGTGGCTTGTTTTCAAAGCAGCTGAAAGTTCTATGAATAGAGCTGCTTGTGCTGATCTTACCTTTTTGCCTTCGCTTTAATTAGGAAATATGTAAGGGCAAAATCTGAATTTGAAAGTAAACTCATAATTTACTTCCTTGTTTGTGGAACAGTCAAAACTGTAGTTCACATTATGCAGATCACATACCCTTCAAATTCCATCTCGTCCCCAAAAAATTATGTTCAGCACAAGCCACATTTATTAAACTAATGTTGAACAAAATGGGTAAACAAGTACCTTTTACATTCATTTAGAAATTTTCTACATATATTTTGCAAGGTGGAAAAAGAAACAATTCACTTAAATATGCCCTAAACACAATTGCTGGGTTCTCAGTTACATTTGTTTTTTGATACTCACTAATATCATCTTCGTGATACATGACAGAGTGAAATGGAACTGCTTGGTGCTTAAAGTATCTCTCCGATGGCTCCACATAGAACATGCCTTGAGGGGTTTTAATAAAACCTTCAAATCTACCATCAACGACAGATCCATGACTCAAAGTCCCCTGTTCACCTAAAGAAGAATTAAAAACACAACAGTGATCAAGGATAATGGATGTTTATACAATCTTTAACACAACACACCTAAACATGAAATCTCTGAAGAAAGTTTGCGAAGAGATTCACCCTACTTGCTTTACTTGAATAATGTGTCCAATGTGTGTGGCTGCTGGGTTTTTTTCTTTTAAAGTCTTTCTTTTAAAGTGCTGGAAGTATTATGATTTAATATATAAACCTAGCCTCCTCATTCTTACTGTATAGTTTTATTTCTCCTGCTGGAGGAGGATGCACTGGTATTTGGAAGTAGCTTAGCAATCTAACAGAGCATACTCTCACTAGAGTCAGATTAAGGCAAATGTGTTTTGGTCATCCATACCTGTGGCATCAAGCAAAAAAACTGCTTATTGTCCAAAATAACTTAATCATGTGAAAAGGAAGTACCAATGATCACACATGACACAATTGGGGTTTGAGTGTAAATTGTTAAATGAACAGTAACGCCAAAAATAAACGTGTTTCAAAGTAATGCATGCATTGGTAAAACTGGTGTTTATGCTTCTTATGCTTCAGAAAGCCTATTAGGCAGATTTGGGCAGATTTAGTAGCCTGGCCTCTCCCCAAACTGCCGTCCCGTGTCTTCCTGTCCACTACAATGCCTCACGAGGAAACTTCGTGCAACTTTCGGAAAACAAAGCACCGCGTGTGCTTTAGCACTGGCGACTTTTCATTGTAGCGGTTTTGAGCGCATTTTCGACTATTCGCCAGAATCGTATGATCGAACGATTCTACAAAAAGTCACAGAAAAAATGTTCGAATATTCGGCAAAATTGTACAGCTTCCCAAAGGCTTCTATTGCAATTCGGTAGGTTCAATCTGGCAAAGTAGGCAGTTGAATAGAAATTTAAAGGGTAAGTTCTTCAACTGGCGAATAGTCGAGCTCAAATATATATTTATTCGATGCAACCGAATATTCTATATTCAAAAATAATTAATTTGCATGTTCGAATAGTTGCACGATCGAATTGAGACTATTTGCGCAAATATTCCAATCCTTCACACGAATTTAGTAAATCTGCCCCTATGGGTTATCTATTAAGTGCCCTTTGCCTTTTCTCCTTCTTCAGCTTAAATGGCTACCCCATGGTTTTTTATATACACTATAGTAGTCTTTATAAAGCAAACACAACTTTTATCAATGCAGGACAACAGTACATTATATTTTAATTACTTTAAAATAGTTTCACTTTTTTGTTTTAACACTCGACTCTCGGCATTTGAGTATAAAAACTAAGTAGCAGCATTCGATTGCCACATTACAAAAAAATCCAGGTTTTAGGTGGGGAGATATTTTACTTTAAAAAAAAAGTTCACTATGGGGAGAGGGAAAAACAGTTTAATGAAAACTATTACAACATTTAATGTCAGCCCCTAAGAGCTTGTGATGACCTAGAGGATGGTTATTCGCAGAGACCTACTTAAAATCTATGGATGGATTTCAGGAATTTTCCCCCAACTGAAAATACTAAGAAAAAGGTCATACCTATAGTAAACATAATTATATAGCATTTTTGCCATGCACTAGTTTGGGCCTCTGTGTGGGCTCATCGGGTCTCTGTGTACCTGAAATGCCAGGGCCTATTTTGACTCTCAGTCCAGACCTATATATATGGACTGAGAATTAAAACAGGCCCTGGCATTTCAGGTACACAGAGACCCGATGAACCCATACAGAGGCCCAAACAGCCCCCACCAGCCCACTAAATACTGACTTTCTATGGGACCTTATATTTATATTAATAAAATCGCTTCACAACAATTGTAAGCTGCCCTATTCCCTTCAATTTTTCATGAGGTCAGAGTGTCCCCACGGTAGACACGGTAACATTCTCACCAAATGTAGTAAGTTTGAGTATTCCAGAATCATCTTGTGACAGGTAAAAGTTAAAGAACCAAGAATTAGATTTGTTAGCACAATATGGCCATCATTCTAGGAATGATACAGTTAAAAATGCTGGTGGTATGTAGGATCAGATCGACTTTCACCCCTTTTTTAAGTTGGTCCAGTGGATTGCTGGGTCAATATGACTTCAGGATTCTTATTGCAATGTAACACCAGATACAGAGAGGAAAAAAAAACAATACAGACTATAATTCAGATGAAATGCTGACAATTTGACTGAGCAGACAGATGACAGTATACAGACGTATGTGCCACAAATAGCAAACCAGGCAGGGTATTGGCGATACGGTGTATAGAAGTATTCTCATTTTAGTTTATTTCAAAGTATTCTGTTTCACTGTACAATGCAAGAAAAGTAAGGGGAAAAAACATGACACATACGTTAATAAGCAGTAGGTTTCCAGAGTAACACATTTTGCACTTAAATCTAGACTTACCAAATATCTGCCCGGTGTATATGTGAGAGGTATCATAATCAACAGTTTCTCCTCCAACCTCCAATTTAAAATCAGGCGAAAACAAAGATGTGTCCCTCTTCATACGAAGGTTGAACTGCCTAAAAAAGAAAAACAAGTAAGTGAATATATACTTTAATATACTACGTTTTTAAGAGAGATGTGAAAAAACAAATACAGTAATCACTTTAGATCTGGTGTTATGGGAAACCCATCCAAGAACAAGGGACCATACAAACTCTTTTGCAGATGTGCCCTGGCTGGAATCAAACCCAGGACCCCAAGCCCTGCAAACAGTATTGCCAACCATTGAACCATTATGTGTAGTTAATCCCTGAAAGGTTAAGATAAAGGAAAAAACACAGTAGGCTAATATGTAGACTGGTAATTTGATTAACTACATTCTCTTCTACCCACAGTTGCTCATAAGAACCTGAAAGTTAACAAGTGAAATTTCAATGACAGTTACTTCTTTGTTTAGGCCAAGACATAAACAAAAAAATCAATATGGACAATTTCTAAACACGGTAACACCAATATATGAAAGGGTTCTGAATGCTTTTGAATATAATACACTCTTACCAATTACTTGTAGTATTTCTACAGCAAGTGTCCAGTTGTTACTACAGTTCAAACTAAAGCTGGCCCTGTACTAGAATAACCAGACACCAACTTTATGCAGATTGTTTACGAACAAATTTTATTTTTTTTCCACAAATATCTAAAATTTTTTGGTTTTATCTTTTAAAATTTTTTTTTAAAAAAGCTATAGCAATTTTTGATTTGTGAAGTGTAAAAACCACAAAAACCATTGATATAAAAATTGTATCACCATGTAAAATTTGTTAAGGTCCTACAGAAGTCAGTGGTAGCTGCTCTGATCTTTTTGGATCTCTGTAAATCAGTTTGGCCTTTGAGGTTTTCATATTTGTTTCACTAGGAACTGTCCAAAAACAACATTTTATAGGTTTTTAATTTTTTTTGCACAACATTCTGCATCATTCTCCATTCAAAGTTATTTCATTTACATTTTTTAATAAATCTCATGCTATTTGTAGTTTTAGAGTTTGCGAGTTTAGTGGTAGTTTCAAAAACACTAAAACCATAAAAAGGAGACAGTTGATAAATAGCCCCACATCTATTAAAAAATGTTTACTTTAAAATACAAAGTTTTGTAAGTTTATGGTGTTACTGGAAAAAAATCCAACATTTTGATGCAGATTTCTCAGGTCGGTAGTTATATCTAAAGACCTCATCAACGCTTAATTCCTAGGAGAAGCCAATTATGCAGATGGACATAATTTGTTTATCAAAAGGATGATGGCAAGCCTGTTCTTGTTGAATTCAAGAGCATTTGCAGCCTAGAGCTGCTTATTAACTTGCCTTGTTGACACACTTTAATGTTCCTAGAAGTTAAAGAAATTTTTTTTGAACTGGGTCATTTCTGCAACCAATATTATTACAGCATTTAGTTAACAGAAACAGCAGATAGCAAATGTCCAGCTAATACATCTGCACGTTGCACGTCTGTACAAAAAAAAAAAAAAAACCCTGAATCAGTTAAAATCGCACGTAATGTTTTCACATAAGTACAAAGGACTGCTGTATGCTTTATCCTGTACAAAACCTTTGCAAAACATTTACTCTTCACAAATCTAGCTGCTCACCTAGGAGGAGGACAACATTTTTTTTTTCCAAAATGCATCAGTTAATAGTGCTGCTCCATGAGAATTGTGCATTGAAATCCATTTCACAAAAGAGCAAACAGATTTTTTTTATATTTCATTTTGAAATCTGACATGGGGCTAGACATTTTATCAATTTCCCAGCTGCTCCAAGTCATGTGACTTGTGCTCTGATAAACTTCAATCACTAACACAAGCTGACTGGTAGATCTAAGAACAGCACTCAATAGTTAAAACCCATGTACCACGGCGTACTATTCAGTTACATTGAGAAGGAAAAACAACAGTCTGCCAGAAAGCAGTTCCCTCCTAAAGTGCTGGCACAAGTCACATGACAGGCAGCAGGGAAATTGACAAAATGGCTAGCCTCATGTCAGATTTCAAAACTGAATATAAAAAAATCTGTTTGCGCTTTTGAGAAATGGATTTCAGTGCAGAAGTCTAATGGAGCAACACTATTAGCTGATACGTTTTGAAAAAAACGTTTTCCCATGACAGTATCCCTTTAAGCCCATATGGGACAGTCCTGATTTTAAAACATCTACAGCAGTCCTGGATTGTTACTGAAATGACCCAACTTTCTCTTTGATCTCCTGCACTGAACAGCCAGAAAGATGCAAGTTTCTACAACTTAATTGGCTTTTGGCAGCAAGCACAGAGTACATGGCAGCTGAGCATACATAAAACACTGACTCAGAGCTTAAAGTGCAATTCACCTTCATTAGCAAAACTAACACATAAAACCTGACCCTAAAACCCCCAGAAATGCGTTGCGTGTGGCAACATGTTTTGTCCCGCTTTCTAATTTCAAAACATTGGGAGGTATGTCATGGCCCAAGATTTTTGCTGTCCTTTACCAGTGACTAGTACTAGATGTTCTTGACCATTAAAGGAGAATTCAACCCTGTAAAAAAAAAAAAAAAAAAACCCCTGTACCGCCCACCCCACTTAGACCCCCTCCCTCCTCCGCCAGCCTAACTGCCCCCGGGTAATGCCCCATACTTTATACTCAACCTCGGTGCCATCTTCAACTGCTCCAGTAAGTTGACTGGGAGACTGGCATATTAGCACATGATCAGGTTGAGCTATTTGTCGGTTTGCAACAAATGAGCATGAAGCGGTTGAAGATGGCTGCGTGGAGCTCCACTGCCTGAATCTATGCCGGGGGTAAGTTTAAAGTATGGGGCATTTCCCTGGGAGGGGGAGCAGTTAGGCTGGGGGAGCCTACGATGGGTGGGGGGTATGGGCTTTTGTTTTTTTTACAGGGTTGAATTCCTTTAAATGCTTAGGCTGGATAGCTCTTGTAAAACACTGGACAGTAGCAAAAAAATCTTAAAAACGCATGACCAAACTATCAACTATTCTGTAATGGTTTTCATGGAATAGCCACTAAAACACAAGAAAATTCAAGGAAAGCCACTGCCTAATTCACACAAACACCTTGTTTGGGTTTACCATAATATACAGGTAAAGGGACCAGCCATGCAGAATGCTTGGGGCCTGCGGTCTTTCCATACTTTGGCTCACCTTACTTTAAGTCTACTAAAACAATAATGAATATATTATAGTAACCAAATGGGATGGTTTTGCCTCCAAAAAGGACAAACTATATCTTAGCTGGAATGAAGTATAAAGATACTATTTTATGATTAGAGGAAAAAACTGAAACTCTTTTTTTTTTTTTTTTTTTTAAA
>CM044435.1:91352389-91367158 GCA_024363595.1 Xenopus borealis | reverse complement strand
TTTTTTTTTTTTTTTTTTTAAACCGGATTTTTTTTTTTCATGGACTGTATGCCAGATAGCCTTTCCATAATTTGGCTCTTTCTGGATAAGGGATTCAATACCCAAATCCCTAGATAGGGGATAAAAATAGCAATGACTCATGCAATATGAACATTCAAAATAAAAATAGCATGTTGGATAGAGGCTGCAAGTTGACCTATTTCAGTATTCGCATACAACTGGTTGATTAAATTATTGTCAGCCTTTAATATCTCATGGCTCTTGGTTTGTAGATCATAATATGCTTCCCACAAACCTGGTGTTTCCAGAAAACACCAGTTGCTGCTGCAACTTGAAGTGAAGATCAGGCACTCTATAGTGTCCTTGTGCCCTGCTGTTCAAGATTACAGTAGGAAAGTGCTCTGGTATGGTGTTATACACCAAAAGCAGCCCTTTTCACAGCAGGGGAGTATTTCCAAATCCATAGCCCAGGAGAACCCAAGAGTAAAGCTTAGCATCTCCACCTGACGATGCACTGTACACATCACATTTACAGAATGCCCAGCAGAGACAATCAAGGTGTGAGTAGCCATGAAAAACAAAACCATCTATGTATGTGCTAGCCAGACATTTATGGTATTGCATCGATATTGTTAAAATGGTTTGTGATTATGACCTTCAGAATTATATTCAAATAGCAGAAAAAGTACAACAACAAAAAAAGTTGGTGGGGGGGAATAAAATTTAGCTTCTTAGCAAAATGTTATTTCAGAAATCCTTATACAAAACCAGCCAACACAAACCTACACCCCCAAATAATCAGCATTGTTTATAAAACCGTTTACATGTTTTTTAAAAAGCCTTAAGGCTGGGGACAGACAGGGAAATTCGGGGAGATTCTGTCGCCTGTCTCCCCGAACTTCCTTCTCCCTGTCCGTCGCTAGTTTAAATGGAAAAGCGCCAGCGCTGTGCACACGAGGCACAGAGATTTCCGGAATCGCCCGAAGTTACTTCGTGAGGAAACTTCGGGCAATTCCGGAAATCGCTGCGCCGCGTGTGCACAGCGCTGGCGCTTTTCCATTTAAACTAGCGACGGACAGGGAGAAGGAAGTTCAGGGAGATTGTCGCCTGCTATTAAACTCCAGGCGACAGAATCTCCCCGAATCTCCCTGTCTGTCCCCAGCCTAAAGGAGAACTATACATTTGGAATGAAAACTTGAACAATAGATTAGTAGCCTAATAAGTTACCTATTAAAGATGTTTATCAATTGCCCTATACAATAGTATACAGTGAATTATACCATCCACCATTTACAGCATTCGTACTGAAAAGTCCCAACTTTCTCTGCACTGCCGGAAAACAGTCAGAAAAGTTTCTAACTTATTGGCTTTTGGAAGAGCCCAGAACAACAACCAGGTGCAACTAAGATACATTTATGACAATTTCTAGATAAGCAAATAAGTAATTGCGACAATTTAGATAAACAGGTCTCTTGTGAGAAGTTAGACAGCTTAAAGGGCAATTCAACCTTCATTAGCAAAATTGTAATAACTGACAGAAATATGTTCAAACTTTCATATCCTGCCAAATTTTGTAAAATAAACATGGTAATTAGGGGCGGTGGCCACAAACATGGGTTTGGTCAAAACAATTTAGCCTCGGCAACTTTATTTTGTCCGCGAAAATGTTGGGAGGTTTGATATTAAAAAATGATTTCCTTAACCCATATGAGGCCCTGGTGGCATAGCCAATTTGCTAACCCTCCCCTGGGTTCAATGGCAAAGATCCCTGGCGTTCAAATGTGACATTCAAAGAAGAGGTTTTAACTCAAACCTGGCCCCGAAATAAAGATTTAAACCCCAAGCATTAGTTACTCCTCCTATACACTTGAGTACCAGATGAATAACCTCTTCTCACACAGAGAACATTGAATAAAAAGAAGAAGGCTCCCTTCCCAATATAGTCTATTTGTTTGTTTTATATATGTTTGGTTAAAAATAAATAAGAATTAATATGCATACATAATATACCTTAATTCTGCTTGTACTCAGTAAAGAAACGATGTATCAAGTTATGTTGCACCACAAATTATGCTAAAATATGCACAAATCTGAAATATGTTCACATTATATCTTTATTGAATGCAAAGATACAAAATAAAGAATTTTAAAAAATTATTTATTTCATGAATCAGTGTTTTATATATGTGCTTTATATATATATCATATATGTCATTTAATTTTAAATAGTGCAATATAAATTGCAGGGAGCATAGTTTCCCTTTATTAGAAATGTGTTTGTTTATTTCACAAAGGAAAAGCACATCACATATTTATAAATATAAATCAAATATTTATTTCCCAAACATGCAGAGATCAGAACCACTGAAATATAGCTACAGAATCACCTGAAATCTCTAGCACTGGCACATGTGGTACACTGCAGGAGGCATACTAAAATAATTAAAGTACAGAAATCTTAGCAAAGCAAAGGTAGGCATGTTTTTTGTTTGACCTGTTTATGTTCTGTTGAGCTTTTTTGTCTAAAAAGTGCTTACTTTTGCTCTAATTTTACTGCATAATGTTGCTCATAAACTCTCAGAGAAAAACAGTGTATGTGATGCTGGTTAGCAGTCAGTACTTCTTAATGTACAAATACTGCAGTTCCAGCAACATATATTAAATTACATTTAAATTAGTGTTTCATTCAACAATTGTCAATGTCAAGACATGGAAGACAATGGCATAATGTCACTAAAAGTAGACTCTATGCTAGTCTGGGCACTCCTACCATGGTTTTCTATTTAGTAATGCATGGCTCTGTCAGAAATGTATATATAGCTCAGTGTTATCATCATCCTCCAGGAGAAAGTGGGACATTAGAGCAGTATGAAAATAGAAAAGGGTACTAAGAAATAATCTTGTAAGCATAAAGTGGAACATGGATCTCCTAGGAAAGTCAAGAAACATAAGTAAAGGAAAAATCATTTTTATTAGATGTGACGGTACTTTAAGTGCAGATGTAATAAAAATCATACAGACACACAAGTTGGGAAAAGTCTGTTTCAAACATATGCTCCTAAAGAAAACAAGACGGGAACATTTAAACACTTAGGGGCAAATTTATCATTATTCTCGGAATTTGGCCGAAATTCGATTATAATTCGACTATCGAATGCTTATCGAATAGTTTTAGGCAATTTTTTCTTCACTATTCGATTTCTCAAAAAAATCGTGAAATTTCCTTCGATTGTTCAAAAAATTCGTACGATTTGAGCAATCGAGGCGTTCGATCATACGAATGGCATTCGAGCAGGTGATAGGAAAAAAAAGCCCATGGGGGATTCCCATAGGCTTCTATTGCAATTCGGTAGGTTCAGTCTGGCGAAGTAGGCAGTTGAATAAAATGTTAAAGTTAAAGTACTTCGATCATCGAATGGTCGAATTATCGAATATCTAAGTGGCCAAATTTGCATATTCAAATGTCCGATAAAATCGTACGATCGGAACTCGATTGAACTTCGAATTATTCACGTGAATTTTGTAAATCTGCCACTAAAGGTGGCCACAGAGGCACAGATAATATCGTATGATATTCGGTGTGTGTTTGGTGGGAAAGGAGCAGACCGATATTGGCAGAAGACTTGTATATCGGTCGGCTGGTTGATCGGGCAGGATAGAAAATTTTGAGCACATGCCTTTGAAGGCACCCGAACATCGGCCACTATTTAGTGCTGAATCATATTACAGATACCTGTTCGCCCGACGATTCAGCTCTAAACGTGTGTTATGAAACAAGCGATCTTTGGCCGCCTTTAATCTGTATAAGTAATCCCATACCTGTACTAAAATTAGAGCCTTGTTTATTTGCAATGTCAGAGAAATCTGTTTTTTACTGGTTATGATAGGGAGACTTTTAAAGTGGAAATTGGTGGTTAAATTGAGCTTCAAACAGTTAAATGTATATTATTTTATAAATCTTTACAGCTGTTAACAAATACAAGGTTATATATATATTCCAGAGAACAAACAAATAAAACAATTAGGATTTTTGTTTCAAATGGATATCACTGAAAAATGTGTCAAATAAATGTTGTGTTTTTCTTTGGTCTCCGATAAAAGAATTTCCAAGATAACAACAAACGACTGGTTTCATATGAAGGATGTTTTAATTCTACAGTTCTGTAGAGGAATACTTTTTTTATTATGTAACCTACCACTTTATTCTAAACCTCTCAATTGCTCAGTAAATATTTTCCCTATAGTCATATCAAATGTTGTACCTACAAAGCCCATTTCAATTAAATATAGCACGTGTGGGCTAAAAGTACATTGTATAAAAATGCATACATTTTTGCAGTTCACTGTACCTGTAGTTACAAATTAAGGAGCATTTGTATTTTTATTAAAAAAAAAAAAAAAATTATTATTTCCAAGTTGATTTTTAATTTGAACATAAAAAGCACTTAAATACAACAGATATTTTTACTTAATTAAACCAAAAGCAAGTGAATGTTTATGCTTTATATGTTTCATTATGTATATGATACACATATATTTGTTTTGCCACTTTTGGCAGGTTACCACCGACATAAATCCAATCTTCTCCTGATTTTGGGGAGAAAAAAAAAAGGATTTAGGGAGAATCTTCAAATAGGGCCACTCCACTTTCAACAAAAAAAAAAAAAAGATAACAGTGGTATGTCATTTCCCAGGAACATTTGAGCACTGAGGTGTTTTCGGAACAAAGATTTTTAGTGAAGCAGTATACAGTTGTATGAAATGAAATCAAATGTGAAAAATTGGGGTACCCTTGTAATTTTGCCAATTTGAATACATGTAACTGCTCAATACTGATTACTGGCATCGGATTGGTTGAAATAGCTCATTAAAGGGGTAGTTCACCTTTTGGTCAACCTTTAGCACGTTACAGAATAGTCGATTTCTTCATTATTTTTTATAGTTTGAATTTTTGCCTTTTTCGGATTCTCTCCAGCTTTCAAATGGGGGTCACGGTTACCTTTTAAAAACAAATGCTCTGTAGGGTTACACATGTTATTGCCACATTTTATGACTCATCTTTCTATATACACCCTGTCCTATTCATATTCCAGTCTCCTATTCAAATCAATGCATAGTTGCTAAGGTAATTTGGACCTCAGTAACCAGACTGCTGAAACTGCAGACTGGAAAGCTGCTGAATAAATAGCTAAATAACTAAAAATCTCAGAAAATCACTCTCTACATCATAATAAGTTATCACAAAGGTAAACAACCCATTTAAGCCTTGAACTTCATAGGAGGTAAATAATGGGAAAAGGTATTTAACGTGGAAAATTGCAAGTTGTGCTTCTGTTTGACTCTCCCCTGAAGAGTGACAACATGGGATCCTGAAAGCAACTCTCAAACGATCTGAAAACAAAGATTGTTCAGTATCATGGTTTAGGGGAAGGCTACAAAAAGCTACCTCAGAGGTTTAAACTGTCAGTTTCAACTGTAAGAAATGTCATCAGAAAATGGAAGGCCACATGCACAATTTCTGCAGGTCTGGCAGGTCAAGAAAAGTACAGGAGTGGCATATGCAGAGAATTGGAGGTGATCTTTGGGTTGTCTGTAATCATTCACAAAAAGACCTGCAAGAACATCTTGCTGTAGATGGTTCTGTACATTGTTCTATAATTCAGCACAATTTGAACAAAGAACAACTGTATGGCAGGGTGATGAGAAAGAAGCTCTTTCTGCACTCACGCCACAAACAGTCACTTGTTGTATGCAAAAGCTCATTTAGATAAGTCATTTTGGAACAAAGTGCTTTGGACTGATGAGACAAATATTTAATTATTTGCTCATAACAAAAATCACATTGCATGGTGTTAGAACACCGCATTGCAAGAAAAACACCTGCTACCTAGTGTTAATGCCCTGGTTCTTGGTAAGACCCAAGGTCCTGATCAGATACAGGCAGACCTATATAAAAATGTATCTCAGGAATTAACACCCACTTACTACACACACTCTCAATAGCATCCAAAAATATCAGCTTACTACCATCATTCTTAGACGCCATTAATGTTTTGATACTAAAACCTCAAAAAAAATTGACCAAGATCCCCCTATGGACACTGGAGAGCTTTAAATACCTAGGAATTAACATCCACCCTAACCTACACACCTTTACATCACTTAACCTGGATCCAGTGCTATCAGCCCTGAATACTACACTTACTGTATGGGCTAAATTTCTGCTAACTCTCTGGGGGAAAATTAACATATTCAAAATGGTGCATCTCCCACGATTTCTATACATATTTCATAATTCACCCATTCATATCCCCAAAAGTTTCTTTAAAACTGTCAATCAGGTCCTGATGCTTTTCATATGGTAAGGTAAGACCGCAAGGTTGGCCTGGTTTAAACTAGTCGCTGCCACTAAAGATGGGGGCCTCGGACAATCACATCTATACCTCTACTACCTAGCCAATCAACTGCACTATATTAAACGGTGGTTTGACCCAGACCCTTACAACCCAAATACAATACAATCATTGGCTGTGGGATAACTAGAAGGCCTTAGACACCATCCATATAGAGCACCAGTAAATTACAAGACTCTACCAGCAGTTATGGCTCCTCCAAGAAAGGCCTGGAAGCTAGAACTCAAGCTCTACCCCAAACACTCTTCAAATCTAACCCCTAACGCACGATTATGGGAGAATTCCTGCCTCTCCCAACTTCAGAAGTTCCCCGATTTTCTATACTGGCCCACAAAAAGGATCAGGCGATAACAAGACATGGAACCACATTTGGATCTTACTAATCCTTCAAAGAGAACTGAAACCAATTTATCACACAGTTTAGATATTTTCAACTTCGGCAGGTATTCCAGGCACAATTTGGTAGAATGGATATACAAACATCTCAACCCCAATTTGAAACAGTACTCTGGTCCTCAACATTGACTAAACCAACGTTAAAACTGTATAAAATTTTAATACAAACAATACCCTCACCCTTCAAAAAAGCATACTGCAAATGGAAGGCAGACATCCCAAACATCACTGAGAAGGAATCAGATGAGGCAACAGACAGAAGCTATTATTACCTATATTCGACAAGTTAATTCAATTTAAATGGTTACAACAGTTTTACCTCACCCCTACATGACTCAGATCCATGGGATATAATCCAAATGTAAAATGGCATGGGTGGGGGTGGAGGGGGCAGGCTTTCTACACATGGCCTGGAACTGTCCTCCAGTGGCCAAGTTCTGGACTGAGGTTCTCAAACTCCTAGATAACAAGCTAGATTTCCCAAGGGAGCTTACAGGTATGTATACTAGGAATTCTAGATGACATCATAACTATTAATTATGCCAGAACTAGATACAAACCCCTTTTATACTATGTTAGGAAAATAGTTGCTACAATGTGGACAGGTCCCAGGCCACCTACAGTGCAAACTTGGATTACACTAGTAAAGCAAAACTTGTCTCTCATCAAGCATACTTTGATAGCTAGAGGCTCACAAAAGAAATAAAATTTTTTAAAAATAAAATATGGAGTCCATGGTGGAAGGTAGGGTTAAGTGGGCATTCACAGGCCGATAAAAGCTACCGACAGACCAAGCAGCTTATTGGCCCGTGTATGGGGCCCTCCGACAGGCTTCCCTGATCGATATTGGGCCGGATGTCAGCCAGACAAGGAAGTTGCTACTTTGGATTTTTTTTTATCATTGGTTGAGCTTTCAAAGAATTAAGAGGTGTTTCCAAACATTTACACATGACTGTATATAAGGAATAATGTGCCCAGTTACTCAAGGATATTAGTACGTACATCCACAAAGCAGTATTTAGAATACACAAAATGTAATGACTCGCTTTTATAAGAAATGTACTCTCTACTTGGGGCTTTGTAACCTGTATTCATAGTACTCCACCTGTACCCTCTGTGGTGACTTCCAATATCCTTTTATTTTACAATAAAGGTAATACTTTTTCTTTTACATTTCTCAGATTTTTAAATCTGTGTGTCTACTATAAAGATAGAATGTACACAAGGTTACTTATAATAAATTAGATTTAAAATGTTATAATACAGAAGTTTAAATGAGTCCTGTTACACCAGAGACATTGCTAAGCACTTTTAACAGACATTTTAAAGGTCATTCATGGCTTGTGTATATTACAGACACATCTGCATCACATATATTAAGAGAGAAAGTCGGCATTGAAAATATCACAAAATGCTCCAAAATGGGGGTAATCGGAGGGGTCAACAGAATATTTAAGCAACTGGATTTTAACTTAGTCATTTAAAGGTATAACAATTACCACTTTACATGATTAGGGAGGTGAAATCTTCATTCTGAATGAATGATGGAGCACAGAAGTTCAGAGCAATCCATTTTACACTAAATTACAGCTCCTCAGCCAGTTGTTTCATAAAATACAAAGTAAAACAGCTTCAGCTTGAAAATAAAAGCAAAGAGCCTCAGCTGCATCAACTGACACACAACCTTGTGGACACTGTTAATTAACATCCATGCTTCAACAATTTCGGCTGAAGCTATCTTGTTGAACTGATTATTGGATAATGCTGCTAATAATAGAAAGACTGACCTAATGCATCAACGTCAAAAGCAGGCTTATAGAAATCAACTGATGGTTTCCCCATTGCTGGGACTTACTTGTATGTTAGTTTAGCTGCCTTCTATGTTTAAGGTGATTTCTGTGTGTTCGAATTAGCACATGTCCAAATTATCATCCTCCTCCTTTAGCTTCAGAGTACTAACATATTGCGCAACCCCTTGCATACACACATTTCAATTTTATATCGGGAGAACACAAATTTTTGTGAACCCAGGTGCTGCATGTTCCCAATGCCAACTACCGTGCTGCTAAATCAACTATGAAAGACTAGAAACAAGTTACAAATCAGCCTAAAATAGGTCTCAAAAAATCCCCTCTGCAGTACTAAATGTTTTTTTTTTTAGATAGAGGGAGTGCAAAAGTGTTTTTACCACGCCTGTTTTTGTAGCCACACCCCCTAATTACCATGTTCATTTTACAAAATTTGGCAAGTTATGAAAGTTTAAATACATTTCTGTGTTTTTTGTGGTATTACAGTTTTGCTAATGAAGGTGAATGGTCCTTTAAGCTGCAAGTCAGTTTCCCCAAGAGACTTGCTTAAATTAAATAATAAATTCTTCTTTGCTGATCTTAAATTGTTCCAAAAGTACTGAAGTGAACCTGCCAGTATTCGGGGCTCTCTGCCAAAAGCCAATTAAGTTAGAATCTGATGATCTGCACCGAACAGCCAGACTGTCCCATGAAAAAGAGGAAAGTTGGGAGGTATGATCTCAGGGTATTGGCTCAACTTCTTTGCCGGCTACACTAAAGTCAATTGATGACCTGTAAGCAGGATGTAAACCAAATCAATGCCTTGAAGGGACAAATATGGCCTAATAGCCTCATTAGGTATACCAAGAGCAATCTCTAAGCACTGGAAGCAAACACATGTGCTGTTGTGCTGCAGTGAATATACCCAATAGAGAGAACAGAAATAAAAGTAGTAATTCACAGATTACACAGATGCAGACAGCTCAGGGTAAATTTATAGAAAGAATGAAGAGAACCACAGAACTCAGATGCCCTTTGGAGTTCTGACGCATAATTTGAATGTACATTTAAGAGCAGCTTGTCTCGGCCCTTTCATATGAAAGACTGGAGGGTACAGGTGGGTGGGGTTGGACGATAGAAAGAGGCTGTACTATGAAACAACAACAATCATGAAAATGTTCATGGGGCCCTACAAATCTTCATGTACAGTATAAATTGTTGCACTGAAAATTAGATCAGAGTAGCAAACAGAAATCAATGTTTAGCTATGCAATTTTGTATTTAAGCGTTTTATAGACAAAAAGCCTTTTTCTGGCTGTAGTCAGTATAAATTAAGAGCCTACAGTCAGGTAAAGATCATGCAGAAAATAAAGCAGAGGACCAATCTTCTAGATCAGTGCTGTCCTACTGGTGGCCCATGGGCCCCTACAAGAAAGTCTGCCTGCTGTGACTAGTGTTGCCACCTTTTCTGGAAAAAAATACCGGCCTTCCTATAAATTTAGATTTTTTCCCTATTAATAACATTGGGATCAGCCATCAAAATACCGGCCAGGTGGCAACCCTAGTTGTGACTGTGTAAAAGGTATCAGTACTGAGATTAACTGGCCCCTGCATTGTTTACATATCAAATTCAGATTGTAAATTCCTGTATTGTTCAGACCTGTAATGACCCCTGTATTGTTCACACTTGTACCTTCCCTATGCTGTGTGTGTGCCATACTCTGCCTGCCATATACTCCCTGTGTGTGCCATACTCTGCCTGCACTATGCTCCCTGTGTGTGCCATACTCTGCCTTCCCTATGCTACCTGTGGGGCATGAGCCTGGTAGTGTTTGCTCCGGAGGTTGGTTAGCATTTGGAAATTGTTGTTAGGCACCCACTAAGGTGGAGGCATAGGGATTGGTGGGTATGTTTTAACATGACCTAAAACAATTCACTTCTTTCTTACGCTCTTTAATGAAAAAAAAAAAAACTTGTTGGGAGGTGTTCAATGCAGGCCCTGCTACAAACCAAAGAACTTATTACCATAGACTCAGAAAAATAAACACAAAGGCACACTACACACAATAGAAGAAAGAACACCGCAAATGTTTCAGGGGTAGCAGTTTATGAAGGGGCTTGTCCCTAAAATGTTTGCTGTGATCTCACTTCAATAAAAGAGAAAATTTTTGCAGAAGCATTGTGTGGAGTGTACCTTTGTATATATTTCCTCAGATTTTAAGATGACAAATTTTCACATATCCCTTCGGTAAGCACCAACAATTTGTTAGTGTGGATATGGCCTTAAGACGTCTTGTGGTAACATGGTTGTGGTTTACAGTGGGTGTGGTTTAAAAGGGGGAGTGGTCAACACTGGCTTCCATTAGCGCCCTCCTCCACATAGGCCAGAAAACTACTCCCCTTCTGCTGTGCTGCCTGCACCCAGAAACATTACCTCTCAGGCCCGGATTTGTGGAGAGGCCACCTAGGCCTGGGCTAGGGCGGCATGCTGCCCAACCACACCCACATTGGTTCTGAAATTTAAATGTCCTGTGTGCCAATTCCCATTGCTCCTTCCCGATGAAAATTTGAACAAATAAAAGGGAGGGGACAGGGGCGACAAACGACAGCAGGCCTAGGGGAGCCCACTATGTAAATCCATCCCTGTTAACTCTGCTTGGGTGCAGGCGGATGCTGTGAATGTCAGCTTCAAAGTGAGAGCTACTGCAATTCACGCCATTATCCAGTGCGTCTGCATACACCCAAACAAAGGTAATGTTAGAGGTGAGCTGGAAATGAAGTAAAAACAGCTGCTCTGTGTGCTCTATACAAACATTAGTTATATTAGTGCAGTCAATTGTATGAAAGATACTTTACCCAGCCAACCCATTTTAAGGTATAATAGCCATAAATACAAAGGAGAACTAGGGAGAAACAGAAAATATTACATGTAATCTTATGGAAATGAGTAACCATCAGAACGGTGGCAGAATAAAAAGCAACTTTTGTCCCTATGACTATGGTTGTGCATTGACAGGACTGTAATCTGCCTGTCACTGTTAACACAGAAATGCACACTTTAGTGTCTTGGGACTGAAGTCTGCATAGCACTCAGAAGAAATGAAGTCATGTAGCTGAAGACACGTACAGTGTGGTGCACCCTAATTGTTTTGGCACCCCATAAATGTTTTTTAACTGTATTTTCAGAAGGCTTAATCTGCCTACCCATACCATTGTTCTAATGTTCTTTGTTTGCCTTCAATCAACAGCACTGCCAGTCTGCTATTTGTAGAGGAAAAAGCATGACATTTTCAAGGCCAACACTAGCGCATCACAACAATGGAGCAATTATGAAATGAGAAAAAGTGACAGGAACAGTATTGTGTGGTTTTATTTAATCTTGAACTGTGGCAAACGGCTGAAAAAAAAAAGAAGTAGTCTACAATCTCGAAATAAATATTGAAAAAAAAATAAATAAATAAAACCCTTGCAATACAGAAGCACATTCCAACAGACATTAAATCCTTGGGAACAGAAACAAAATAGCCCTCAAAGAGACTTTGGGATTCTTGCCAAGGGCAGTTAGCACACAAAAGACAGATACACCTTTAGATTATATTTCCCTAGGCTTTTAGGTAGAGGAACACGGCACAAAGGCTGGTTCATTGAGAACGGTGCGTCTATGCATGAAATCAGAGCAAAGAGAAGTTGATACTTTAGTAAAGGCATGCCAACATAAACTGGCTTCAAATATCAGTGATGCTACCCCCAAATATTCATATCCTGGCGCTGGCACTTTTTCCTCTGCTGAAAGAGCAACATCTTGCATGTTTTTTAAATTGGGAGTTTAAAAAAAAAAACACCACAGCAATGTGTGTCATTTTTCACATGCACACTTTATTAAGCATCACTTGATTTATAATTCCACATGATATAATCACTTTGCCCTTGTGAATTATAGTGCACAGACAAGAAATCCTACGTTACTTGAATGCATATGGACTGATCACAGCGCAATTACATCAGCCCTCAAGGCAGGAAACTTAGAACAAATGGTGTCTTGTTTTGCCCAAGGCTCTCATGGCTATCATTTAAAATATTTATATTCTCAAGGTTATAGATTATGTACATTAGACAGATCTTACAAAATGTCCACTAATTATGTAGAAATGTAACATATGGGGTGGCTGGTATGTTAGAAGCAATTTAATAAGTTAATATCCTTGGCACATCTCAATGACATCCCATTCTACCCTCTTGTATGGCCTTCTTATTTGATAGAAAATATTTTTTCCTACCCATCTATTAATAGTCCTTTTGGTTTTAATTTCTAAAGTTACAGGTTTGCTTCATAAAAGGGACGAGGTGACATGGTAATGTAAAAACTTGCAAAGAGGGAAGGGAAGTATATAGTCCTACTGGCTTCTGTAAGTGTGATTTTTTTTCATTGCTGGAAAGATAGGGCAGGCTTTGAGATGCATTACTTATTATATTTCTTTATCCCATCCAGCTACTTTCTCATTTGACTTTGCTACAGAATTTTTCAGGGGTGGGGGTGAACACAGTATTGTATTTCTAGAGACTGAAAATATACTTTCTAATTGTAGTTTTGTGTACTTTGTCACTCCACCACTAGTGCATCCTCAAAGTTTCACAACAAATATAGTTCCCGGTTTGTTGAAGGCTAACAGATAAATGTGTAATCATAGCTATAAATCAGATGTTTTTGAGCCTTTTCAAACTAGCTGCTGCAATTGCACTTGGGAAACGAAGCACCTATGTGCATTTCATACAGTATATAAAACAAACATAGAAATACACAACTGCATGGGCAATTTGTCCTATTATGATAAAAAATGATTTGTTGATGCATAGAAACCATGCAAAGACTGTTCTAAAACAAAAAGGATTTTCCCACAGTAAAGGGCCTTTCACATTTCTCCAAGACACTAAGCAAATTTACACAAGACTTAACCTGCACCAGCAAGCCTAGTGTAACCAGATCATTATGGTTCTGATTGTTTAAGTCTTTACTGAGCTTATGTTACCAGATACAGCATTCCCAGATTCCTGGGTTTTTTTTTTATTGGGTCACAAAATACTCGTGTACATAGGGTAGAATTCTGAATGAAAGGGCAGCAAAGTCTGTTTATAAAATGAACCTATGATTCACAGGCCAGTTATTTACAGGTCTGACCGTGAATTAATAAACAGCAAATACTATTTGTTTAATAGTGCAAATTATGCAGCTAAATTTGTTTTTTTTTCCCTTGTAAAGAGGACACTTTCCATTCAGTTTAAAGGGATTCGGTCATGAATTTTTATGTTTTATTTCTGAATTACACTGCAAATAACTGATTCCATAATATAAAATGTAATTGCTGAAACAGCAAGTGTATTTTTTTTAGTTATAATATTGGCAGGTTTAGGCCGGTTTAGGCAGCCGGGTCATTTTGCCTGGTCATGTGCTTTCAGAAAGAGCCAGCATTTTAGGATGGAACTGCTTTCTGGAAGGCTGTAGTTTCTCCTACAGAATGTAACTGAAGGCGTTGCAGTGGGACCTGGATTTTACTACCGAGTGTTGTTCTTAGATCTACCAGGCATCTGTTAACTTGTGTTAGGGAGTGGATGACTGGTTACCTTCCCTTTGTTAGGCTGCTGGGGGGGTGGGGGGTGGAGGAGGGAGGGGATATCACTACAACTTGCAGTATAGTAGTAAAGAGTGACTGAAGTTTATTAATGCACAAGTCACATGACTGGGGGCAGCTGGGAAACTGACAGTATCTCTAGCTCCATGTCAGTTTTCAAAATATATAAAAATCTGTTGTTTCTTTTGAGAAACAGTTTTCAATACAGAATTCTGCTGAAGCAGCAATATTAACGGATGAATTTTGAAAAAATTTTTCCATGATGGTATCCCTTTAAGCACTGTATGTTTGAACTTGGCACAATTAAACTGATAAATGCATTTTGTGACAGTCTGTCCAGATCTGCAGTGTTTCATTTCCTTGCTTGCAGTAGTTTAGCCATGTCATGATTTGCCAGCCTGTCCGTACTGATAGAGACTGTTTAAAGGTTTGCTAAAGAAAAAGGAAAGGTTATATTTGTCACAGGGTGGGAAGAAGTGGTTACAACACAGATTAAACATTGCTTATCTTTCCAGCGGTGACTTCACATAATGTTTTTTTTTTTTT
>CM044435.1:91338789-91352054 GCA_024363595.1 Xenopus borealis | reverse complement strand
ATCATGTAAATCCTCTGAGAAGTATTGTCATCTCATCTGTATGAAAAAATAATTATTGCCAAGTTTTTGGATGGTCTCTAACCCTGGTGTGGCTTCTTGATCAGGAATGAATGGCTGCATTGGAATGAGTAACTGTGACACTACAAGGGAGGTGCACACACTCCCTTCTCACACTAGATACCGCATGCCTCTCATATGATACTCAAATGGTTCATAGATCTTAGGATTTAGCTTGAAGGAATATTTGAGCATATGCTTTTAAAGCGGATTTTAAAAAAAAAAGTAAAGGGGGGAAAAAAAACACAGACAAATACAGTTCACACAGACAAAAATGTATAGTACATTACATTGTGATATTCATTTTTAACAATCCTGTCCAATGCTGGATTAAGGGCAATATTAGACAACCAAAGTAATAGCTAATTTAATTTATGATCCTATCGTGCCCGGTGAAGTCACCACATTGTACATGGTCACGTGGTGAGGTCACTGAACGTTTTTCTTTAGGGTTTGAATTGGCCTGAAATCTGCATTAAAGATTAACGGGTAAATTTACCAAAGAGTGAAGTTCCGCCACTAGAGTGAAATTCTGCCGCTCTCCATTAATTTCTATGGGATTTTGAAAGGCCTATTTATCAATGGATGAAGTGAAAGTTCACCCTTTGATAAATACGCCTTTAAAAATCCCACAGAAATGAATGGAGAGCAGCGGAATTTCACTCTAGTGGCGGAACTTCACTCTTTGATAAACATATCCCCAAGGATTCAGCTGAATCTCAAACAAGGATTCAGTGCATCACTACTAAAACACAAAACTATTTTGGTAATAGCAGAGTTATCTTTTAGCAGAATAGTTAAAAAGTACTATGCACGAAGAAAGGGGAAGATTAGAAGGGAACAACAACAAAATGGACAACTGGGGTGGCTATCAAATCAAATTACAAACAAAGTCTCAGAATAACTTTCAAGGAAGGGCAGTAGATTAATCACTAAAAACCTTAATTTTTCAGATTTGCTATGGGTTTTTTTATTTACAAAAATGATATTACACATGAAACCGTTTTCATTTTTGGGTAAGAGTCCATAATAAACATATATTCCTATTTTCTTGTACCAAATTAAAACAAGTTTCAAGAATCAATGATAAACCAAAAGCCAAACAGAAGCAATTCATCAAAGGCATTCAAGAAGCAGCAAAGTTACATCTAGTTATTGATTTTAATCATTAAACAGTAATTCTGCTCAATGATTACCAAGTCCAAGCTGAACTAGTGTATATACAGGGACCTTAACGTATACAGTTTGCCTTCTATTAAATTTAGTTTTTTTTTTCAGAACAACAGCGCTCCTCATTCCAAAAGCCCAGACTGCATTTGATGGAGGCCTTCTGTACTCCGAGTATGTACTGGCGCCACAGATGTCCCTCATTTTTATTGACAACCAAGAAGTATCGATAAATAATATATATTATATATATAAGAAGGAAAAAGGGTCCGCACTCTCAGGACTTAAATAGGTTCAAACGGTGTTTTATTCCAAAAATGGGAGATCTGACGTTTCGGTCAGCACTCTGACCTTTCTCAAAGTGAGAAAGGTCAGAGTGCTGACCGAAACGTCAGATCTCCCATTTTTGGAATAAAACACCGTTTGAACCTATTTAAGTCCTGAGAGTGCGGACCCTTTTTCCTTCTTACATGCTACGCTGTCGGTTGCTGCACCCAGGCCACATCGAACTGCTGGATTCGTGAGTGCTGATACTCTTTTGGCTTGTGCAGGCAAACATCAAAATGTATACAGACCAAAAAGCCAAACTCCTAGGACTTGCATAGTGAAAAAATTGTGTTTATTCAACGGCAGATTTATCAAGGGTTGAAGTTAAAATTTGAATTTTAAAATTTCGAAGTCATTTTTGGGTTCTTGGACTAGGGAATAGTTCAAATTTGATTTGAACCTTAAATGTATCATGCACGGTCTCTTTAAAAATTCAAATTCGACCATTTGCCATCTAAATCCTGCCAAATTGCCGTTTTAGCCTATGGGGGACCTCCTAGAACACATAAGGAGTCACTTGGTGGACTTTGAAAATACAAATATGGACCTATTCGATCGAAAACTGACCTATCCGAGTGGAAAAAAATGTTTAATTAATTTCGATTGGTCTTGGTTTTTGCACTTCGAAATTCAAGCCTTGATAAATCGTCCCCACAGTATACATGGTTTTTTTTAGAATTGTGCAAAAAATGCATACAGAGAAGATCAAACAAATGCATTTTCAGTACTTGTGAGTAGGAGTTTCTACTTCTGGGTCAATGCAAACTGTGAAGATAAACATTTGTATGTCTTAGGGGCAGATGGAAACAAGCATTAGTAGATGTTAAACTGCTGTTGTTAAACTGATGTTAAACTGCTACTAAAATGCAGGCTATGGTACAGGCAGACAAATATAGCGAGGGCTGGGTCATTGTGTATTATGACTTATTAGCAGCCAAGTAGCTCAGAGCTAAAGCAGCTCAGTAAGAGGACAAGTACCTTGCCCACGCCGCACTGTGCCTGACACAATACAACAATGACAAAGCCAACATTATAAATCGGCCTAAGGCTCCTCATTGCTAGAGTTGTAAACAACTGAATTATTGAATCCTAAAGAAACAAAGAGTGAAGATGATATCTTTGTTGAAAAGTTCATAAGACAGCTACAGATCACATGCAGACAAATCTGAGTGAAAGAACATCAAAAATGGCTTCAGGATAAATGTCATTTTTAAAGTGTTTTTATTTACATTGTCACAACCATAAACTTAAACATAAGTGACTAAATGAGTCAGAAACCACTTGGAGTCGAGTAGTGGTATTAAAGGAAAACTATACCCCCTGGACAATGTAGGTCTCTATAAAAAGATATTGCATAAAACAACTCATATATAAAACCCTGCTTCATGTAAATAAACCATTTTCATAATATACTTTTTTAGTAGCGTGTGCCATTGCGTAATCATAAATAGAAAATTGCCATTTTAACAAATAAGGACAGCCTCCTGGGATTGTATGATTTAACGGTGCACACAAACATACCAAACAAACTATAAAGTTAGGTCACATGAGCCAAGGTTGTGTCATTTGCTTCCACACTTCTTCCGGTTACAGTTAAGAGTTGTAGTTTTTCTGGTCAGGTGATCTCTGAAGCAGCACACAGACCATCACGAAATGGTGGTTCAAGGCAAGAGATGTAAGGGCTGTGACACACTAGGCCAGTGATCCCCAACCAGTAGCTTGTGAGCAACAAGCAATATTGTTGTGAATAAACTATTACTGAAAATTACCACTTTCGTTGGTGTCTGCCTGGAGGAGGTAAGTTCACTACTACCTCCTCTGAATTACCCATTGGGTTTTTAAGTGTTTTTAGCTAATTTTATCCTTTTGGCGCCTCTGTTTTATCTTATCACTTGTGAGCAACATGTTGCTCCCCCCAAACCCTTGGATGTTGCTCCCAGTGGCCTCAAAGCAGGCGCTTATTTTTGAATTCCAGGCTTGGAGGCAAGTTTTGGTTTGGTATAAAAAACAGGTGTACTGTCAAATAAGGTCTCCTGTAGGCTGCCAGTACACATAGGGGTCACTAAATAGCCAATTGAAGCCCTTATTTGGCACCCCATGAAGTTTCTGCATGCCTGCGTTGCTCCCCACCTCTTTTTATTTCTGAATATGGCTCACCGGTAAAAAAAGGTTGCGGAACCTGGCACTAGAATTTTTGGGGAGACTGAGTCGACTGGCGATAAATCACCTCGATTTTGCGGTGACCAATCTCCCCAGAGGGCTTCCCTCACTCTGCGCTGGCTTAAATGAAAAATCGCCAGCACTAATCACAAGCGGCGATTAGTTTTCAGAAGTCGCCCGAAGTTTCCTTGCGAGGCAACTTGGGGCGACTTTGGAAAACGAATCACTGCATGTGATTAGCACTGGCGATTTTTCATTTAAGCCAGCACAGAGTGAGGGAAGGCGTTTGAGGAGATTGGTCGCCGCAAAATTGAGGCGATTAGTCACCAGGCGACTCAATCTCCAAAATAGCCTAGTGTGTCACAGCCCTAAAAGGGCAATATTTACTTAAATATATATACCAGTATGGTAAGATTATTTAAGTCAGTTAATTTGATATAAACTATCTGTTGCTCAAGTATTCATTTTCAGGGTATAGTTTTCCTTTAACAGTTGCAAGTACAATGCTACTCCTGAGTAGAACAGTTGTGAAGAACTTGTTTTTAATTGAAGTCACAAACCCATAAAACAAACTAGCTAAAACCAAGTGTGCCCATTGTTTCCCCTGGTTATATGTGTTTGGGATGTCCATTACTACCTATCCAATGATGGACTCTGGGTGGAAGCCGGTTGTTGTTGCTAGAACTAAGGGATTCAGGCCTGGACTGAGAATCAAAATAGACCCTGGAATTTCAGGTACCTTGGAAGCCCCAACAGGTCACAAAGAGGCCCAAACAGCCCCCCACCAGCCCACTAAATAGCAACTGTCTATGGCATCTTACAGCAGCCCCTCTGGCATTTGCCAGAACCCACAGATTGCCTGTCCAGGCATGATGAGATTGAGGTCATTTTTACAGGACAGAACTTCTTAACTAAAGTTTTCATTAGTCCTACAGGCAAAAGGCCTATGGGCTGGCAGCGTATTTTGTCCCTTGGGTGATTTGAAGCTTGGCAGGGAACAACAATCTGTGCAATTGCTCCCCATTCATGTAGGAAAATTCTGCACTGTATAGGAGTGTTCTATGTACTTAAAATAAAAATTCCTACCAATTATGTCTTCATATGTCTGGTATTAATGAATTTACGTATATGCATGCCATTGCGTTTTCTTAACAGTTACTATAGAGAAGTGATGCGCGGGTCAGGTTTTTCCCAACCCACACCCGCCCAATATCTGCCCTCCCTCCATCCATGCCCCACTTCTGGGTTCCTTTTATAGACCCAGGCTGACGCACCTTGCCTATGATGTCACAAAACTGGCAGGGCGAGCAGGCATGCGGCTATAAAAAGAACCTGGAATTTGGAAGCTGCCCCCCCCCCCGCAAATTGGGGTGCGGGATTGGCCTGAACCCGACCGTCCAACGGGTCCCATGGGTATCAGGACAGCCCGCACATCACTACTGCAGATCTGCTAAGAATGTAGAATCCATTGGTGAAAGTTTGAGAATTCTGAACAAAAACTATAATGGAAGCATAACATAAGGAATGCTCTTACCTGCCATGAGCCTGGAAATCCAAGTGCACAAACTGACCCTCCTGAGATGCAGATCTCTTGGCACGTTGGTGTTTTTGGTGTAAGGAATCCATATTGTAGGATAATCCTTCATAATGCCTAATGTATTTATTTAATGGGTTGCCATAGAGACCTGTGGAGAGAAAAAAAAAGCTCAGTATTCTGATTTTCCACAGAAAAATTATAACATATTGTGGTTCTTTTAAATGTGGAGCAATACTGAACTTGACAACACACCCTTGATTCAATTATACACTGCGCCTAAGGGGAAAAAAAACAAGCATTTAACTCAAAATAAAATTGGATAACAAAACTGAAGACTGCAGAAAAATACAACCTATCCATAAGTAGCGTTCATCTTTCATGAACACACTCTTAGCAGATGACAGAGGGCATATCTTCCGCTGCGTATTTTTTGTGCCAGAAACCATTGCTGCTGCATTCCATTCACTTGAATAGAAAATGGTTGTAGAGGAATGGGATCAGTTATCCAGAAAGATCCAAATTATGGAAAGGCAGTCTTCTGAAGACTACATTTTATCCAAATAATCTAAATTCTTAAAAAGGATTACATTTTTCTGTGCAATAATAAAACAGTACCTTGTACTTGAGCCAAACTAAGACAAAATTAATCCTTATTGGAAGCAAAACATTCCTACTGGGTTTATTTCATGTTTACATGATTTTCTAGTCAACTTAAGGTATAAAGATCCAAATTACAGAAAGATCCATTATCTGGAAAGCCTCAGGTGCCGAGCATTCTGGATAACAGATCCCATACCTAAACTGCCATTTTTTTCAACCTGGAAATGCTACAGTGAAAATTCAGACTGAAAAGCACTATTACCAGCAGCAGAAATGAGAAATGCCCAGTTTTCCCAAAAATAAATGGGATGCCAAACTAATGGTTAATAGCCCTTGGGCGAATAGCTCAAATTGCATGACGGCTACAACTTTTGTTCTGTAAAATTACATTACAACTTGCTTAATGCAACCACCTGCTACAGTAAATTGGAAACACATAATTCTTGTTTACTGGAATGGATGGCAAATTAAGGTGTGTTGCGGGGTTCAGACATTTTCATCAACACAGCAGACAAAACAGTGCAAACTAGTTTAAAGAGTAATAACATGCAGGTAATTGTCACCTATGACATGAACCTGCCTGTTGTCTACAAAAGCTATACTGTAAATGGAAACAAAAAGACGAAAACAGGTTTATTACCTTAGAAAAATTATTCCTACAACAAAAATCCTTTGTCCCTATGACATTTTAACATCTGCCTTGGGCTTTACACCCAGTTAAAGCCGTATACTAAGTTTGCCACCAGCTGCCTTCCAGCCTAAATTTTTTTCCAACATGGAAGGGATGAACAAGGCTTGTGTGTCATTGATCTACATCCAGTCTATGTTGAAGCAACTGGCAAACTTTCCCTGCCTGTTTATTTTCCTAACTATCTTGTGAATTGCCACAGCAAATCTTACTTCTTCACTACTGGACTCAAAGCAAAACTAGGAAATCATTGTCCTCAAGAAAGGACATCTGTTGTTTTTGCCTTATCTTCATGTAGCTACTTGCTCCTCTGAGAACATCCCAGTAAATGGATTCTAATGTCCTCTAATCTCTTGTCCCTCAGGGTCTGATAGAGCGCAGTGTATTCATTTATCTTTCATGCATGACAGCTCATCTTTATCTGTATTCATCTGTCACTTCATTCTGTACTGCTGAAAAGTAGTCTCACTTTTTCCGATGCAGGATTTAGGATTCTTATGCTTTTTTTTTTTTAAGTTTTTATCAGTAGGAAATTTCAGAGTTCAAACAACCCCAGTTGTGTTCATTAACAGCAAATATTACATCAATATTTAGAATAAATGTTACTTCTATGAACTCATGGCTACAGCTTCACCAGTGATTAAATGCAACAAATGTCAGAGCGAAGGTGCCAAAGCAACCATATAATGGTTACGTTCTAATTCTGTTAGTATGTCTCCTTGCAGCAGCAAGCAACAATGGCTGAGCAATGTCTGATTTAGGCACCACTGTACTCATGACCTTCAACATTCAGTCACTTGCACCCACATACATTCTACTCTCCTGCTTTGCTCTAGCACATCCCAGAATAACCATGTCAACATGACTTTTGTGTAAAGGGAATCTATTACAACACTCACAATATAACAGAAACTTTATGTCATGGAAATAAGAAACTTTCTCACTCATTTAAACAAAATCTGCACCATTGCTGAAATAATCAAGTTAATCTCCTTACTATCCCCGTCACTCTACATGCAGCTCTGTGACAGAGTTTGTTATTTTGAATAATGGTTAGCTCTAATATATAGTCCAGGGAGCACACAAAAAAAACTTACTGCACCTCCTGTATGAAAAGATAGGATGCCAGAGAGAGGAGTGCCAAAAAATAATTTTCTAAAACAGCAGACCTTCCAACATAAAAGAGTAAGAGGGACAAAGTTCTGCCGTGCTATGAAAATTTGCAACAGTTTCGTTAATGAAGGTAAAATGGCCTAAAGCTTCACATTCTCCCAAGATACTTGCTTATCTTAAATTGTTACAATTGTATACCAGTGTGGGTGCCGGGGGTATTCTGGGCTTCTGCTAAAAAGTTCCTTATTTGATTTTTAAGTTTTAAAAACTTTGTACCTTTTTCTGGTATACATGCAGGAGATCAAAGAGAAACTCAGGAAATTTCAGTAAGAAGCCTTGACTGTAGACTGAGCTGTCAAAATTAGGACTGTCTCGTGAAAAATGGGACAGTTGGGGAGGCAGGAATCCGTACAGAAGTTTCATGGGATAAAGCTTGTATTAAAATTTTCTTCTGTGCAATAGTTCCCCTTTAAGATCCCTTTCATCTTCAGCGCACAGACTTGCTGCTGCTGATATTTTAAGCAATACAACAGAGGCAAGGTGTTGAAAAATGATCACACTGCTCGCGACTTTTTATTTTTTGCACCGGATTGGTTTACTCCATTCCTACCCGTGTCACAAGGCTTGTAAAATGAGGAACATTAATAAGCAAAAACAAGCCACTCTGAGTTGAGCTGCCAGCATTTGTAATCAGGAAGTAGTCCCATAATGACTAGAAACATCTACCAGTGGATAAATGTGGAAAAGACTAAGAAATTAAAGTAAACTGTAAAAATTTCTCAGAGGA
The DNA here is from genome assembly GCA_024363595.1 of Xenopus borealis. Lineage (NCBI taxonomy): Eukaryota > Metazoa > Chordata > Amphibia > Anura > Pipidae > Xenopus > Xenopus borealis. The sequence continues at coordinate 91,343,618 of CM044435.1, read as the reverse complement.
GCACTATGAGCGCATTCAATTTAATCAGTTTGGCTGTTTTACACCCACTTTAAGGCAATCATAGGATTAGTGCCTCTTAAGAGTTTTGCCTGATTAGCCTGACCTATTACACATTTATGCCAGAAGCCATATTTGTGTGAAAAATGTTGGTTAATGCATTTTTCAGAATGTGATTCTGTACTGTATAATAATGAATAAAAATTAAATTGAAGACTTTGTAGCAGAATTACTTTGATAGAGAGATGAGTTAAGAAGATAAATATAAATTTATTTTGTTTCTTGCATACATAAATTTCTTCAGTTCAGAAATAAAGACAGCAATACATCTTGCCACCTTAAGCAGGGATCCACAGCCTTTTAGTACAATGAGCCACATTCAAATGTAAAAAGAGTAAGGGAGCAACTTAAGCATGAAAAACTCCCTGGGGACACCAAATAAGGGCTGCGATTAGCTATTTGGTAGCCTCTATGGGGGTAATGTAATAAAAGGCACTAAGTTTGCCCAGGGACAATAACAACCAATCAGCAGGTCGCATTTACTGGTCACCTGTTTAAAAGCAAGCATCTTATTGGTTGCTATGGGTTACGGTCCCTGAGCAAACGTAGTGCCTTTAAAGGAAAACTATACCCCCCGAACAATGTAGGTCTCTATAAACAGATATTGCATAAAACAGCTCATATGTAAAACCCTGCTTCATGTAAATAAACCATTTTCATAATAATATACTTTTTTAGTAGCATGTGCCAGTGGGTAATCATAAATAGAAAATAGCCATTTTAAAAAATAAGGACAGCCTCCTGGGATCCTAGGATCCAATGGTGCACACAAACATACCAAACAAATTATAAAGTTAGGTCGCACGAGCCAATTAACAGACAGAGTTCTGTCTTTTGCTTCAACACTTCTTCCCTTTACAGTTAGAGTTGAAATATTTCTGGTCAGGTGATCTCTGAGGCAGCACACAGACCATCGTGAAATGGTGGTTCAAGGCAAGAGATGTAAAGGGGCAATATTTACTTAAATATATATACCAGGGAGGTAAGATTCTTTAATATGTCACTTGATTTGATATAAATTATCTGTTGCTCAAAAATTCATTTTCAGGGTATAGTTTTCCTTTAATTACATATGGGGGTATGTGTACTGTCAGTCTACAGGAGACTCTATTTGACAGTACACCTGGTTTTATGAAACCAAGACTTTCTTCCAAGCCTGGAATTCAAAAATAAACACCTGCTTTGATGTCAGAGAGCAGCATGAGGGGTTGAGAGAGCTAGAGAGAGAGAGAGTATCAACATATGAGAAATAATCAATTTTGACACAGCAGAAAAAAAATACTAATCCCCAGTAATTTCTCTCCGCCCATCTGTTTGGCATCAGCTCCATAGCTTCTCCTCCACTCAGCTATTCTCTGAGGTATATCTTGTGTCATAAAGCTTAACATGTGCCAAGTTCATAGGAAGATATTTCAACGTCCACCCTTCATTTCACCAATTTGGCAAGCAAAATTATTTTTTGTTGTGCTTCATAGATCATGGATTTTGTAAAGAAAATCCACTTCAGTATCTTCTGCCTTGCAGTGTACCCCAAACCCGGGATCACATCAATGAACAGATGTGGCTGCAATCTGACAGGATTTTTAGTCCCGTCCAATCAACATCTGTTCAACTTTTGGCCAGATAACTATCAGGGATGCCCACCGGCGGGCCCCATAGACGGGCCAATAAGCTGCCGACTCAGTCTGTCGGCAGCTTTTATCGGCCCGAGTATGGCCACCTTTACTCATAGTTAGAGAGCTGAAAAGCAGGAAGCAGTATTCTGTTCTATTATGCTAGCTAGACATTCACTCTCTCCAGCCTTTATAGATTACATTGTTGGCTAACTATATTAGAAACTTTTTTTATTTTGCACATCCTTTGTATTTATGAATTTTTTATTTTAACACTGAACGGTACCTTTAAATGCCCATTTTTTCCGACTCAATAGGCTAAAGCCAAAACATATTGTCACCTGTTACTGCCAAAATTTTAGGCAATGAATCAGGCTTGCATATTTATTGTCTGTAATCCTGCCGCAGAGGACCAACCGGAAAGAGCAGAATCTAGTACTGCAGACAGGCTCTCTGGTTACACTTATGTTATATTTCATCTATCAGTGGGATACAGAACTACAGCCAGAAGCAGAACCTACAGGCAGAAAGTGGCCCAAAGAATTTAATTTGTGATCATGAAGGGCAGGCTTGCAGAGGTAGGCAGGGTTTACCCAGTACATGACCAGCATTTAGTGGCAAAGGAAGCCCAAGAACAGCACATAAGCATAATTTGTGGGTCGTGCTTTGGTCTTTCCACGGGGTGGGGTCATTTAACTAGTTGGCAGGGCCCTCTGCCCAGGGACCCAGTGCGTAATAACTTAATATATGGCAGCCCAAAGTGCAACTAAAGTCATTATTTAAGTGAAGACAATGCTAACTGCGAATCCCAAATTGTGAGGTCAGGCTCCCTAGTAGGCTTAAAGCAGTGGCAGGTTGGGATAGCATGCAGCTTTATAGGGGCAGGGGAGAATGCCTATTTCATCTCCTATAAGCATAGGGTGATAATCAGCTGATCCGTTAACATCCTTTGTGTGTCTACACCCAGCTGACACAGTGGCTCTTTGTACAGACACAGAAGTCCTCAGTTTGAAGGGAGGCTGTTCCTTGGCCTGAACTTATACACAGGCTAAGAAACAGCCCTGTGTGGCTTTAGCCGAAAATACTTCTGATTAGCTCTAGCATGGTAACCAAAAGAAAGCTTAAGTTTTTATAGAAAGAAGTTAAATTTTTCTTAAGAATGGAGTACAGGTATGAGATATTATATGACCTGATACAAAATATAAATGACAAATTCTCCTCCACTGCCCAAAACAAAGGAAGAAATGGCAAAACTTAACACATAAAAAAGATGACAGCACTTCTACCATTTAAAAATGATAGCTTCTCATTAGAAAGTGCAAAAAAAATGTTTTGGCATTATGTGCCACTGGGTAATCATAAATAGAAATCTGCCATTTTTAAAAATAAGGACAGCCCCCAGGGATCATTTGATTCACAGTGCAAAAAATAAAGCAAGCAAACCATACACGTTAGGTCACATGAGCCAATTAACAGACTGTCCAATCAACAGTTCTGTCTTTTGCTTCCACACTTCTTCCTGTTAAGAGTTAGGGCAGAGAAACACAAGCCTGGCGGCAAATCTCCTCTTCTTCAGGGTGACTAATCTACCCGAACTGCCTTCTAGAATGGAAATCGCCAGCGGGATGGCACTATGAGCGAATCGTTTTCCGAAGTCGTTCGAAGTTTCCTCACAAGGAAACTTCGGGCAACTTCAGAAAATTAAGCACTCAGATTGTCATCCCGCCAGTTATTTCAACTCTAGCCAGCGGGAAGGCAGGGGAAGGCAGTTTGGGGAGATTAGTCCATCGAAGAGGAGATTTGTTGCAGGGCGACTAAGGTCCCCAAATCTGCTTGTGTCTCTGCCCTAAAAGTTGTAGTATTTCTGGCCAGGTAATCTCTGAGGCAGCACACAGACCATCACGAAATAGTAGTTCAAGGCAAGAGAAGTGCAGTATTTTCTTAAATATATATACCAGTTTGGTCAGATTCTTTAATATGCTACTTAGTTTGATATAAACTCTCTGTTGGTTTAGTATTAATTTTGGGGGTTAAGTTTTCCTTTAATTTCCTTATTTATCTTTTTTGCAAAAAGTCTACTGAAACGTAGTGCAGTTAAAAGGTGACATCTTGCTTGATCAGCCCTGAAACAGCAGTTCTGTACCAGAGTAGAAACCCGGCACAGACAATCGTAGTAGATACAAGTCCCCAACAAGGGCCAGCTACACCATTAATCTGCAATAAACACTCTACTTCAGCCCCCTACTCAACTGCTTTCCTCAATCATTGTGCCCAGGAGGGCGGAGCTTCCAATCATACGGCCAAGTTTCCACAGCCCTCTGAACCTCCAAACCTGTTTTTGCAGCCTCTCAAATAGCAACTCTGCCACTGTCCTGTTTCCTATTTTACTGTACAATTAACAATAAAGTAAAGCATCAGAAACTGCTTTTGCGGTTGTAAAATTGCTGTAGTTTATGGACTAAGGCATATCTGTGCCACTGAACCATAATTTTTCCATACTTGACACATATGAAGGGTAGAAAAACACCACAAGAAAGGATAAACTTTGTATCCGATTGGGAAGAGAGCATTTCAACAGAACTGAAGGATTTTCTGCCAAAGGGGTAACACTTTACAAAGAAAGTAGCAAACATATAACCGGACAAAGTGTAACAAAGAGAAATGTTGCCAATGAGGTTAAAAATAATTTTACCAAGCCCATGTGCCTCATAAACAAGAGTTTTCTATTAGCCCAAACAAAATGAATGTGCTCACCCTAGCACTTTTGTAGTTTACAATCCTTTTCAACTTTCAGTGCATCCTGACATTAGAAATTACAGATATAACACCAGTGATTATCTTAGCGCAGACCCAGAGCTTCCACTAGTTGAAAAACTGCACAGGCCTGTGGGCCTATTGAAGGAGTACCTCATCGCTATTTTCTTCTATCCAAATTTTCTCTCCGTTCCAGTCCAGGTGCCCATGTGCATTAGGCTGAAAAACTAAAGGCAGTTTTCACTTTACTGTATATGTTCTCTGGGCCAAGTGAAGAATGAAAAAGAAGAAGACCGCGGTGTGATTCTCCTACAGAAGTACTCTGGGCCGATGCAGTTTTTAGTTACAGAAGAACCTGGGGTCTACAATAAACATCACTGAGGGAAGGGGTGCCTAACATTTGGA
>CM044435.1:91324837-91338779 GCA_024363595.1 Xenopus borealis | reverse complement strand
AGACAAATATGAATAGAATTCAAATTCTATTTGAGACTTATTTACAAAGGGAGTGCAGTATGCTATGCAAAACATATCTTCCTTTGCCTCTTGAACCTGGTTGCTGGGAATTGCTCTTGGTCTCACTGTGCTTGCGTGGGATTTTCTCTGGGGGCTCGGGTTTCTGCCCACCATTCAAAAACAGGCAAATTAATTGGCTCTAGATAAAATGGACCATAGTAAGCATGCATAAGATCGAGACATAGATTGTAAACTCCAGTGTGACGGATTTGAATGATGCATAAACTATAAAGAACTGTTAACTATATCAGAGCTAAGAAACATAAGTACAATAAAAATAAGTACAAGCCACTGAGATCTATACAATCAATATGAATATCACTCCAACATCCCAATGCCACTTTATTCATCTAAATGACTAGGAGTCAAGATGCACAGGAATTGCTGAATGAAATATTGAAACCCATGTCTTTCTCCTTATCACTTGCCATGATGAAAAATAAAATTTAGAGGAAGCACTTAAACACATTTTAAATGAGTCACACTCAAACTACTTATTTTAGCAACTTGGATCCATACCTAGAGACAATGCTAAATGAAACTGGCCTCACAATGTGGTCATTAGATTCTCACCTGTGCCTCAATATTGTGAAAAAGTAAAACTTGTTATTTGGTCGTGTGTTTTATTGGAGGCATTTCTCCTTAACACAATTAAGAATTCTTCACTGCCAAGCAAAATGTTCTTGTGACACACACAGAAAAGAGTTTGAAAGTGGCAGTGTGATTTTGTAAGTCTGCCCCCTTAGCAGCTCTTCATCAGCACAATTAGTTTAAATGGGAGTTTTCAGATGATACACTTATGAAGTGAAACTGCTAATTATGCCTGTTGGAGCATTTCATTTCAAACAACTCCAAAAGGGAACAGATTTCTTAGATGACACCTGTAATTGGATTCCTACTATTTCACCCTAAGGAGCGATTTAAACAAGGTTAGTAAAGGAACACAAAGCATATGAAAAGGTTTGTGTTCTGGTTAGAGGGGCTGTGTCTGCCAATTCTTGGGGTGGCTGATAACACCCTACATGTAACAAGGTATAAAAAAAAAAAACAGATTGAGTGACTTTTAAGCAGTCTGTAGATATTGGTACAAACAGTTCAGCAAAAAAATAGACCAAATGCCTACCTATAATACCATATGTATGATCAGCTTAAAATACTAGTCTGGACCTTTTAACATTTCACATATAGCAGTGGCATGTGTAACCTAGCCCATGCAGGGTTTTAATACTGGTTCCTATGGAAGCCGTACTCCTAATTATACCAAAACATTTACACAGAGACAATGAGACATAAAAAAGTAGGAAACGGTGACCTAAGGCATGGATTATATGGACAAATCACTGTTTCAAAGAAAAGGAGCTAGAACATTGTTGGGAGAGTAAACAAGATTGTCTCCATGATGGAGAATTGTCATATTTGACCAGAATTGTTTGAAAAACAACAGCAAGTGGCAGAGAGTTGTAAGGGAAGCAAAACATTAGGGATGCACTGAATCCAGGATTCCATTTGGTATTTTACTAGGATTCAGCCCTTTTCAGCAGGATTCATATTCATGCCTCGTTCTGGCACTTCAGAGGTCTGAACGAGATATGAAAAGCGTCAGGTGACTCACACACGAGATAGTTATCCAATGATCTCAAATTGGATGCATGTTCATGTTTTTATGCTAACTTGGCAATAAAGTTTCTTTTTTGAATTTCCATCCGTGTCTCTGCTAATCTCCTGTTCACTTCTACTCTAAAGAACATTTTTAGCCCTGCACAAGGCTCTCTTTTCCCCATCCCCTTGCTAAATTACATATGCAAATTAGGGTTCGGATTCAGTTCGGTATTCAGCAAAATCTTTCATAAAGGATTTGGGGGTCGGCCTAATCCAAAATAGTGGATTTGGTGCATCTCTACAAAACATGGACCAATAGATTTCCATAGAGCAATATTCCATTCCTGACAATGGCCCAAAAGAGAAATCTGAATGAAACAGGAGACCATGGCCTCACCGACACTGAAAAATATGCAGTTAAAACAGAGCAACTGTGAAAAAAAAATTAAATTGAAGTTAAAAGTGAAGTAAAGTAAAGTGAATTAAAAAAAAGTTACCAATTATTTTTGGCATAATGGCATAAACCCTCTAAGCAAATAGCTTTTAGCAAGATTCATCTGTTACATTCTGCAATGGAAGGAGTAGATGATAAACAGTGACTGGGTGACTCAGATGTGCCAACACATGTTACACATGTCTGCATTCATATCTCTGGGTGTCCCTGCTGGTTCCAACTATATTCTCTGACTGTAGAATCTGTAATTGACAGCTTTTGTCAAGCCTGAAGAAATTGATATACTTAAAACTAAAGAAGGCATGTTCACAATATAAATTATGGCAAAAAGAACCCCCCCAAATGTGCTCCCTGTGAATTGGAATTTGCAAACTAGCACTTTCATGCATTGCATATTTTCAGTGCGATGCAAAACTGAAGGTCCCCATAAACGCAAATATTTTTCTTTGATGAACGACAGATTTTAATGCAATCCAATTATCATGAGGTTAGTGGGAATCGAACAATCTTGCAGCCTTCCATTTTTCGTTCGACATTTCTCAGAAAATTGATCTGCCAGGTTAAATAATTTTCATTGGTCACAGTGAAATCTATCTATTGTTTGCAGGGCCAAGCAGGCAGCTACCCTCAGTTTTCCTGGCTTCACCTAGAAAACATCACTTGAAATGGTCGTTTCAGTTGATGGACAAATCATACATTTAAACGATAAGCTTGGTCTTCCGATAACAGAAAGATCTTTTAAAAATCTTTACATCTATGGCCAACTTAAAAGTACATCATCATCTCAATCTCACGCTCTACTTCTTCTCTTTTCCAAAATATCACACACTGATGCCCATCTGGGCCCCTACAGTAATGCAGCAACTTTAATTCTGGAGAAGAGCCGTGTGTGGTTTTAGAATGGTTACTTTGTTTCCATATTGGCTGGCAGCAATGTGGCTAACATCATGGCTGGCATCACTTCTGGAAATAAAATGGCCAACATGTCGGGCATGAAGATGATCTCTGCATTTACGAATTTTAATACAGTTGCAAATGTGTAAGGGGAGCATATAATAGGCCAAAAGATGGCTTTTCTTGTCCTTTAAGTAAGCTGGTTTAACCTTCAGTCACAATATTAATTTTTTTGCTCGTCATTATTAAAAAGGTAAACACGAGATTATCTACTTAGGACTATTTAGTTCTGAACAAAAGAAGATTAAATGTTGAGAGAACAGTTACTAGGACTGGGAAGCACATCTCTCAAGACTTTTTCACTTTTATACTGATTTCAATAGCTTTGGAGCCTGTGATTTTCAGCAGCTCAGGAGCCCGGGCCAGAAGCAAATGTGCGCCACCCTAGAGGGGCTGCCCTGGGAACCACTACCTTATACAGAGAATGAAAGTTAGAAATAAAGCATATTAGCACGTCTCTGTACAGGCTAGGAGCACATTTAGTGGTTTATGCTAGATGGAGAGTTGGAGAGTAGAGGCAAGAGAAAATCCCATTTGGCCTAAAGCTGCCAAAAGACGCAAAGATACTATCGTACAAAAGACAATTCATGAGATTTTCAGACTGTGTGCATTGTCCCAACATTCTTTGCGCCATGGCAATAAATCGTTCAGACGATTGGACAGGTTAAAAGATTTATATTGGCTAAGGATAAGATCTCTGCATGTATCTGCAATATTAGTGAGAGATTGTCACTACTATTTGCATCGCTAGTGCAGAAAGTGAAATTGCGCTCTCTGTGCTAGAAAAGCCGAATTTCCGGGTTTAATAGCCAGAAATTTGGCTCTTAAACTTACCAGAAACTGCTTTTTGCCACCCCTGGTAACTTCTGGGGAGCTGCTGCCTGAGGCAAGGAAGTCACCGTGCCTCATGGCAGAAACGCCCCTGTTTACTACTTTATTTTAATGCTGAATGGTTAGTTGCAGGTCGGAAGATTGGAAAGGACATTCGTTTGTCTGATAGAGCCAAATAATATGCTATTCTATGGCCAGTTTAATACATAGCAGTTTTTTTGGGGGGGAAAGGGGGCTTAGAACATTGCTCTGTAACTTGATCTGCTAAAACATAACAACGGTGGTTTCAATCTGCATCCGGCAGCTGCTGTGTCCTATTGTTACTGAAAATTGGAATCACAGGCAAGCACCACTAACACTGCACCTTTGCAAACATATTCTGAAGTGCTATTTTTGCCAGGAAGGAAGCAGATTCAGTAGCATTATCGCATAAACAAATACAGAACCTTCAAACCTGCAAATCTGCACTACTTTTCATAACAGGCTTATGATTTAAAGGGGTTGTTCACCTTTGAGTTAACTTTTAGTATGATGTAGAGAGTGATATTCTGAAACAATTTGCAATTGGTTTTCATTTTCTATTATATGTGGTTTTTGAGATATTTAACTTTTTATTCAGCAGTTCTCCAGTTTGCAGTGTCAGCAATCTGGTTGCTAGGGTCCAAGTTACCGTAGCAACTATGCAGTGATTCGAATAAGAGACTGGAATATGAATAGGAGAGAGCCTGAATAGAAAGATTTGCGATAACCATACATTTGTAGCCTTACAGAGCATTTGCTTATTAGAAGGGGTCAGCGACGCCCATTTGAAAGCTGCAAAGAGTCAGAAGAAAAAGGCAAATAATTATTAATCTATAAATAATGAAGACCAATTGAAAAGTTGCATAGAATTGTCCATTCTGCAACATACTAAAAGTTACTTTAAAGGTGAACCACACCTTTAACTTTTAGTATGATATTCTCAGATGATTTGCAGTTGATAGTTACTTTTAAGTTATTTAGCTGTTTGTTCAGGAGCTCAGGTTGCTCTGGTTTACCTTAGCAAGCGATATTCTGAGACAACTTGCAACTGGTTTTCATTTTTTATTATTTGTGGTTTTTGAGTTATTCACCTTTTCATTCAGCAGCTCTCCAGTTTGCAGTGTCAGCAATCTGGTTGCTATGCTGCAAATTACCCTAGCAACCATACATTGATTTGAATGAGAATATGGAAAATTAATAGGGGACAGTCGGAACAGAAAGATTAATAATAAATAGTAGCAATAACAATAAATGTGCAGCTTTAGAGAGGATTTAAGAGGGGGTCAGTGACTCCCTTTTGAAAGCTGGAAAGAGTCAGGAGAAGAAGGAAAATAATTCATAAACTATAAAAAAATAAATAATGAAGACCAGTTGAAAAGTTGCTTAGAATTGACCATTCTATAACATACAAATAAGCTTCCTGCATTTTGAGGTCAGTATAGACAATTTGTTAACCTGCTAAAAAAAAAAAGGTTAGAAAGTCCAGCAAAATGATGGATTTTGAGATTAATTTAACCACTTGACCCAAAATGTAAAGGTTTCTTCCCTGTAAGGAAGACTGCTAATGCCAAATAATTAGTTTTTTCTGGGTTATTTTTTCTGGCACATCACAGGTCATATTTACATTGGAGATGATCACATTGATCACAGATGATGATGCATATGGCAATGATCAGCAATTAGATTTTAACAATAACCTACATGATAGAAAACAAAAGCAAATATATTTGTGTCTCCAATGTTAATAAATATTCCCTAATGTGTACTGGGAACACAATACATAACAATATTAGAAAGATATATATAAAGTTCCTGACATGGAAGGGCGCTCTCCATAAACCAATGCAAGCACTTTTTTGTCAATAAGTAATTACAGTGACAAGGAAGGATCGTGAAAGGATTCTTTCCTGTTGTAAGAATGCATTTCAGCAGAGCTCAGCTCAGGCAAGAGAAAACTGAATGCAGCAGGTGGTTTAAGCAGGGAACAAATAAAATAATGAAAATATAAAGACGTTATCCTGAACAGCTCACCTATAAAAGTATTATACATATACACAGATCTTTTGTGATTGCAGAACAATCTGCACCCACACACTTACAAGACGCTTGAATTTTTGAGCTTAACAGGAGTAGAATTTCTAAAGAGTTTCATACAGCATTTTATGTGGGTGTTGAAAAGCATGCATTTATGTAAAGATGCAGGTCTTTAGCCAACTATAGGATTACAGAAGCAAAGCTGAAAAAAGCCAAGTCAAAAAACAGTGCAACTGTGATGCCATTAACTTGCTGCAGCCGGTTTAGAAGGACAGTTTAGAAGCAGCTTTTATTAGCCTGGCTATGGCCACCTTAAAAGGGATACTGTCATTGGAATTTCTTTTTTTAAAACACATCAGTTAATAGTGCTGCTCCAAAAAAAATCTGCGATGAAGTAAATTTTTAAAAAGAGCAAACCGATTTTTTTTTTAATATTTAATTTTGAAATCCGACATGTGGCTATAGTTTCGCAGGAGGTCCCAGTCATGTAACTTGTGCTCCAATAAACTTCTGTCACTCTTTACTGCTGTACTGCAAGTTGGAATGATATAACCCCCTACCTTTCTCTCCCAGCAGCCCAAATCCAGGTCCCACCGCTACAACTTCAGTTTCACCTTCAGTAGGAGCAACAACAGCCTGCCAGAAGCAGCACTGGCTCTTTCTGAAAGCATATGAACAGGCAAAGATGGCTGCTTCCACACCAATATTACTATTAAAAATACATGTATTGGTTCAGGAATTAAATTTTATACAGTGTATTAGTGAAAACAGTGTAATTTAGAAATAAAAATTACACCATGACAGAATCCCTTTAAACACAAAAACAGTTGATATTTCCAACAATGGCCAGAACCAAAAGTCTCAACCTATCATAACAAATAACGAGAAGATGAACCATACAGTACTGCACAGACTACAGATAAATTTCACAGAAAGGTTGTTCTATAATAATCAGTGGAATGTAGAATACAATTATCAAGGTGCCCAGAGCACCCTACCATTTTCAAGGTGATGTTTTTAATACAAGACCTGTTGCATAAGACCTACACACATAATTATGCCATTAAAAAATATGAAAGAATATGTTGACTATATACATTAAGTAGTGAAAATTTTAAGCAAGTTTTGCTGCAAAAATTACCCCATAGACTATGATGGTTGAAATAATTTGTCAAACATCAAATATTTGTCACAAAATTTCTTGCACGTAAAAAAAACAAAACAAAAAACTGTTGCCACCCATAGACTTCAAAGCATTTTTGTGAATTTTCACCTTTTCACAAAATTTTGGGGAAACGGGTCAGATTCACCCATCACTAATTGTCAGTTTATAAAATTAGTTTTAAAAAGGCACCAGTCATAACTTATGGCTAACTTATGGCTAACTCCATGACCTGCATTTATGAATTAAATATAAAAAAATCTGTTGGCTCTTTTGAGAAATAGATTTCAGTGCAGAATTCTGCTGGAGCAGCACTATTAGCTCATGCATTTTGGAAAAAAAATTCCCATGACATAATGCTTTTGTAGCTTTGTTGATTTTGCTAGGCTGTAAAGAAAATGAGAATAATATTAGACTACTTTAATTTTCTTTGGCTTCCATAGGGCATCGCTTCAATGGATGGAAGCAGTGGATAAGGTCAGCTATTTGCCTAAATTATGGTGTTTGAAAAGTGGATGCCCTGTAGCATTGAGTAAACCTCTAGTTATTTCTATGGAAGCTGCCTGAGGGTGTACCCAAGATCCAGGCAGTTACCAAAACATAAATGGGGGGGCTGATTTGGGGCATTGTTCCTCGGGGACAATGCCCCAAATGCGACAGAAGTGTTCGACAGAAAACGATGCGTGGCTAGGTTACGGTCCAGAAATGGCATCAGCACAAACTACTTGGCTTAAGCCACAAGGGGCACATTCTCTGCTGGCTAAAAAACATCCTGCTATTAGTTTTTACCAGACAAAAACACAAACTTAGTTTGCATTAATACTACTGTCAAATCTGTCACGGAGTAAAGGCCACAGGCTAAAAGATGGCAGTGGAGAGAATAGGTCTTGTGGGCCATGACTCTAAAAGCAGCCCATACCAGCACAGAATTCATCAGGCAGTTTGAAAAATGTCAACTATACTGCCTGACTGAATTGATATTTACTTTATCTTAGAAGGAGTTACGGTATGACAGATAGATCAAACAGAACTGCATCTACTTTGTCCAGTTCATTGACAGATAAGTATATAAGAGGAGCCACTGCTCCACTTCCTGGGAGATCCATTAACCTAATGGTAAAACAGGATTTGAGGGTCCCAGTGTGTGGGTAGTGGAACAATAGGGGCAAGGCCAGATGGGAAGACTAATCGCCTCTTCTTTGGGGCGACAAATTTCCCCGAACCGCTTCCCCCTGCCTTCCAGCGTCTTTAATGAATAATCGCCTGCACCTATTCACACACGGTGCTAGCTTTTCTGAAGTCGCTCGAAGTTGCCTGCTTAGGCTATTTAGAGCGATTTCGGGGAAGCGCAGCGTGTGAATAGGCGCAGGCGATTATTCATTTATGTCGCTGGAAGGGGAAGTGATTAGGGGAGATTAGTCACCAGGCGATTAGTCACCAGGCAACGAATCTCCCCGATTCTTCCTGTCTGGCTTGAGCCTAAAGCTCCCCATAGACGCAACGATCTTTCACTCCCGAACGACCGATTTTGGTGAAGTCCGACCAATCTGTCAAATTATCGTGCGGTTAGTGGGATACAAACGATCGTTCATCTTACGATTTTTCGTCCGACATTGGTCTGAAGATTGATCGGCCAGGTTAGAAAATCTTTATCGGTCCCCATGCAATCTACATATGTTTGCAGGGCAAAGCAGGCTGCGATCCTTCAGTTTTGCTGGCAATATCGCCTGAAATGGTCTTTTTAGTTGATGGACACATCAGGCATTTAAACGATCGTTTTGAGACAATCGTGGTCTCACGATAACCATTGGATCTTTCAAAAATCTTTGCTTCTATGGCCAGCTTAACTGTCTGTTTGGCCACAGTAGGACACTTTAAGGGACAGCTAGTAATAGTATGATTATACAGTCAAATGAATGAAAAATAAGGGTAATTTTTTGTCAGCCACGTGATAAAATGATTTTTGCAGTTTCCTGGCTGTGATGCTGAGTCTCCCTGTAGGTATTATTTTCCAGTAAACAGTCTGCTGTACATTCTACATGTAGCATGAATAGCTTAAATACCTGCAAACTGTACGATACTTGTGTTTCACTTGAAAACATTCAGAACACTCTAAACCTTGGAAATGGTCTCTTTCACGTAGTATGGTTTTTATTTCTCACCAAGAGAGGTACAGACAATTTTATAAATCGCTATTTCCATAAAAAGCAACTTTCAAGCTAAAATTTGAGAATGATAGAGTCATCAACAGAAGAGCAATTTCAGTGCTTTACAGAAAAATGCTGCAAAAGGTTATTTTGAGACAAAATAATTATAGGCATCAAACAACCACAAAGAACTTGAATTCCCAGGCAGCTCTCAATTGCATTTGCCCCTTACGGCACACAAGTGACCAGGTGAATTTGCAGGTTGTTTGTTTCCATGGAAGCACAATATTTCATGAGAAAATAAAATTATAGAAATTATTTGTATTGAATTTCTGAGGTGTCACCTTGTAGCTGGGAAAGTTCTGAACTTCATCTTATCTTTTCTGTGCAAAGGGCTGGTCACATAATGACATAGGCCAGGAAGATAAAGAATAAAAAATAACCTTTTGCAGCAGTCTTGTAGGACAGCTATGTATGGATGAAGTAGGTGCAATTACTACAGTAAGCAAACCTTTTACCTCAAAAAAAAAAAAAAAAAAAAAAAAGCTTTCATAGTATTATAACTCAAGTACCAGTGCTGGTTCCCACAGTGTAAAATAAAAGATACAATTCTTTATTTTATTACAGTGGCAGATGTGGAAAAATAATGCATTGTGCTCAATGTTAAATAAACACAACCAAATTGTAAAATTTTAAAAGGCTTTCAGTTAATTATAAGTTCAAACTAAAAAAAATCCCCAATATTTAGAAATACATTGTCATCAGCTGAGCTCTAGGACTCCACTATGGTTTCCACCAAATACATCTCTTTAAAACAAAAAAAACCCAAATACACGCTGTATTCAATATGAAAGTAAAAGCAAACCACCCACACAACAGAAGATTTTTCTACATCTCTATTACTATACATCTTGAATTTGGAATAGGTATTTTATCAAAATATTCTCAAGCTGCAAGGCTCTTTTTGCAAATCTGGTGAGGCTAAAGGCAACATCTTGAAAGAGGATTATTACAAACACATAGAAAAAGCATGGCTGATACACAGGAATTAAGCACTGTTTTCCACTGACTTGCTTAGGCATTGAAAGGCTGATTTAGAGAGACTATGATGTGGATCTGAAAGTGGAATGGAGTGTGCACCACTAATCAGGCTTTGATTGCTGCTTCTAATCAGTGCAAGTCAATGCTGTCTAAGGGTAGGGACAGACAGGGAGATTCTGTCGCCTGCTATTAAACGCCAGGTGACAGAATCTCCCCGAATCTCCCTGTCTGTCCCCAGCCTTATAGTGTATTGCTTTTTAATTTTGAAAACAGAGTCTGGATATTTATTTAAATCAAAGTGGTATAAGAAGACTTGAGACCTGGGATTTTCTGGGTAAGGGATCTTACCATATGATCACCATACCTTATATCTGCAGAAAATCATTAAAACATGAAACAAACCCAGTAAGATTGATTTGCCACCAATATGGATTCATTTAGTTACTAACAAGTACAAGTTACTGTTTTATTATTTCAGAAAAAAGGAATAATTTTTAAAAATTTGGATTATATTATGGGATGGCCTTCCCATAATTCAGAATAATTCTGACAAGGGATCCCTTGTTTGTAGTAAGAATAATAAGATTTAAAAAAAAATTTTTAATAGATTTGGCAACCTAAATATCAAAATATATTTGAAGAGTTTTTCCATTATTAAAGAATTTATATAGTGGCACAAACAACCTTTACTTTTAACAATATCTGGGGGCTTAGTTACTTTAAGTTAATTCACAAGTAAAAAAATAATTTCAATACAGTCTCCTGCTTACATGTGTTATCTTGGGCAACTCCCTTCCTGTAACAGGTCACTGGCTGAGAAATCAGTTGCGTAACAAATTAAGAAAAAGCTGCAAAAATGTACTTTCACTTTTGGGTACTTTTCGTTTACCTAGGAAAATTTACTTTTTTTCTTCATTTTTGGATATAACCAGAACAAAAAATTGTGTAAAATCAGGAAATACGTGATATACTGGTGGGACCACAAAAAATGTGCGTAAAAAGAAGGGAAAACTTAAAATCAAGATATTCAAAATTGCGATTTTACTGTACATATTTTTCAGAACAAAGAAATAGAAGAAAAATGTATTCAGAAATAGTATGAAATTATATTCTTTCTGAAAGCTCTCTCTCGCTTCCAATACAGTTTCTGTAACAAGATATATGGCTCTAAATACAATTGTATTCAAAAATAAAATAATTTTCCCTCATATAGGTAAAAACACTGATATTATTTTAAAAATCTATAGCTTCCAATACTGCTCTATGAAATATGTGGTTTCATTGAATTTCCTGGATTGCATACATCAGTAATCCATAGTGGCATTACTGCCATGAGAGGAGTTGAAAAACTTGCTTTGGGGCCCTTACACACGGGCGTTTTTACCTGCGTTCAGCCACAGGGGAGCGCAGGTATAGACGCACTCAATTATTTTCAATGGGGCTGTACTCACACGAATGAATGTCGGCACCAAACGCAGGAAAAATGCAGCACGTTGCGTCTGAATCTGTGTTCGGCGCTTACACGCGTCTCGTGGGTACAAAGCCATTGAAACTAACGAGGTGCGTCTAGACCTGCGCTCCCCTGCGGCTAAACGCAGCCGAACTCTACGCAGGGGAGCGCCGGTCCAAAACGCCCATGTGTAAGGGCCCTTAGGCATCAGCACAAAATAAGTTACAAGTGGCAGCAAAAAGATGTTCCTGGGAACTTTGAGGTGAATTTATAGTTTTCTAACGGCCCAATCTGTGCTAAGCAATGGGCCTCCTACTCTGGGCCTCCTATGCCCAGAGAGGTAAGCATAGAGTGGCATTACAGGAGCCACTTCAGGGTGGTACATGGTAAAGAATTGCCCCCGATAACTTACAGTAGTAATTGGTGCCACCATCACGGAGAGACAAGCAAAACACATGGACAGATAAGAACAGAATTGTTCAGGGCTTGGGCCAAGCGTGTATGGAACCCCACAGTTTAATATGGCCACACTGGCAGTACAAATGCAAATTTTCAAAGCACCAGAAATAAGCATGCTTTAGATTGAAAGGTAGCAAAACAGTCAACAATAGAAAATGGGTGTAATGTCTGATTAATCAAATACAACGTGGTTTCTCAAAACCCCAAAAAATGTAGCGCACATGCAAATTTCATAGTGAACACTTCAGCACATGAAAATAAACAATGGAGTACATTTTACCAAACTAAACATTTGATAAAGTTTTTTTTTTTACATTTCTAAAAATCAACAGAAAGGGGTCCTTTCAATAAAGCGTAGGAAAAATTTGCGCACAAAATATAGACAAATTTATAGCAGAATAGGTTTCCTGAGTTTATAAACCTGTGGTACATATAAATAAATGAATTTTCTTGCGCAAGAATATGTGTTCACAGTTACGTACACATTAACGCCTGGTTTACTAAACAGCAAATGTGTGAAAGACAAAATTTACACCAGAATATTCGCAACATATTACCACCATCTATATAGTGGCGTTTAGTTATTTTTTTCGCTAGAAAATTCTCAATGGGAGTTTAATTATCATTAAACTATCTTGTTCATAGGATTCTATTGGCACAAGGGTATGTGAGTGGATGGATGAAGTATGGGTTTATATGATACCTACATGTTTGATTGGTGTCACTCTGGTAATGTTGTTGGATGGTATAATCATCAGTCAATAAAGTTTATGGGTTTTGAAGATGCATTTCAAGCCATAAATGACAGTAAAAATTGCCATAATTAATGCCATAAAACAAGACTATTTTATAGCGTAAATATTTACAAACGTAATTTGTCGCCAGAAAATTCACAACTCGCTAAAATTACCTCTAATTTAAGCTGGTTCGCTAACATAGTTACCACAAGTGATCGCAAGGACTTCTGAGCGCATCACGGTTTAGTAAACTTAGTCACTGCGAATATTCTGGCGGAAAAATATTCTCAGCGATAACACGCGGAAACTTATAGTCAAATTTACCGCACTTTAGTAAACGGTCGCCAAAAACCTGCAATTTATATCATCTTGTCTTCTACACATTCTTTTGTACAAACACAATTGCAACTTAGATTAAAATCAGAGGCAACTGCTTAAAGCATATTAATAAAACTAGTAGAAAACCAGCTGGTATGCCAAATCAGGGTGAAGTGGCCACATTAGGACCAGTAGGGAACACATCTGATAGCCAATAATCTGAAGACTGGATCAAGGGGGAGGGGTTAAGCAGGAAGACAATATTTACCTGTACATTAGTGATGTGCAGGCCGGCCCATATCCACAAGTCAGGTGGGTTCTGACAGTCATTGCTGCTCTGCTTCAGGTCACGGACGGGTTCGGGTTGAGCTATTCTACCTGCTCACCCGGCCGGGACCTTAAGCTGGCCATAGACGCAACGATCCGATCGTATCCTCGATTCGTATGATATTCGGATCGTGTGTGGAGTGTTCCGACATTTATCGTTTGGTCGATTGGCCAGGTTAGCAAATTTCTGTTGGCTGGCGATCATATCTTTGCGTCTATTGCAGATCGCATGAATTTCAGTGGGAGACCGTCACTAGGTTTTTAATCGTACAACTTATGTATTATGTATGAACGTCGGCTGATCTGTGCTTTTGCTACTTTATTTGATCTGAAGGTTAGTGGCAGGTC
>CM044435.1:91275359-91324315 GCA_024363595.1 Xenopus borealis | reverse complement strand
GGGGGGGAGAGCCAGGTTTGGGTTGAGTTTTTCTTGACCCGCACATCAATACTACACATGACCAGGTAGGTAGCACATTGCCAAGTATGCTCTATACAACGTTAAAACGAAATTTTGCTTTCAAAGTGAGAGTGACAAAATACATTAAATGAGTCAGCTGTGTTCAGTGTCAGTTCTAAAAGCAATGCTTACATTGAAACCAAACAAGTATTGGTGTGAGCACTACCCACCCCTCCAAACATTATAATGCATTTACAAGGAGCAATTTGGAATAGCCATGCTGTGTATCGTTCAGAGGGAACACTGTGAGCAGATAATCAGTTGGTTGTCACTAGCTCCAATGTTCAAAAAATCCCCTTGTTGTTCTATATAATCAGTACCAATCTTAGATGTCAGCACAAATTGTCTCTAAAAAACACACATTTATTTTTATATCTACAGAATGCAACGGACAGAGGGCAGCCCAAATATATACTTGGTATACTGTCAGGTAAAACAAATTTAGTGATCTTGAACAAAACCGACCCCTCCAGTACTTAAATCCTTTAATGGTTTTTCCATATAACAATGAATCATTTTAAATTCCTCAACTTCAAGTACTGTTGTGCTGTCCCACATCTGCCTAGGTTGCCCTACTAAATGTATGGAACGCAACATTTTGTAATAATCACAACAGTTGTTTCCTACTAACAGAAAAAGTATTTCAGCTATTTCAGCTGATCTTCTGCAAAGAAGTGCACATTCAGATGAATTATATAAGTCAGTTTGATCTGATGAGTTTTGATAACCTTTCTTTCTTGAACACTCAAACTCTACCTTTGACCAGCATGTGTTTTTTTCCCCACTGGTATATGAAAAAATACAAAAAAAAAATCTCCTGACATCCTCTCCATGTTCCAGTGTGCAGACTTGGGATTATTTCAACCTGAAAAACAGGAGAATCTGCCCTGTGTTGGTATTAGGAATGCACTAAATCCAGGATTCGGTTCCGGATAAGGCCTTTTCAGCAGGATTCAACCAAATCCATGTGCCTGGTGAACCAAATCCAAAAAATCATGTGAATTTTTGTCACAAAAACAAGGAAGTAAAACAAGGTTTTTACTGCGAGATATATTCACATTAGGGTTCAGATTCAGTTCAGGATTTGGTAGATCCCTAGTTAGCACTGACAGGGGAGATTCATTGTAGTTGTGTTTTCCCACCAGCATATTTACGCCAGCAGAGAAAATGGCAAGTTTACCATTAAGCTTTAATGGGGTTGGTCACCTTCCAAACACTTTTTTCAGTTCAGTTGTTTTTTGGTTGTACACCATAAACAAAGATATTTTTTCATTGCTTTCCCAAAATCTAAGTTTAATGTTTGTGTCTAGTGTTTCAGCTTGGCAGCTCAGTGATCCAGGAGCAATTTGCTACATTTAGTGGATACATTTCTCAGTAATGTCTCTGGAGTATTAGCAACTATTGTATCCATTCTAACAGCTGCTTTCACTCAACTTAAAGAACAAGTAAACGTTTTTTTTTTTCTATCTGTAAATTTGCTCTAAACAGCCCCTCAAATGAATGTACCTTAGTCCCTGCTGCAAGTCTGCTCTGGTTTCTGTGTTATCAGCAGCTTGTTTCACCTTCTTCCTGGTGCAGAGTGAAGCCCCGCCCCTTAGCTTTCTGAGCTGACCTTATATCTTGGACTAGTCCAGGAGATCATTTGCATACTATGACATAGCAGAGAGCAGTGTGTGTAGCAGCTTTTGCTTGGGGAAACTAGCTTACTAATGAAACACTGGCTCCCTCTTCCTCTCTATTGTGGAACAGCAGCAAATGGACTGCTCAGTAAACTAAGGGGCTGGGCTTCACTCTGCACCAGGAAGAAGGGGAAACAAGCTGCTGATAACACAGAAACCAGAGCAGACTTGCAGCAGGGACTAAGGTACATTAATCTGGGGGGCTGTTTAGAGCAAATTTACAGAAAGAAAAAGAAAAACATTTACTTTTCCTTTAAGAAGATGCCAGATTCTGCTAAGCAGGGACAAAGATAAATGTATAAACTAAATGTATCAATTTAAAACAGTTAAAGGAACAGCAACACCAAAAAAAGCATTTTAAAGGGCTAATTCACATGGGAAGATTCAGGGAGATTTGTTGTGAGGCAATTTCGATCAACTTAAGAAGATGCCAGCCTGCGTGTGAATAGGCGCAGATGACTTTTCATTTTAGCAGGCACGAGACACGAGTTAGCAATTCAGGGAGATTAGTCACCCCAAAGAAGCAGCGATTAATCGCCAGTCGACAAATCTCCCTGAATCTTCCAGTGTGGACTAGCCCTAAAGGACTGACTGATATATACTGTACTATTGCCCTCCACTCGTACAACTGGTGTGTTTACTTCAGAAACACTACTATAGTTTATATAAACAAACTGATGTGTAACCATGGGGGCATTCATTCAAAGCTGAAAAAAAGAGACAAGGCACAGGATACACAGTAGATAACATACAATCTGTAGTATACAATGGATTCTTCAGATCTTATCCGTCATCTTCTGTGTGTCCTATGCTAATATGGCTGCCCCATGACTACACAGCAGCTTGTTTATATAAACTATAGTTGATGTTTCTGAAGTAGACTCACCAGTTTTACCAGTGGAGGGTTACATTACATGATATAGTAGAACGTTCCTTTAAAGAGTCTGCGACATCCCCTCTCAGAGCTACTTTAGAAGGTGAAAAATTAAGCTTTACACTTCAATATTAGTAAAGCAGTCACAAAAACAATATGGAAAATAATTGGAAAAGGTATTCATTTCTGGTGAACTATATGAAACTAAATGAGCTGAAAAGTGTCTGTCAAACAACCCCTTTAGGGTTAGACCACACGGGAAGATTCGGGGAGATTAGTCGCCTGGCGACTAATCGCTGCTACTATGTGGCGACTAATCTCCCTGAATTGCTAGCCAGTGTCTCGCACCACCTAAACTGTAAGTCGCCTGTGCCTATTTCACACGTGGCGCCACGTTTCTCTTAATCACTCGAAATTGCCTTATGAGGCAATTTTCAGCGACTTAGCGCCGTGTGTGAAATAGGCGCAGGCGACTTACAGTTTCCTGAAATCTTACTGTGTGGTCTAACCCTTAAAATGAAATGTGCTGGCTGAGCCCTACCCTGGGCCTCTTTCACAATCAGAAGTGTTGACTGGGAAGTGGCGCAAACCGATTTCAGCTGAAAATGCAGAGACTCGAAATCCACCGAGTCTGTAGAGGTGAAATCAGCCAGCGTATTTCAGCTAGCTCAGATAGAATTCCATTGACTAAGGACAATTATTAAGGCATATAAATGGCTTCACAAACACAGATTGAGCCAGTCCGATTGAAAATCAACAAACTATACGTCCATATCAGCAAAATGTTACGTCCATATTAATTATAAAAAACCTCCATCGATTAGTAGCTTGAGAAAACAAAATTCAAAAGGAGAAGCTAATTGCAAAAATGTATTTTAAGCATGTGGTTTCTGGGAGTGTAGGATAACAAAAGTACAAGGAAAACAGGAAAGGGGAAGGAACCCAGCAAGACAAAGTTCTTATTTGTTCAAGGAAACATGAAAAAAGAGACTACATTTCCAAGGTACTACTTGAAAGCAACATCACACATCCATGATTTTATCCAGAGTTTGCTAATAATATAGCATTATGAGAACATAAGAGATGCACATATCTGCTAAATTCACACCGCACGTATGCTAGTGTCCGCCTCTTAAAACTCTCCCTTTTGTGTGCTACTCAACAGAATGGCAAAGCTGTAGTAAACTATTGCTAAACAAAATAAGACAGAAGACCCTCTGCCACAATTTTTTCTGTTCTAGGATTCAGTGGTTTATAATGACAAAGCGGTAAAGCAATAATGTTAGGTCACACTTATTAAATATTAAGTTTTTTTTCTATGCATTTCGTCTTAGAATGAAAATAGTATTTTTAACCAAAGAACCAATTTTTTTTAGCAGCAGTACTTCCTGTTCACCAGGTCCTCAAATGGTTATCAGAGTGTACCAAATATGTAGCCATGTAATCATTAAAAAAATAAAAAATCAGGTCTAGAGGTGAATGCAAATATTACTATTATTGCACAATAAAAAATATATATTTAGAACTACTCCAGCAAAATGAACAATTGCTGCCACATTAAAGGTAATAGCACACTGGCAAGTCACACTGACTCCAATGCAAAGTATCTGAATGGGAAAGAAGCGTAAGAAGACGTTCCATAGCATTTGCTCAGAAGTACCCCGGGGTCCTTCTTCAATGGCCCCAGGCAAACAGATGAGCAGCAGAGTAAAAAAATATAGCTTTTTGCTACAAGTTCAGTTTTTAACTCTGCAGCACATGCTTACCCTGAGCAAAGAAGTAGAAAAGAATATCGATATTTAGGACTCACTCAGAAGGGGTGCCAGGTAAGCAATTAGATTATTGGTGGGTGCCAAACATCTGGTACCCCCCAACAACAACTTCTCCTATCCTACACCTTTAAAAGGACCATGAAGGCAACACCAAATTTGCAAACACAGCTCACACTTTAAATAACCTTGATTTAAAATAATTTTTAAAAAATTGTGCCTGTAGCGCTTTAGTAGGACTACAAGAAAGCATAACTAAAACGGGAGACCTGGAGCAGGTTGAGGCACTTCGCCAACTGAAATACAACACAAAAAACAACATATTAGTTTGCCTTAAGGTGGCCATACACGGGCAGATAAAAGCTGCTGACAGACTGTGTCGGCAGCTTATCTGCCCGTGTGGGGGGCCCTCCGACGGGCTTTCCCGATCGATATGTGGCCAAAAGTCGGGCAGATGTCGATCGGGCAGGATTAAAAATCCCGTCGGATCGTGGCCGCATCTGTTCGTTGATGCGGTCCCGCGATCCGACCGCCCGTACTGATCCGAACGTTGGGCCCTAGGGCCCACGATCGGATCAGCCCGATATCGCCCACCTCAAGGTGGGCATATCGGGGAGAGATCCGCTCATTTGGCAACATCGCCAAACGAGCAGATCTCTTCGTGTATGGCCACCTTTAGAGTAAACGTTTGCTTACTGTAGATGTTAATAATCATTATTTTCAACCTCATTTAAAGGTATACTGTCACATGAAAAAGTGTTTTTTTCAAAAGAGCAAAATAGATTTTTTTATATTCCGTTTTGAAATCTGACATGGGGCTAAACATTTTGTCAATTTCCCAGCTGCCCTGGTCATGTGACTTAAGCCAGCACTTTAGGAGGGAACTGCTTTCTGGCAGGCTGTTTTTCCTTCTCAATGTAACTGAATGGAATGCAGTGGGACATTGGTTTTTACTATTGAGTGCTGTTCTCTGATCTACTGGGCAGCTGTTATCTTGTGTTCGGAAGCGGTTATCTGGTTACCTTTCCATTGTTCTGTTAGGCTGCTGGGGGGGGGGGGGAAACGGGAGGGGGTCATATCACTCCAACTTGCAGTACAGCAGTAAATAGTGATTGAAGTTTATCAGAGCACAAGTCACATGACTTGGGGCAGCTAGGAAATTGACAAAATGTCTAGCCCCATGTCAGATTTCAAAATGAAATATAAAAAAAAACCGTTTGCTCTTTTGAGAAATGGATTTCAGAGCAGATTTCTGCTGGAGCAGCACTATTAACTGATGCATTTTTAAATTACTTGTGGTATAAATAAGTTGTATGGGTCCTTCCCTAACAGAAAGGGGCTAATTCACCAAGATCCGAAAAGTCGCTAGCGTTTGCGCACTTCGCCAGGCGCATTTTCGCCAGCGCTATGCAAATTCACTAAAGTGTGAATTTACGCTCAGGTCGGCGAACGGTAGCGTAGTTGCACTAGTGTTACTTCGCTAGGCAGAGCGCTGTTCCGCTAGCGAAGCCTAATTTGCATACGGCGGGAATATGTTATTGCCCTATATGTGCCCCCTGTATAGTTGTGTTGTCATATATTAGGAAATGTAGGGGGGAAGGAGGGTAACCCCCCCCCAAAAAATTATCAATCTTTTTCAGACTATCACCCTCCTATGCTAAAATACGCCAGAGTTTTTTTGGGACTTAAAAAAAAATTTAACTTTTTTTTTTTTTCAACCTCCTATCTATGGTATTGAACTTCGCCTGGTCTGACCAGGCGAAGTAACATCTAGCGTAAGTGCCAACGTAGAGGGAAATGCTCATCTTAGTGAATTTGCGAATTTATGATCCTTCGTCAGTGCACAACTTCGCCTGGCGTAAGGGTGCGAAGTTGCGCAAGTCTATCTACTTCGCTAGCGAAAATTTGCCAGAGTCCGTGTTAGTGAATTTGCGAAGTTGCGATATGACGTCACGCTGGCAAATTAGCGTTAGACGCTTTGCGCTTTAGTGAATCTGCCCCATAGAGGTTTGGAGGTGACAGACTACCTCAACAGTACCTTCTTATAAGAACATAGCAGTTTTACACACCAATTTATCACTAAACCCACTAGGGCATTTCACTTAGGGGGTTATTTATTAAAGAAAGAGTGGGTTTTCTCAAAAAAATCTAGTTTTCAAGGGTAGTTTCTGTAAAAACCTGAATTTTTCCAAAGAGATAGCTCGAATCCAAAAATACCCCAGCTAAAACTTGTTGAGATCATGTAGAAGTCAATAGCAGAGGTCCCTTGAACCAGTTGAAGATGTTTGTAGCCTTCATGATGTTTGGGTTTTGATTGGTGGTTTTTGCTCGAAAACTCAAATTGGCCATTTTATAACATAATAAAATTTAACTTAAAGGAGAAGGAAAAGCTTGGTGCCAAATGCATTTGACCTGGGCAGTTTGAAGAAAGAAGAAGATGGAAGAAGATCTGTGGTGCTCACTGGTATAACCTCTGGCCGGTGCAGCTTTCTGCTCATAGGAGCACCAGTCCGGGGTTCCAGGTAAGTCAATACAATCACTTGGGGGGGGGTGCCTAACATTTGGCACCCCCAAGTGCAACAAGCCTTACCTTCTACTTTAAAGGCGAGCACTTTTAGAGGGTTTTAGAGGGTTTTGCCTGAAAACTATCAATTTGAGCAATTCCATTTATATTTTGTGTGTGCATATATATATATATATATATATATATATATATATATACACATATATACATATATATATACATATATACATATATACATATATATATACATATATATATACATATATACATATATACATACACACACATACATATATACACATATATTTTTATTATGGCTTTTATTATCTAATCTGTTTTTTAGAGAGGGTGTAGATATTTTTAACTCATTTTTAACTCATTTTTTTTTCTTTATATGACCATCTAAATCTGTTTAAATGCATTATAAAAAATAGTTACATAAATAATATTAAAATAATTTTTCCAATATTGAGATTCACAAAAAAAAGTAATACCATCAGAAACAGTTTTTTAAAATCAGACTTGCCCTTATCGCAGTTGTTTTCAAGTTCAAGAGAAACCACAAGCACAATTTGCTCCATAAAGTAATCTATGTCACAAATATATACAAATCCCCTGATTAAACTTTTTAACAAACCATCAGGTCTTGTGTATTGCACAATAAACACTAAAAAAAACAAAAAAATACTGCTACTGCCAAGCACAAAATATAGATCATCATGTTGTAGACTACTTAATATATTAAAGACTATGCAATGCAGCAAGACCTAACTTTAAAGAAAAACAAATCCAAGCAAAATGTACTGCGATTACTAAAAGATGCAACTGCATTAACCAAGTCACCCCTCATTTCAATACAAAATGACTGGAAACAAATGGATTCAATATTCTACTGGCTGCTCAAAAGGCAGATGGTCAAGCAACCAAATGACCAATGAATGCAACTTCCCAATGGAGACCTGAGAAGGCTTTTGATCCAGACACCAAGCAACCCTGCCATGTGGTTATTCCTTAATGTTTGTGTCCACAATACTTTTGCTGAAAGGGATTTTTTTTCCCCCCTTCTCTGCAGTCAGCTGACAGACAAAGCCTTCATTTACACAACCCCCTTGTACTATTATGAACAATGACAAGCATTCCTTTGCACGCATGCATAAGAAGAAAATGAATGGAATAATGACATCATTACATCAAGAAGAGTTTGGGCAGACTGCAGTAGAATTTTACTGGAAAATGAGAATCTTTATTAAGCCCAGGAGATCAAGCACCCAGCATTAGATGTTGGCACAGTGTTATCATTGCATTCAAGCCGTAGTACATTTAACCTTACACAGCCAGGGTTCCCTGTAAAATGGTGCAGGTTTTGCATATAACCATTCAGATTCAGCACTCCATTACTCATATGTGTCCTTAGTTTCAGCACCTTTTGGCCTCTGTGTTCCATATACATACAATGTTCAAAAATATGGTTTACAACACCCACCCTTCCCCAGGAAGGGCAGCTTCAGGGTACCGGGAGGTGGGGGTAGAAATGGTTAAACCTTTCACAGCTCATTTGTGACTTTAAAAAAAAAAGGTGGGGGAAGGGAAAATAACACAAAAGCTCCAATGCCTCTGGGTCTTGTAATGCCTAAACCCTCCATATTTCCTTTATTCTCTCCCACAACCGCCTACAGAAGAGGGTGTTGGGAAGTCTGCAGCAATTCTCTCCTACACTAAAGAAGGCTGTCCTCTGATGACACACAGACAACGGCCAAGCATACAAAGCACAACAACAACAACAACAATCATCATCATAGGGTACATAAGGCACTGGATGGGTGTCCTATTAACCCATTATAAATGTGCATGGGGGCACCAAGCGAGTAGAGCTTGTCAGGCAAAGGTGCTTTAACAGTAAATGTATTTGTACAGGAATAACACAAGATACTGTGAGACAGCGGCTTTAGAATGCAGAAGACACACTTGAATAGAGAAAGCAACGCTGGGGCTATTATTAAGGTGTAACTGTAAAGTGTCAATATAGGCCACAGCCGGGTATCCACAGCTGGGATTATAGTCTGACAGGTGAGACACTAGGCAGTGTTAAGTGGAAAAACAAAACAAGACCGTTTCCCCACACTGGAGCAGCATTTATTCCTCTCTGATACTGGCACAGGGACCTGGAAACCTGTTCTGCTACAGAGCTGCTGTCCAACTGCAACTTCCAGCATCTTTCATTCTTCTATCTCAGCCAACAGCTAGAGCGCCAGTGACTGTCCCACCTTATCAGAAGAGCACAGGCAGCATGTGAGCCCCTCCAGTGAATGAAGCCACGGGCGAGAAGGTGCCAGTCAGAGAGACAGCCCAGCTATGGGCGCGCACCAGACACACAATGAAAGTTACACAAAGCCTTGGCAGATGCTGGAGGTCGGCCCGGAACGTCCACCTGTCCAGGCTACACTTGGCTAAGGCATTGCGCGAAGACAGCGAGTCAGCAGCGGCCAGGACTATGTAGCAGCGGTCATGTCACCTGCATATCTGCAGGTGTTGCTCAACTCCCACCATCAACCAACCCACCCCCACCCCCCCAAAAAAAGAGCTAATACCAGCCGCAGCTCATGTATACAAAAAGCAGCAGCATTCTGTAACATACACCTTTATTCTCCTTGCACATCCCGCCCTACCCAGCTCTGGTAATAATGAATGATTAGGCTCAGGGGTCAACCCCGGTGTGTTCCCTCACCTCCCGCACTGGCAGCCCAGGAGAGCAGGAAGGCGAGCCTCAGCAGTCCCATGGTCAGGGAGGGTCAGCAGCAGCAGTCGTACATTGACCCCTTTAAAGACTCTCTGTGCTTTCTCTCTCCACCCCTCCGGCTCCTAGGGAAGCGGAAGCTCCCGGTGTCCCGAACGGCGCTATTCAACTGGGGGAGGGGCTGTAGGGTGTTAACGCCCGCTGCATGGCGTCACTACGCCACACCCGAAACGAATTCTCCAATCGTCGTCTGCCAAATAGTGATCTAACTTTATCTACTCTTCCGGTACTAGGTTTTCATGCTGAAAGAAGCACTCACGCCACTAAACAGGGTTGGGTGTGGGATATTGAGTATGCAGGAAAAAATAAATTCGATTGACTTCACACATTGTGGTTAAGACGCCATAAGCACGCCCATGCCATTGTGACTTACAGCCGTCTTGCTGTTAGTTAGTTTCCCGGAAGCTAGTGCTTCACATGCTTTGCTTCTTCCGCGCTAGCCCGAGATTGGTTGTTGCTAGGCAACTTTCCAGGTGGCCCTGGCCACCAATGATTGTTTTTTAAAACTTGTAGGGAGCCCTGATCACCATTGTTTTTGTAAAAACTTTTATGGGGAGCCCTAGTGCAATTTTCTATTTATAGGGGGAGCCCTGACCACCAGTCATTTTAACTGGTAGGGGTCCTGACCATCAAATTTATTTTCCTTATATGGGGGCCCTGGCTCCAATAGCTTTTATTTTTTTTAACTTGCAGCATACCTCCTAACTGTCCCTTTTTCGGCAGGACAGTCCCTCTTTTGACAGCTCAACCTGCAGCCCCTCAAATGTACTGGAAAGTCCCTCTTGTCTCTGCACTGAACAGCCAGAACAAGAAACAAATGGTATAACTTAATTGGCTTTTGGCCCAGAGCAGCTAACAAGTGCAAGTGGGTTTTTTTAACTTATAGGGGGCCCTGACCATGAATGGGCTTTATGGAGCCCCATGATTTATGATGGCGGCCTTGGGGTGGGTTGCCAACTCTTTAACTGTTCTAAACTCTTACATTTAGTTGATACTTTTGTTATCTTTGTTCCTGTAAGCAGAATCCCTGAGTAACATTAAAGACAGCTGTTAGAATTGATACAATATTTTTTTCAAATAAAAGTTTTTTATTGGTTTTATGTACATCATATAGCAAATTGTAACAGTTCAGAATGCTTCTGGCTCACTGAGCTGCCAGACTGAACCATCAGAGATATGAACATCAATTTTGGGAAAATGGTAAAAAATAAAAGATGGTAAGCAATTGAATAAAGTCGGTGTTTATGGTGAACAATCTGGAAACAACTCAACTGGAAGAAGTGTTTGGAAGGTAGACAACCACTTAGAGCTGCAATCAAAAGAAAATGGAGCATTTGAGTGCAGGGTTGGGTCAGACATATATTATAAGTAAAATTCCCCCTAATCTTGTATTCAAGGATTAATAATATATGGTGCTGCCTGGTTTCACTTCAGACCAGGGCCGGACTGGAAGGAAAAAGCATCCCTGGCAGAAGTATCAAAGCAGCCCATGGATACCTGCACATGCAAAGCATGATTTATATTTCCAACCCCAAGGTTACCTAGAATCTCCAGTTGCCAAAATACCTATCATAAGCATAAGGGATTGGGTATATAGCAAGCAACTCTAATATTACTAACTGAAGTTGGTCAGAATTCCTGGTTCCTCCCATGTGCCAGTACTGACATGTGCACAAATACAGGCATCAACTTAGCTCTGGCTGACTATTATGGACAGCTCATTTACATTTCTAAAGTGAGTGGCTCATTTACATATTAAATACAAACATAATTTTCATTTTTAGGTGAGCAGCCCATTTACATTCTAAAGTAAGTGGCCCATCGGGCATTTGCCCGAACCCACAGATTGAATCTCCCTATAGATATTCACTGGTCCCTGTTCGTGTTTAAAAAGAGGGGTGGTGTGTCCTAACGGTCCCTGCCAGAAGCACAGTAGAAAGGGGACAGTCAATCACAGCCCTGCAGTCACACAAGCAAATGCTTCAGTTCCCTATCAGGTCCTGCTAGCTGCTGATTGGTTCCTGTTGTACAATGCATTGAATTGAATGCCGCCGGCTCCCCTGCACAGCCTGGGAATTCAGGGAGCAGCAAGTTGAAGAGAAGATTATTAGGAAATTAGGAATGTTCCATCAATTAGCCTGAAACGCTACTTTTTTAAGCACAATTTTTGTAATGCGTAAAATGCACTGGTACATTCTTATTTATTACACAAAAAGTCTCCTTTAATGCTTTCTTTGTAATTTGTTTTAACCTCTTTTACACTGGGTTAAATCACATCGATTTCCCACTCTTTTACAGACAGCTCATGTACATTTCTAAAGTGAGTGGCTCATTTATATATTAAATAAAAACCTAATTAGCATTTTTAGGTGAGCAGCCAATTTACATGTTAAAGCAAGTGGCCCATCGGGCATTTGCTCGAACACACAGATTGTCAGTCCTGGGCCTGTTTCAGACTAAACATTAACATTTTATTTAACAATGGGCACTTTGTTGGAGCTCTATATAGATCTGCTAGTCCCTGTCTGTTTTTCAAATGAGGGGTGGAAATGGCATAATGGTCCCTGCCAGAAGCACAGTAGGATAGGGATAGCCAGTCACAGCCCTGCATTCACACAAGCAAGGCAGGCTTCAGTTCCCTAACTAATCTCTTTGACACTCAAATTTTTCTTGATTTTTAACTGATCAAATACACAAAAGAATTGTTATGATCTCAATTTTTGCTGAAATGATAAACAAGAATGCATTTAAATAGATGCAAAAAAAACCCACAGCTGCATTAATAAGACAATATTTCCATGTTGAGGAAATATTCACAGTCCTCCAAACTTGGAGTGAAATAAATCTTTTTTTCCATCCACTTTTTGAGTCGTGATTGTTGACACACACTGTAAGCAGTTATTACAATTCATCCCCACGCTATTTTGTGTCTAGTATTTACATAGCCAAATCTCTTAGAGGAACACTATCATTTTTATGTTTTAACTGATTAAATAGGTAAATGCAGGTGGGGTTATATTTTTATTGCTTTAATGGAACCCTACAAAACTTTTAGGGCAGGACTACACGGACGATTGCCGTCCGTTTTGGTGGATGCGACGGTGGGTGCGAAAACAGATGCAACGAGTTGGATGCGACAGGAACAAGGTACGGTAATAGGAAGTCAGATGGTGTCATGGGATTGATGCAATGCGACATGACTGTCAGATGAAAATGCTGCAAGCATAATTGGTTGAAAATCTTTCCAAACAAAACATTTATAACTTTTCTATTTTTATTTTTAAGGTAGTTTCAGACTTCAGCTCTCTAGGCCTGGCTAAGTGTGCTATATTTTTTAAATGGATACTGGCATGGGAAAACGTGTTTTTTTTTAAAATGCATCAGTTAATAGTGCTGCTCCAGTAGACTTCTGCACTGAAATCCATTTCTCAAAAGAACAAACAGATTTTTTTATATTCAGTTTGGAAATCTGACATGGGGCTAGACATTTTGTCAATTTCCCAGCTGCCCCAAGTCATGTGACTTGTGCCAGCATTTTAGGAGGGAACTGCTTTCTGGCAGGCTGTTGTTTTTCCTTCTCAATGTAACTGAATAGAACGCAGTGGGACACAGGTTTTTTCTATTGAGTGCTGTTCTTAGATCTACTAGACATCTGTTATCTTGTGTTAGGGAGATGTTATCTGGTTACCTTCCCATTGTTCTGTTGTTAGGCTGCTGGGGGGGAAGGGAGGGGGTGATATCACTCCAACTTGCAGTACAGCAGTAAAGAGTGATTGAAGTTTATCAGAGCACAAGTCACATGACTTGGGCAAGCTGGGAAATTGACAATATGTCTAGCCCCATGTCAGATTTCGAAATGAAATATAAAAAATTCTGGTTGCTCTTTTGAGACATGGATTTCAATGCATAATTCTGCTGGAGCAGTACTATTAACTGATGCATTTTGGAAAAAAAATTTTTTCCCATGACAGAATCCCTTTAAAGGAATAGTTCAGGGTAAAATTATATCAAGGAAAAGCAAAGACTGTGCTGATTAAATCATTTTTTAAATATGGTTATTAAGCCAAATACGTATGATTAAAAAGATAAAATCTATGGTGTGTGGCTAAATCAATAAACCACAGCTTCCAGATTTAAATTACTCTAACCGGTATCTAAGTCGGCGAATTGAAGGTAGTCTATGTGGGACACAAAGTATCAGTGTCGAATTGTCTTACAGCTTGCGGTGCGCGCTCCCGAGAACTAGCTTCTCGCCTTTTGTCTGAACAACTGTGTACTGTGTTTGCATAGAGCAGCTCTCTGAGGGCACGGCGTCGCTGAGCAGAGGAGTTTGGTTAGCACACAGCTCTGTTAGATCGAAGCTGAATGAAGGAATTTTTTCCAAGTTGTCAGAGAACTTGTAAAAGTTCAGCTACTTGTGTAGTATTAGGTAGGAAAGTATATACAGTTAATTGCGATTTAATCTGGACGAATTCTGATTTTTTTTTTTTAAAGTAAAAATGTGTGTAGTATGCAATGCTATAGTGGGTTTAAAATTATGCATACTTTCTTAATTTATTATATGAGGAGTCAAAAAGGAAGATTTTATGTGAAACAATAATTCTTCTGGTGAATATTTTTTTTTGGTTGCCTAATGTAAGATATATAAAATAACACCTTTTTTTAGTATAAGAAAGTGAGTTCTGTCATAGTCTAGTGGATTAGATGTTTGCCTTTGATGGTTATGGGTTCAAATCCCCTTTGCTGCATAAATGTTTTTTTCCTCTCCATTTAATACAAACCATTTTATGATATAGAAGTTCACAAATAAAACATCAACAGCTACATCAAAATTTTTTAGTTATACCAACAATTTATGCCATGACTTGCAAGTGCTATGTATGTACTTGCAAGTGTTATGTAAGCAAAAAAAAAATATATGTATACTTTGTTAATTTATTATATGACAAGTCAATTAATTAATCTTAAGTAATAAAAGGAAGAATTTCTGTGAAATAATAATTTTTGGGGGTTTTTGTTGCCTAATGTAAGATAGCTAAATTAAGGCATTTAGCCTAAAGTAACAAGTTCTATTATAGCCTAGTGGATTAGGTGTTTCTCTTAGGACCAAATGGTTATAGGTTCAAATCCTTGTAACTACCCTCTCCATTTAATACAAAACATTTTATGATTCAGAAATTCACAAATAAAACACCAGCTGTATCAACAGTTTTTCAGAGTTGTGCCAACATTCATTCCCAAGTATTAGCTGCAAGTAAAAAAAAAAGTGATGCGTGTGAATTGCCGATTCTAATTTTGGCCAGGGCAAGCCAGGGGAAGTGGTTCAGGGAAATTAGTCGCTCAAAAGAAGAGGCGATTTGTTGCTGGGGCGACTAATCTCCCCGAATCTCCTTGTGTAGACCTAGTGTTATTGTTCTTGTTACTTTATATTACTAATCTTCCCAATCAAGAGCTCTCATATAAGGCTTGTGACACACGGGCACATTTGGGGGGATTTAGTCACCGGAGACTAATTGCCTCTTTTTCTGGGCGACAATCTGAACTGTTTTCAGCCAGCTATAATGAAAAGTCGCCTGTGCTAAGCCCACGCAGCGCTTAGTTTTCTGAAGTCGCCTGAAGAGCGAAGGCAGCTTGGTGAGATTAATTGCAAATTGTCTCAGAATATCACTTCTACATCATACCAAAAGTTAACTCAACAATGAACAACCACTTTAAGTGGAGGGGCAGATAAATGCTGCACCATTACTACCTTTTGCTCTGCTTGGCTACATTACCAGTCCCCACCCTGCTGGCCGTGCCAGCACCATTAGCTAATTGCACAGTACATCAGAGCGTACAGTGCTAATTTGCTGCAGAGCCCATGGGTCAGCCCTTACAGCCTACTGTGTCCACAGGGGGTCTCTGTGACTGCTAGTTATGCCACTGCCAGATATTAAAGGGATTGTCCACCTTCAAACAACTAGTTGTTTTCAGATAGATCACCAGAAACAAACCAGTTACTGTCTATTTTCTATTTGTAACCGTTTTCCTAATATTGAAGTGTAAAGTGTCATTTTTCCCCTTCTAAAGCAGCTCTGTTCTAAATGGATACATTTCAATGGATACATTTCTTATGTTTGTCCCTGCTGAGCAGAATCTCTGGGTTTCATTACAGGCAGCTGTTAGAATTGATACAATAGTTGCTAATACTCCAGAGATGTTGCTGTGAAACTTATCAAATAAATGTTGCAAAATTGTATCAGTTTAGAGTCTGCGCCTGAATTACTGAGCTGCCAGACTCCACACCAACATTCAACTTAAAACTTAGATTTTGGAAAAACAATAAAAGATAAATAATGGAAAGTAATTGAAAAAAGTCTTTATTTCTGGGGAACAATTTGAAAACAACTGAACAAAAAAAAAGTGTTTGGAAGGTGAACAACCCCTTTAAGGTTGTTGCAGAATTTAGGTACCTAGGCCTACTCTAGTCAGTATCTGTATAGTTTAAATCTAGCATGATGAATGCTGCATGCATGCAAATTTTCCTCTTCATTAATATGAGTGGGAATGTAGTGCCTGCAATTATTTGACTACAGTCTGTTAAACGTTTATGACATATAGCTTAACATACACAGATACACCCATACTTTTCTAATCACCCTGTCCTTTTGAAATGTTTTGGCCCCATTCTTAATCTTGATATGCACAAACCAGTGATCAAGTTTTAAAGGACAAGTGATGGGAGAGGAATACCCTCCCTTCCCCTGTGATGTCTCAATTAGGTCCAATAAAGTGCAACTTCATTTCAATAGTCCATAAGGTTTTCCATACATTAAGGGGCAGATTAACTAACGGTCGAAGTGAATATTCAAATTAAATTCGAATTTAAAAAATTAGAATTTCAAAGTAATTTAGGGCTACTTCAGCTATCGAATAGCTCAAAATTCAATTTGAATTGAAAAAATTTAAAAATCTGAATTTCAAAGTACTGTCTCTTTAAAAAACTTCGAATTCGAGACTTCCGCACCTTATAGCTGCCGAATTGCCATTGCAGCCTATGGGGGACCGCCTTGAACCTTTATTGAGTCTTTGAAAATCAAACGATTTTTTTCAAAATCGTTTGAATCGAACAATGCATTCGAATGATTTATATTCGATCGAATACAGACCTATGTGGTCCGTTTTCAATCGAAAATGCCATTTAAAAAAATTTGATGGTTGAATTCGAAGTTCTTTAACTTTGAAATTCGACCCTTAGTAAATCTTCCCCTATATATGTATGTATGCTTACACCTTCTGGCTATCATAACTAGATCAAAATATACCTGCAATATACTGTATTTCAGACTTGCTCCACATACTGTACGCAGCACCTTTCTGAGACACATCACTGTATGCATAGGTAAGAGTCAACACTCATGGTGTCCAATGCTAATCCAAATTAATAACCTTTAAAAACCACTAGGTTTTGTTTTGGAGGTTTTCTTTTGCTTGTTATGCTCTCTCCTTCGCCATCTCCTTTCCTGGTTTTTAATAGGCTAGGAAAAGCTACTTGCCTACTGGGCTGCATAAGGATTACAAAAAAAAATTTATATATTTATTACATGAGAAAATCCATATGAAACACAAAGATTGTTAGTTATACTAACAATACATCCTTAGCTAACAGAAAATAACAGGGCAAACATGTATTGTAGATGCATTTAACAAGTGCCAAAATACCTAGGAATGTGAAAGTCAGCTGGTAATGTGAGAACATGAAAATCATGTGATATTAGGGGCAGAGCGTCAACAGATACAGACATAAAACTATTTGGGGTTTGTTGATGCAATGACCTCCTTGCAAGTTTTTTGTTGAAATATGTATCGTTTATGTTTATTTATATACATTTATATACATAATTTAATTTATATTAATTGTGCACTGTTTATGTTTATGCTTTGTAAAGCCATTTAAGTTGACGCTAAGAAAATTAATGCATAGAAGAGCATTAGAAAACAACTTACTAATGCAGTGCTATGTTTGTGTTTAAATTCCTATTCCTTATTTTAGTACATGGGCTACATGGAGCACTCTAAATATAGGGAAATGTCAACTATTTAGGAACTGAATAAAATATCAACTATATGATGAGTAGAGGATATAGTTAAACTCTAGCTCACCAATAAAAGTGTTGGTTATCCCACGAGGTATCCTGTGTTAATTCCCCAAATTACTTGATTATAGAAAAAGATGAAATGCAGGACAAATCCAAGTCTTAAGGTTGGGGCAGACGGGGAGATTTAGTCGCTTGGTGATTTATCACCTCTTCTGCGAGGCGACAATCTCCCCAAACTGCCTGCTCCCTGTCCGCCGCCAGTTTGAATGAAGAAACGCCGGTGCCAGTGCACTCGCGGTGATTCTATTTCCGGAATCGTACGAAGTTGCCTTGCGATTAATCGCCAAGCGCCTAAATCTCTCAGAATCTGCCTGTCTGTTACAATCCTAAGACTGCAAATTTTTTTTGCATTGGGTAAGTAAATGCCACATGGTGCAGAATTCACTTCCCCAATTAAAACAATTTGCAGTCTAAAGCTGGCCATAGACGTAAAAATTTTTGAAAGATCCAATGGTTATCGTGAGACCACGATTGTCTCAAAATGATCGTTTAAATGCCTGATGTGTCCATCAACTAAAAAGACCATTTCAGGCGATATTGCCAGCAAAACTGAAGGATCGCAGCCTGCTTGACCCTGCAAACATAGGTAGATTGCATGGGGACTGATAAAGATTTTCTAACCTGGCCGATCAATCTTCAGACCAATGTAGGACGAAAAATCGTAAGATGTACGATCGTTTGTATCCCACTAACCACACGATAATCTGACAGATTGGTCGGACTTCACTAAGATCGGTCGTTCGGCAGGGAAAGATCGTTGCGTCTATGGGGAGCTTTAGACTACTGCCTTAGATTTGTCTTGCATTTCAACTTTTCTTTGATGATGAGGCAGAGAACAGTTCATTAGTTGTTCCATTTGCTTTATACCTTGAAGAAGTAATAAAGAAATGGGTAACTCAGATAGACTAAATTGGTGGCTCTGCCACAATTGGCCTAATTCCTGTAGGGTTAGCAAAACAAAAGGCTAGTTAGGATGAGATTTGTGGAGAATATCTCTTTACTTGTTCATTAGTGGAATTTTCAAGGTCAATCATATAATAATACGTTCATTGGGGTTTATACTTCTGCGCGTGTCAGCCTATTTAAAAAAGTGGAAGAAGTTTACTCAGTGGTGTTCACTGAGATGTACTCCAGGCAATAGGGTGCCTAACATTTGCCCCCACCCCCAGTGATTGACCTTTCCGTTGTATCCTACATCATAAAGAGTTGTCTACTTTTCCCCTAGAGAGTGTGCGGTCTAGTGCTCATCTAACAAGCACCTGTGCCCCAGGCAATGTTGCACTATGCACCTAGATTCAGAGGTGCACAGTGCAGCATCAGCAGAAACAGGATAGCCCTTTCCTACTCACTAACCTTTGCTTCTGAATGTACGAAATGGAAGATTTCTATGTGCCTCCACCCCCCCAACCACCCCCCCCCCATCAATACCCCTCATGAATATAGAACTGATAAACACTGTGGGGAAGCCACAGGTATATGTGCTCCAAAACAAAGCACTAAAGCCTACAGCAATTCTGCAAATATGGTGGGCAGTTTTTAAATAACATTTCCAAGCATCGCCCAACAAGCTTAGTTTGACTTTACCTAGGGGTAATCAACTATGGCACACTGCAAATAGAGGTAGCATCCCCAAGACAGGTGGTTGGCCATTTTAATATAAGGTTATTACATGATGTAATGAGGGCAGCCTTTTTACCTGTTGTTTTAGTTTATTATTTAAATACAGTATGTAAATAATATTTAGATGGTGGAGTTATTACAAAAAGTGTAAATAGATAGTCTGACAAAGCCTTTTAACAAGCAACGCTGGGTTTATAAATTACTTTGATTTTTGTTTGTCTTTTACTTAGTCCATAGATGTGCCCATAAAGAAAGATAATTACATAGCCCTCTCTGCACTAATAGACTATTCCCATGGCCACATTTGACTGCAGTCATTCCAGGAAATTTCCCAGTGGGCCCCCAACATCTGTGCTCTACTGTTTATACAGAAGTAGTCCAAGGTACATGAAACTTGTTAAAATAAACAATAAATAGTGCATACATGACATTACCCTTTCAATAAAGTGGGGCCATATACTTCATAACAGAACTCCTGTGCCTCTCCGTCACAGATAACGCAGCAGGTTGCGCTTCACAAACCCTGTGCTGCCTTCATGCAAACTAGCAGTTGTTTCCAGTTTTGACATTTGAAAATAATATCCCCATAGAATGATCGAAACTTTGGCCTGCCCAATTTGACCATATGGTGAAAGATCCTCTGCTTTGTTAACTATGCCAAATAAGCAGATTATCATTGTTTAGTGTAAAGCACCAGCATATTCAAAAGGGCTGTGCAATAAATCCATGTATACACTGAACATAGAGATTAATATACAAAAGCAAACAAGAAGTACAGAGGGCCCTGGCCAAAAGAGCTTACAAGATCTTTAAAGGGCAAGGAAAGGCAAAGAAATTAAATCCTATTTTTACTTTCTTTAATGAAAAATAAATCTATCTCCAATATACTTTAATTAAAAAATGTGTACCATTTTTATAAGAAACCTGGCCGTATGCAGTGAAATTCTCCCTTCATTTACTGCTGTGGATAGGAATTGTCAGACGTTCCCTAACTTCTGGCAGGGAAAAAATAATACTTATGAACAGTAGGGGGAGCCCCTGCCTTACTTACCAGCCATGCAGAACTCAAGCAGCTTTGTTTTTTGATCATTTATGACGATCCCTAAGAAGTCCAGACCACATTGAGCATGTGCATGTAGTCTAGTCTTGCAAAGATGTATAACAAAGTTACAAGATGACAGCCTCCTGTGGCCAACTTTGAAAGCATAAATCATTTGTTTGACTAGGCTTGTGGTGCAGTAAGTTCATGTTTATGTTTAGTATACAAAATACAGCATTTCTACCCTTGTTCTATTTTAGACTTTCCTTGCCCTTTAAATGCATGCCACTGTATGTTCTTTCCTCCTTATCTTTATTACTCTCCTCTCTTCCCTTTTATCTTTCTTATGATAAGCTGTAAACATTTAAAATTTAGTAAATACAATCTGGCACAATATATGTGAAATGTATTTGTAGTCTTTATAGGGTTCCACTTCATTCCATTAAAACCAAACATCTATAAAATATACTGACCAAATCATGCAACATTTCTACATTTAAATATCACCAGCCCACACAGAGGCCCAAATGCAATGCCGCCCTCCATGCGCCCATCGTGCTTACCTTAAGGTCGCCGACGGGGGGTCTGGTGGGGGGCATCTATAGCACGGAATGCGAAATATCGCTCTCTGCGCTAGAAAAGCCGAATTTACGGTTCTAACCGGTACTCACCTTGCTTCATGGCAGAATTGCCCCTGCCCACCAGCCCACTAAATGCTGCATTTCTATAGCACATTATAACAGCCCCTCTGGAATTTGCTAGAACCAAGATTGCCAGTCCGGGCCTGATGGAAAGTATATCATGTATGCCTCGTACATTTAAGGTCACAATTTCAGTGGTGCAATTAAGCATGTGCTATGATAAAAAAATGAGGTTTCTGATAGCACAGCAGCATTTCAGCAGGCAGCAAAGGAGTTATGTGGACATCTTCTTGAGTCCAGCCCATTATTTTGTAACAAATATTAGTCCAACTCCCTGACTATAGTATAATAATAGATTTAGGAACTGCTGCACAATCTTTTGTTGGTCCTGCCCACATTCTGAATCACTCTTCATTGCAATATTTCACAAAAAGTGGGTAATCCTGACCCTTTTTAAGAAAATGCACAGGAAAAGAAGCATTATATATAAGCCTTCACTTTCTTAGGCCCACAAGAGAGATTAAAGGACCAGTAACATCAAAAAATGTAATTATTTTAAAGTGATGAAAATATAATACAGTGTTGCCCTGCACTGGTAAAACTGCAGTGTTTGCTTCAGAAGCACTTCTATTGTTTATATAAATAAGCTGTTGTGTAGCCATTGGGGCAACTAGTCAAAGGAGAAAAGGCTCAAGTTACACAGCAGATAGCATATAAACTCTGTAGAACATAAGGTTATCTGTTATCCATTACCTATCCTGTGCCATATAACCGTTTTTCAATTTCCACCATTGCTACTTAGCAGCTTGTTTATATGAACTATAGTAGTGTTTCTGAAGCAAACAGATACGTTTTAACAGCGAAGGGCAACACTACATGATATTTTCTTTACTTTAAAACACTTTAATTTTTTGGTGTTACTGTTCCTTTAAGCTGTAAATGTAATGCAGCTTTCTCATGCACTACCACGAGATTGAGGGTTGCCATATTTTAAACAGACACACTGAATGACTAACTAGAAATTCATTTCAACACATGTTGCAGATTACACTAGTTGGTAGTCAACCAGTGAGAGAATGTATGTACAATTGATTTATTAAAAAGCAAGATAGCAAAATACACCTGCTGTGGCTAGGGTTGCCACCTGGCCAGTATTT
The DNA here is from genome assembly GCA_024363595.1 of Xenopus borealis. Classification (NCBI taxonomy): domain Eukaryota; kingdom Metazoa; phylum Chordata; class Amphibia; order Anura; family Pipidae; genus Xenopus; species Xenopus borealis. Next base: position 91,302,020 of record CM044435.1, on the reverse strand, counting down.
TACCGGCCTGGCCAGTATTTTTGATGGTTGATCCCAATGTTATTAATAGGAAACAAAGATAAATATATAGGAAGGCCGGTATTTTTTTCAGAAAAAGGTGGCAACCCTAGCTGTGGCACTACAAAGCATAACATGCTGTCAGGATCGCGCCGCCCGGAGGCTTACCTTTAGCTCCGGGCGGCGCGTCCTCTCCTGCTCAGCGTCGCATCCACGATGGCGGCGCCCATAGCCGCCACGTGGATATGTGGCGCCGGGTGGTGACGTCATCACGTCGCGCCTGACGTCACGGCGCTCGTTTTCGGCACCAAATTCAAATATTTAAAGAGCCATTGGACGCCATTATGGCGCCCAATTATAGGACCACATTGCTAATGTTCCTGGGTGTTTGCTTTGATCTTGTTCCTTGTAATTTGACCTTGCCTGGACTTTGTTTTATTTTGCCTGCCAATACAACCTTTTACCTGGACATTGACCTGTTTCTGCCTGATCCTTGCTTGTGCTACCCTGTTGGACCCTTTAACCCCTAAGCTTCCTCCTTGGTCCACTACTCCCCTAGGGTGCCTCATTAGGCCTACCCGTGACACATGCATAGATCAATGGGTAGCTAAACCCCAAAAAAATATATATATTCAGAGTGGTCCTCTCTGAGCACTTTTGCAATTTACATTAATTTCCTGTTTTTAGTGGCTTCTGAGATATTAGCATTTTAGACAGACAATACCAGGCTTTAGGTCAACAGAACATATCTCTTTGAAGGTTAGAGCAGTGCTGTCCAACTGGCAGCCTGGGGATGCGGCCCCTTGTGTGGCTCCTCTGGTTTTGAACCAAGCAGCCCAATTTTCAGAACGGCAGTCTGTCAAGAGTCTGCACAGTTTTCCAAATAAGGAAAACCAGACGGGATCACCCTTGATTGACATGGCAATCAGCCAATCTCTGATTGCCACATCATAGTCACGCCCCATGATGTATCTCACCACACCTCATGACATAACCAACCCGCTCTGCTACATCACTGGCCAACCCCTTTGATGCCACTACCCTGCCCCCTCCCCAGCTCGTGAGCCACAGAAAGGTGGCAACCCTAGTGGCCCCTCACATGAAAATCTGCCTGCTGTGACTGCTTACCGTGTGTAAGCTTTAGGGCAGTGGCACACGCGAAGATTTGTCGCTTTTTTTTGTATGTGTGGCTACAGGCGACAAAATTTATGAAAATGCCTCTCCATTGTCAACAATTGAAATTGCAGGCAGTATGACCAACTCTAAATTGACTCTGGAGGAAGTGATATGTTGGGGGTGCTGTGTTATCCACAGGGGAGGAGGCATATGGATTTAAAGGACAAGTAAAGGCAGAAAAATAAAATCCCATTTTTACTTTCTTTAATGAAAAAGAAACCTATCTCCAATATACTTTAATTAAAAAATGCATACCATTTTTATAAGAAACCTGACTCTATGCAGTGATATTCTCCCTTCATTTACTGCTGTGGATAGAATTGTCAGACAGTCCCTTAATGCTGGACAGATAAACAATTATACTTATGAACAGCAGGGGGGAGCCCCCACCTTACTTCCCAGCCATGCAGAAGTGCAGCAGCTGGCGACTGTAGATTTTGTTTTTCCGCTTACATCCCCGTTACTGTTTCCAACTCCAGCTGCAAAGACAAAGATCATGGAGCCAGATTTAAACAGATAAACTGGGATTCTATTTGGAGGATTACTTTGCTGCAGCCACTGGTTCTGCAGAGTTGGAAAAAGTTTCTATCAAACAATACAAAAACTATAAAATCCACATTAGATTACATGACAACACAGGACCCAGTGCAGTCTGCATATTCTGATTATTAATCAGTCTTGTATCGGCTTCTGGCAGATATTATTTGACTTGTGTTAGGCAATAATCCAAAGACCGGAGATCAACAAGGTAAAAGGTTTGAGGAAGTTTACTAATTACAGTATATAATAAACATACACAGGCTTCGTGGGTTCTGTACAGAAAATAAGACAGAACTGAGAAACAAAAGATTGACCACACATTATATACCCTCTAGCGAGGAACTTCATGGGAATGGTATGTGAAAGGAGTAAGGAAGGGAGTATAGGGAGTGATGAGGAGTACATGTCAGTGTGATTAGCTAGTTATGTGAAAACAAAGGGAGTACCACTATGTGTGAGCTTCAAGGCTATTGCACCTTGTTACTGGGAACCAAAACATAACAGAATAGTTATAAGATCCTTCTCAGCAAATGTTACACATAACCTTGAACAGTTTCTAGAAAGGCCCCATTGGCACTTAGAAACTGTTCACTCCATTAAGGGGGGCCAAGCAGGGCCTGCAAGACTTTTCCTCCACACTTGTGCTGTTTTGATCATTTATGATGATCCCTAAGTTTAGCCCAGATCACACAGAGCATGTGAACAGTCTTGGTCTTGCAAAGATGTTTAACAAAGTTATAAGATGACAGCCCCCTGTGGCCATAAATCATTTGTTTGATTGGACTTTGTGGTACAGTAAGTTCATGTTTATGTTTAGTATACAAAATACAGCATTTTGAGCCTCATTCTATTTTAGACTTTCCCTGTCCTTTAAGGCTATGTTTTTAATGACTTAAATTTTTCATATATGATGAGTGATGTCCCTGCAGTGAACACCAACCATTTGGTTTTTTGGTGTGCTTTCACCATTAATGTGTGTACTGTATGGTCATAAAAGTTCTTGTGGTAACATGGGTGCGGTTTAAAAGGTCAATACTGGCTTCCATCATCGGCCCTCCACTATGTAGACCAGAAAAATTCCAGCCCCCGGTATCACAGATGTTATACAGCACTGGGTGAGAGTGTCTGCGACACTAACTATAAATGCATTTTCTTGGGTTACTGACACTCAACTGAGCCAATAGGCTGGCATTAGCAGTCTAAATATGCAAATATCAGAAACAGTTAAATCTGCTCACTGGTTAAAGCTGCCCATATGAAGGCAGATTTAAAGTGCCTATTCAACAGCTTTACAGTTGTGTATGAGTGATGTATGATAGCTATGTGTGTGTCTACAGAAAGTCGACCCAGACCTGACCCTAACTTGCCTTGCCCAACCAGGGAAGTCATCTGTTCATTTTGTACCCGCAACATCTTTGATGTTGCTTAAAGGGGATCTCAACCCAAAAGTTAAAAAACCCTACCCTACATAGACTGGCAAATGCTTCTAACTTTTTAGATTCAAGGATCGGAGTTCACGGCAGCCATCTTTCAGATCTCATGTAAACTTTGTGTCTTCTTCTGGCGCTTTGTCAGTCGGGAACAATTTCCCGGTTTGCGCATGTGCCAAAACGACGCTCCATTCATGAAGATTACCAACGACCCAGAAGATGGCTACCATGAACTCAGATTCCTGAATCTGTACAGAAGGGTAAGTAAAAGGTTAGGTGCATTTGCCGGGGTAGCAGCTAGGCTGGGGGGGAGAAGGTATATGGGGGGGTAGGTTTTTTTTAACTTTTGGGTTGAGTTCACCTTTAAGGGGGCAGGGCAGGCATAAGTATATAAATGAACACTGGCAGTTAGGCAGAAGAGTAGGGGAGGGATGTCTGCAAAGTTCAGCCAACCAAACAAGCAGATCTTAATGTGTATGACCATCTTTAAAAAAGAACCAAACCCCCACACTAATGAAAACCCCTACCTTCCATAATCCCTCCACACAATTATTAATGTAACTGCCCCTAAATCTTTAATTACCACCTGATGCAGTCAGTGTAGCAGAGCTCACAGGGGCCATCTTCACTGCTTCGGGAATCTTCAATAAGTAAGTACCATATTGGATCTCATGGACATCTCTTTTTCTGTGGCTTTGGCACATGCACAGTTGTTCTGGACCACAATATTGCTGCGCACCACAACTGCACATGTGCCAAAGCCACAGAAATTGGCGAAGCGAGCAGAAGATGGTGCCCGTGAGCTCCACTGCGCTGACTCTGCATCGAGGGGTAATTAAAAACTTAGGGGTATTTATGGAGGGTAGGGGTTTTCAGTAGTTGGGGGTTTTGGTTTCATTCAAAAAACAAAAAATCAGAAATCGTGCTACAATTTAAATGGTTTATTGGAAATCTCCACCCAACGTTTTGGAGGTACAACCTCTTTTCTGTAGAGCTCCTTTAAGAACTATAAATTCAGAATGAACATATCAATGGGACGAGACTTTATTATAACCCTTTGAATGCTTTACAGATCAAATTACAACATGATGAAAACAAGTGAATTAGCGAGTTACTATCAACATTACTTGAATGATGTCAGCATTCCTATCGAAACCGCATTACGCCACTGAACAGAACATATTCCACAATAATCCAATCGGCGACCAGTTTTTAGTTAGAGAGCGCCGTGCTATCATTTAGACTCCTGTGTAACCTGCTGCAAATACACGATCACAATGTTCCACTTTGGCCATCGCTTCCTATATACCGTTCTTGAAACAGATCGCTTTGAGAATAAACCCGTTTGTTTTCCAGTTATTTTCCCCATAAATGCGCATGCACCGTGTCCTTTCTCAACTTCCTGCCAAATAGTGAGCTCAATTGGGCGTCGCTGATACGGGGGAGTGGGCGTAAATATTGCATTCCGTGACGTCACGGGCGTCAACCTCTTTCTCTCCGTTTTAACCCTTCCTCCTTGATTGTTTTAAGGGAGTGGCTTAGGCCATTGACGTGTAGGGTTACTGTTACTTCAGCCTATCGGCAGTCAGAATCCTATTTAGAAAATCTTGCCCTTGTTTGAACTCATTACATATTAATAACACATAAACAGAGGCAAAATGTTTATTTCTGTATTAAAAAAGTTTGTTCTATTTAGGTGCTGTTTACCACTAGAGACGGGGAGGTACCCTATAGATACCAGACTAATCGGGCACGTGTGTTAGGGTTGCCACCTTTTCTGGAAAAAAAATACAGGCATTCCTATATATTTACCTTTTGTTTCCAGTTAATTCCATTGGGATCAACCATCAAAAATACCACCAGCCAGGTGGCAACCCTAGGCCGCCACCTAGGGTTGCCACCTTTTGCCGTGGCTAAACCCTGACATGGGGGCGGGGCCTGTGACCTGAGGGCGGGTCCGTGACCTCAGTGGGTGGGCCCATGACGTCAGTGGGTGGAGCTATACATCAATCAAGCTAATCCCGCCCGGTTTTCCTTATTTGGAAAACCGGGCAGGAAATATTGACCCGGGCAGCCCTTCAAAATACTTTGAAAAATCCAAACCCCGCAGATCGCCTCCCTGCTCCCCCCCCAGCCTACTTACTACCCATGGCAAATGGCCCTAACTTTTTACTCATACCTCACAGCAGATTCAGGTGTCGGAGTTCACGGCAGCCATCTAGGGTTGCCACCTGGCCGGTATATTACCGTCCTGGCCGGTATTTTTGTTGGTTGAGCCTAATGTTATTAATAGGAAAAAAAGATAAATATATAGGAAGTAGGGTTGCCACCTTTTCTATTAGCTTTTACCGGCCTGCGGGGGGCGGGACCAAAAAGGGGCGGGCCTGTGACGTTTCGGGGGCGGGCATGTGATGTTTCGGGGGCGTGTCCACGACGCTGCATGCTCAACAAGTGGAGGAAAGGTAAGAATACAGGGGATTGGGGGCTGGCCGATGGGTCATTTTAAGTGTATAACAAATTTACCGGCAGCTACATTGCCGGTAAATTTGTAATACCGGCCCCGGCCTTGGCGGGTGTTTTACCGGCTAGGCCGGTAAAATACCGGCTGGGTGGCAACCCTAATAGGAAGGCCGGTATTTGTTTCAGGAAAAGGTGGCAACCCTACAGCCATCTTCTTCTGTAATCTTCATTTCCTGTTCCTTACACATGGCAGTGGGTAAATAATGGGTTAATCCCCCCTGCCATGCGTATGGGACAGGATATACAATATAAAAAGCCTTACTTCTGCCCCCGGCCGCCATCTTTTTTCCTTCCTGTCACTCCCCCCAATGTGCCAGCAAGGGTTCCCTCTCTCCTGCTGAAGAAGAGTGGCAAAAATTCCTGTACGAGCCTCAGGAAAAGCTTTTGCTTGGGCTATATTGTGCCACTCGGCGCTGTCAGTCACAGAGCCAAGTTTTGGCCCTGTGCAAATAAGATGCCGCATCTGTGGTTCCGGCTGAGGGCGGGATGTCTCTGCGCATGCGCAAACTCGCGTGAACCCAGAAGTAACCGGCTTTCAGCGCGCACAAACTCCGAATGGAAGCAGGATGCCAGGTTTAAAAGGAGCGCCCTGTTTTCTCCCCTGTGCTGCTGCAGGTTGTATACCTTGGTGCCTTTGTGCTGTCAGTGGGTACTTGTGTAAGTACATAACTCCATTGACCTAATACTTGAACCCTTAAGAATATATATATTAACATATGACCAAAAACTTTTTTAGACTGGTGAAGCAAACTTCAGTGAAAGAAACAACTACAAAAATTAGCTCCAGAAGGTCTCTTTCAGGTTCCAGGGGGGCGAGTCCTAATGAGAGGGGAAAAGGATGTAAAGAACATGTCTGGTTAGGCTCATATCTAAAAAAATAATGGCATTAACACAATATGCAATTTTTTCATTCCAGAAGATCTCCAAGCAGAGAAGGCGAGAATGCGCCTCCTGCTCATACATGGCACTTCCAGATAAGAGGCTATGCGAAAAGTGTTTAAAAGAAGCTTCTGGAACAGACCCTAAGATAACAGACATGATGGAATGGATGAAATCCACATTCAACAAATCCTTATCCTCTATGGTCTCTCAAGTGACTGATAACGTTTTTAAAAATGTAGAAGCCCGTGAAGGGCCATCAACTAGTTGCCTCACTCATTCTAGTACACATAGTGAATACTCAATTCAGAATAGCAGGGTTCCTTCAACTGATGACAAATCCTCTGAAGGGGAATTATCGGAAGTGGAATCAGAAAGGGAGGAAGATTATGCTTTCAATTCTAACATGATTGAGCCACTTGTAAAAGCAGTCAAAAAAACTCTGAACTTTGAAGAACTAACTGAATCAAGCAAGTAAGATAAGATGTTCAAGCTAACTACAAAGAAAAACCATCTTTTTCCAGTACATAAAGTAATCCAGGATACCATAAACTCCATATGGGAGATCCCAGATAAAAACAAGTAGTTTCCAAGAAAGTCAAAAAAATGTTCCCCTTTTCATCGGAATCATCAAAATCGTGGGAATACCCACCAAAAGTGGATGCAGTCATTACAAGGGTGGCTAGAAGAACCACATAACCAGTGGATGAGGGAGTATTTTTAAAAGACACCATGGAAAGGAGACAAGACGGTGAACTCAAAAGGGTTTACATAGCTGGAGGAGCAGCTTGCAAGGCGGCTATTGCCATTACCACGGTGGCTAGAGCCAATAATATCTGGCTGGAGGACTTCGAAGAAGCCATTAAATCAGGTACAACAAGAGAAAAACTCATTGAGGCCCTCAGAGATGTCAAGTTGGCAAATAAATTCATAGCTGAAGCTTCATTAGAGTCAATCAAACTAGCATCAAAATCATGCATTTGAATGCGGACTCACAATCAAAACATAATCTGTGCAACCTACCTTTTAAAGGGAATTTGCTTTTCGGTTCAGAGTTGGATAACATCATATCTAAAGCATCTGCGGGAAAATCATCCTTTCTTCCACAGGATTGAAGAGAAAGGAAAAATCCATCAAGAACTTGTACAGGTGCCCAAACCAGTGCTTTCAAAGAAGCAAGACACTCTAAGCCCGGAAAATAGTACTTCAGGCAATGGAGGGGCAGGAATCAGTCCTTTCCAGCCAAAAGAAGTAACATCAAAAGCGAGAAAACCAAAGCATGTAGGTGCGGGGGCCATTCCACACATTGGAGGAAGATTGAAACATTTCAGTGCGGAATGGACCTGAGAAATTTCCGATCAGTGGGTATTGGACATAATCTTAAGAGGATACAGATTACATCTCCTAACAAATCCACAAAACCAATTTGTATCCTCAGACAAGCTGAGAAACAAGAAGGAAATTATCACTTTAAAATCAGTTATAAAAGACCTTCTAAAGAATAAAGTGATAACAAAGGTGCCTCAACATCAAAAATACAAGGGAATGTATTCTCATTTCTTTCTCAGATGAAAACCAAACGGCCAACTCAGAGTAATTCTAAAACTGAGAGAACTAAAGAAACATTTGACTATTCCATCGTTCAAAATGGAAACAATACGCTCCATAACTCAGCTCTTGGATCAAGGAGACTGGATGGCAAAATTAGATATAAAAGACGCAGAGCTGCACATACACATAAGAAAATGCCACAGGAAGTTCTTCAGATTCAAGATTCTGGGCAGATACTTCTGATACAAAACTATCCCATTCGGTCTAGCGACAGCACCCAGAATATTTACAAAGATTCTGGCTCCAGTCATCGCAAACTTAAGAACACAAGACATACAGGTGTTTGCATACCTAGACGATATACTAGTCAAAGCCCCAAACAGAAAGCCTGTTAATAACTCACATAAAAAAACTAACATGTTACCTAAACCACCTGGGATTGGATTTTCTGGGAGTAAAAGTGGACACATTGCGGTTCAACCTCAGCCTCCCCTTAAGGAGAATCAAGGATATCCAGCATTCAATAGTGATATTCTCACAAAACCTATTCAGACGGCACTAAATAGCCAGAGTCTAATGGGGAAACTAATCTCCGCCATAGACTGTGTAAAGTGGGCCCAAATTCACACAAGGGTTTTTCAAAACGATTTTCTACAAAAATGGGACCACGATTATCGGAGGCCTTTTCAGTCAATCCATTTGGATCCGTCAGCAATACAGTCCCTAGACTGGTGGAAAAGCTTAAACAATCTACAACAACCAGTTTCTCTCTCCCAACCGAATTGGATAACTCTAACAACAGATGCGAGCAAGTGGGGTTGGGGAGCCCATACAGCAGAATACAGAACACAAGGGAGATGGGAGATCTCAGAAATTCTAAAATCTGGAAAGAGCTCAAAGCAGTATATTTAGGCCTACAGGCTTTACAACACCACCTCCTTCACAAATCAATCATGATAAAGTTGGACAACTCAACAGTAGTGAGGTATCTCAACAGACAAGGATGAACCAAATCATCAAGTCTATTACACTTGACCACTCTTATTATCTCATGGGTTGAGAAAAATCTGACAGATTTGAGAGCACAACATATTCCAGGAGTACTGAACACCTTAGCAGACAAGCTAAGCAGATCCTCAATGCACCCGGGAGAATGGGAGTTGCATCAAACAGTGTTCAAGAAAATCCAGAACAAATGGGGGCCCTTTTGCCTGGACTTAATGGCATCGAAGAAGAATGCGAAATTACCAGCCTATGTTTCTTGGAACAAAGACCACAAAGCCGTGAAAATGGATGCGTTCTCATTCCAGTGGAAATTCAAGAGAGCTTACATATTTCCTCCAATACCACTAATACCAAGAATTCTGCAGAAGATACAGAAAGATCAGGTGGAAGTAGCAATGATAGCACCAGGACTATCAGAGGGCTCAATCAATACCATACTAGCAGCTAGGAAACCTAGTACCCTACAAAGGTACTTTGTCATCTGTAAAAAATTCACAGAATGGTGTAAGGAAAACAACCTAGATACGAACAACTTATCTGAGATTAATGTGATAGAATTTCTGCAGAAAGGAGTAGAATTAAAACTCAGTATTTCCACACTAAGGAGTCACGTGACAGCAATTTCTCATTTTTCTAAGATATCGTGGGCTCAGAAACCGTTACTGAAAAGATATTTCTTAGGGCTTAAAGGAAAACTATACCTCGAAAATGAATTTTTGAGCAACAGATAGTTTATATCAAATCAAGTGACATATTAAAGAATCTTACCAAACTGGAATATATATTTAAATAAATATTGCCGTTTTACATCTCTTGCCTTGAACCACCATTTCGTGATGGTCTGTGTGCTGCCTCAGAGATCACCTGACCAGAAATATTTAAACTCTAACTGTAAAGGGAAGAAGTGTTGAAGCAAAAGACAGAACTCTGTCTGTTAATTGGCTCGTGTGACCTAACTTTATAGCTTGTTTGGTATGTTTGTGTGCACCGTTGGATCCTAGGATCCCAGGAGGCTTTCCTTATTTTTTAAAATGGCTATTTTCTATTTATGAATACCCAATGGCACATGCTACTAAAAAAGTGTATTATTATGAAAATGATTTATTTACATGAAGCAGAGTTTTACATATGAGTTGTTTTAGGCAATATCTGTTTATAGAGACCTACATTGTTCGGGGGGAGTAATCCAGTCAATAGAGTGCAAATCCCACTTTGGGATTTAGGTCTTGTACTGGAAGCACTCACAGAAGATACATTTGAACCTTTGGGGACAACCATACTTTAAAACCTCAACCTTAAGATGTGTTTTCTATTGGCATTAACAACAGCCAGAAGAGTGGCAGAATTACAGGCATTTTCAATAAGAGAAGGAAAGTTAACATTTCTTTAAGATAAGGTGGTCTTAAAAACAGCAGACAACTTTATACCTAAGGTGGTATCTAACTTCCACACTAACCAGGATATCATCCTGCCTTTCCTTTTTCAAAAACCCAAAGTCCACCAGGGAACAAAAATGGCATACTTTGGATTTGGTAAGATGTCTGACCATCTATCTCGAGAGAAGAAGAACATCAGACTTTCAGATTCTCTCCTTGTAATCCCGGAAGGGAAGAAAGCGGGAGCTCAGCCTACTAAATCTACCATCGCTAACTGGATCAAAACCTGCATCAGAATGGCTTACGAGAAAAAGTCCAGTACGGTAACCTCAAAAATTTGAGCGCACTCTACTAGAGGCTTGGCGGCTTCATGGGCTTTCCAGTCCAGAGTATCTTCAGAGGAAATCTGCAGAGCAGCAGTGTGGTCTTCATTTCACACATTTATTAAACATTACAAGTTTGACGTCTTTGCTAATGAAAACTCAAAATTTGGAACTGCATTTCTCCAAGCAGTATTACCTAATCTCAATTAAAATAATCCCTCCCTAGCAATTGGTGTACGATGCTTTTGTACATCCCATTATTTACCCACTGCCATGTGTAAGGAACAGGAAAAGTGAAAATCATATCATACTTACCGAGATTTTCCTTTCCTGGACTGGAACATGGCAGTGGGTAAGGCTTCCCACCCTTGATGGGGGAGATTCCAGGAATTAAAGATGGCGGCCGGGGCAGAAATAAAGCTTTTTATATTGTATATCCTGTCCCATACGCATGGCAGGGGGGAATAACCCATTATTTACCCACTGCCATGTTCCAGTCCAGGAAAGGAAAATCTCGGTAAGTATGATATGATTTTCACTTGTATTGAATGATGTTTCGGTGCATGCGCAGTTGGAGCAATTTGCCAGTTCCAGACAACTAAGCATGCGCCGGAACTCATGGGCGCAAAAGAAGACACGAAGAATACAGAAGAAGAAGATGGCTGCCGTGAACTGCCTGAATCTGCAGCGAGGGGTGTGTAAAAAGTTAGGGGCATTTGCCCGGGGTAGCAAGTAGGCTGGGGGGGTCTATATATGGTGGGAGAGTTTTTTTTTTTTTTTTAAAGTATGGGTTTAGTTCTCCTTTATGTGGGGCCCACTGACAGCACCGAAGTCTGGAAAAGTCGAAGTACCGAAGCAGAGCCAAAGTCATGAAAATAGCCGAAGTTGAAGTCCTGCATCGGCAAAAAGACCCAAAGTCACAAAAATAGCTGAAGTTGAAGTCCCTAAGCCACAAAAAGACCCAGAGTCACAAAAATAGCCGAAGTTGAAGTCCTGAAGCTGCACAAACACCCAAAGTCATGAAAGGAGCCAAAGTTGAAGTACTGAAACCAAAAGTTCAGTTCTTCTGAACGACAATGTTCTTCTGAACAAGAAATGTTTCTTTTTAACTTGAAAGGAGGGCCCTGGCACCAATTTTTTTTTCTTTTTTTCCAAGAAAAAAAATTTATTTGAGGTCCTGGTGTTAATATTTTTTTTAAAGGGGTTTTTCACCGTTGAGTTAACTTTTAGTATAATGTAGAGCGTGATATTCCTAGGCAATTTGCATTTGGTTTTCATTTTTTATTGCTTGTGGTTTTATAATTATTTAGCTTTTTATTTAGCAGCTCTCTAGTTTGCAGTGGATTCTGTCATGGTTTTTATGGTGTAGTTTTTATTTCTAAATTACACTGCTTCCACTGCAAATAATTCACTCTACCATATAAAATGCCATTTCTGAACCAGCACGTGTATTTTTGTTTTGCTTGGTGCATGTGCATTCAGAAAGAGCCAGCACTTCAGGATGGAACAGCTTTCTGGCAGGCTGTTGTTTCTCCTACTCAAATTATCATAATGAGTACTATTGAGTGCTGTTCTTAGATCTATCAGGCAGCTGTTACCTTGTGTTAGGGAGCTGCTATCTGGTTACCTTTCCGTTGTTCTGTTATTAGGCTGCTGGGGAGAAAGGGAGGTGGTGATATCACTCCAACTTGCAATACAGCAACTGACTGAAGTGCAGTGAAGTGACTGAAGTTTATCAAAGCACTAGTCACATGACTGGGGACAGCTGGGAAATTGACTGTCTATCCCCATGTCAGATTTCAAAATTGAATATAAAATTTTTTTTGCTCTTTGGAGAAACAAATTTCAGTGCAGAATTCTGCTGGAGAAGCACTTTTAACTGATGCCTTTTGGAAAAAGAAAATATATTTTCCCATGGCAGCATTCCTTTAAGTATTTATTCTGGGCTCTCTGTCAAAAGTCAATTAAGTTAGAAACTTTGTATCTTTTTTCTGGCTGTACAGTGCAGAAGATCATAGAGAAAGTCAGGACATTGCTATTAAGGTGGCCACCTGTCCGGTTTTTATCCGGACAACCCGGTTTTCGGGAGGGCTGTCAGGGTGAAAGCTGCCTGTCTGGATTTCCAAATTAGGAAATCCAGACAGGGCTTTAAAATTAATGAAGTGACGATTGGTCAATCGGCAATTGCTATATCATAGCGTGACATCGCGGTGTGGGGCTGGCTAGGGTTGCCACCTGCCCAGTATTTTAAAATTGATGCTAGATACTAATGTTATCAATAGGAAAACACAGCAAGAATATAGGAAGGCCGGTATTTCTTCATATATTTATTCGACCCTAGGACCTGCTAAGGTTGCCACTGGCTGGTATTTTACCAGCCTAGCCGGTAAAACCTGTCAGGGCCAGGGCCGGTGTTACAAATTTACCAGTAATGTAGCTGCCGGAAATTTGTAATACCCTTAAAAGCCCTTGGCCCATCGATGGAAAGGTACCTTTTTTTTTGTCATCGGGCCCTCTCATGACATGGCCCCGCTCCCTTTTGTAGTGCGCCACTGAGGTTCCATCCCCTTTTGCATCATGGCCTGCCCCCACCGCAGACTGTTAATTTTTTTAAAAAGGTGGCAACCCTAGGACTGGCTCCACCCTCTGATGTCACTCACCTGCCCCCTGAGGTTGCCGGCCCTGTCCCCCATGTCATTGGATCCACCCCATGCCAATTTCAGTACAAATGCGGGCCTGCGGGTTGAGCTGTCAAAAGCGGGACTGTCTAGGTCAAACAGGAAGGTTGGGAGTAGGGTTGCCACCTTTTCTGGAAAAAAATACCGCCTTCATATATATTTATCTTTTCTCCCTATTAATAACATTGTTATCAACAGTGGCATAACTACTTGCTGGTGGGCCCTGGTGCAGGATTGGCACCCAGGTTAGGGTTGCCACCTTTTCTTAAAAAAATACCAGCCTTCCTATATATTTAGTTTTTTTTTGCCTATTAATAACATTGGGATCATCCATCAAAAATACTGGTAAAACAACCACCAGGTGGCAACCCTAACCCGGGGCCCCCTATCGGCTGGCCAGGTGGCAACCCTAGGAGGGGCTGCTGTAAGAAGCCATAGAATTACATTATTTCTTGGACTTGGTGGGGGGGGCTGTTTGGGCTTCTGTGTATTTGAAATGCCAGGACCTATTTTGAAGCTCAGTCCAGGCCTGGTTATTTCCTTGAATAAACAACAGAGCCCTTCAAAACACAAGCACTTTGAAGTAAACAATCTGCAGGAAGGCTTTTTTTTTATCAGAAAACTTTATTGTCAACTCGTTTACAGGCAAAACAAGCCAAGCACTAGGGTTGGTTATGTAGTCTGAGTCGTGCTGCACACACGTGACGCAATGGGTGGATCTGTCATGGCTTCTGGCAACAGCTGAAGAGCCGGTGCAGTGTAAGTGAAAGAAGTCAGCGGCTGTTGGACATGGAGACTTCCCTACCGGTTCTACCTGCGGCCAGTCAGCTCTCCTGTGCAGCGGAAAAGGTTAACGAGAAGAGTGGCGACAGAGCCCAGGCAGTGGTTGAAGAAAGCAAAGGATCCCCGGTGTCAGGGGTGCAGCAATCACACCAGGACTCGGTAGTGGAAGCATCTGACACGGTTACGTTAGCTCCGGGATGTAGTCAGGGACACAATGGCACTCAACCTCCCCCTTCTGCCCTCTCGCTCCCAAAGTCACTTACCCCCGAGGAGCCAAGCAGCAGCGCCCAGAGCCTACCTGGAGCCTCCCAGAGCCTGGATTCATTGGCATCCTTCTCCAACCTCCTGTCTTGTCCCAGCTCCGAATTAAACAGCGAGGGGCTAGATGAGAAAGTCAGTGGTACAGAAGAAGGGGAGGAAGACAAAGATGGAGTAGCCCCAAGGGATAGGTTCCCTGGACAGTCAGTGTATCATATTAAATGGATCCGATGGAAAGAGCAGAGCACTCCAATTGTAACTCAGAATGAGAATGGCCCATGCCCCTTGTTGGCTATTATGAATGTCCTACTTCTGGCCTGGAAGGTATGTCATCAGATTAACCCAGAATCCTCCCCTGTGAATCTCAGCATCCTCAATTTCTAACATTGCTTTTTGTTTTCATAGGTTTTTCTGGATACAGCGATGTTTTGTCCTGGGGGGTTTACTTGTTTTCAGTTAGGGTCAGTCCCTCAGCTACTTGCAATTATTTAAATGGCTTATAGAGAAGCACTCAGTGTCAAGGATAGTAAGGATGGGGGTTACTTACCCAGATGAAAGGGGGGTCCAGGTGCTCAAGCCCCAGACCTTCAGCTCGGGGAGGCAAATGATTTGCAAATAGATAACGAAAAGCTGGCACATACCTGACTGCACTCCTTTAAGGGCTTGTTCACCTTCAAACAAGTAGTTGTTTTCAGATAGATCACCAAAAATTACTTTTTCCAATGACTTTCTACTGTATTTGTGCCTGTTTTTCTAATAGTGAAGTGTAATGTCCCATTTTCAACATTGTAAAGCAGCTCAGTGACCATTATACCGTAAATTGAAACATTTCATGGATACATTTCTGATCTTTGCTGAGCAGAATCCCTGGATTTCATTACATGCAGCTGTTAGAACTGATACATTAGTTGCTAATACTCCAGAGATGATGCTGAGAAATGAACTCTAGAGGAAAAAACTCAAGTCTGCACCTGAATTACTGAGCTGCCAGACTCCCAACACCAGAGACACAAACCTTAAACATAAAATTTAGATTTTGGAAAAACCCGTACAAAATAAATAAGTCTGTATTTCTGGGGAACAATAAGAAAACAACTGAACTGAAAAAAGTGTTTGGAAGGAGAACAAGTATTTATTTAAGCAATAAACTTCACAGCAAAGGCTTAATCGTTTCATGCCTTAGGGGCACTATCGTGTAAGGCTTTGCTGTGATGTTTTTTGCTTAAATAAATACTTTTTAACTGCATGAGTTTAAGGAGTGCAGGCTGGTATGTGCCAGCTCTTCATTATCTATTTGCACTGCAGTTATGCATATGATATTCAGCTTTGGAGTCTTGATCGAGGTTCAGCAATATGCTTGGTACTCTTGGCAAAGCAATTAGATCTCTTACAGGCTCTCCATTGATGGGCACTGTAAAAAGTGTTGAATTTGTTGTTGGCCATGGTGGGAGAGTAGGTTTCAACAAAGTTATCTGTTTACTAATAATAAAATAGATGACATCAATAAATTATTATAAATATTTTATGAATCATATTAAATGGGTTAAATGGGGTGGTTCACTTTTGAGATAACTTTTAGTATGATGTAGAGAGTGATATTCTGAAACAATTTGCAATTGGTTTTCATTTTCTATTATATGTGGCTTTTGAAATATTTAACTTTTTATTCAGCAGTTCTCCAGTTTGCAGTGTCAGCAATCTGGTTGCTAGGGTGCAAGTCACCCTAGCAACCATGTAGTGATTCGAATAAGAGACTGGAATATGAATAGGAGAGGGCCTGAATAGAAAGATTTGCAATAACCATACATTTGTAGCCTTACTGAGCATTTGCTTATTAGAAGGGGTCAGAGACGCCCATTTGAAAGCTGCAAAGAGTCAGAAGAAAAAGGCAAATAATTATTAATCTATAAATAATGAAGACCAATTGAAAAGTTGCATAGAATTGTCCATTCTGCAACATACTAAAAGTTACTTTAAAGGTGAACCACACCTTTAACTTTTAGTATGATATTCTCAGATGATTTGCAGTTGATAGTTACTTTTAAGTTATTTAGCTGTTTGTTCAGGAGCTCAGGTTGCTCTTGTTTACCTTAGCAAGCAGGCAGTGGTGTCAATGAGAGACTGGATTATGAATAGAAGAGTGGTTGAATAGAAACACAGGGAATAAAAAGGAACAGTAATAATACAATTATAAGCCTACAAAGCAATTTTCTTTTTTTGCTGCTGGGTCAGTGACCTGCACTTGGAAGCTTAAGAAGAGTAAGCCTAATAGTTGAAAAATAATGAAGACCAGTTGAAAAGTTGCTAGCAATACTTTAACATGCCAGAAGTCAACCTTCCCTTTATTTGTACATAATTAGTTTGGCAGTCATTTACTTGAACACATTTCCCTGATTTTCCATTTTTCACGGATTTTACATAATTTTTTCCTGGTTCCATGAAAAACATAAAATGTGGGTTCTACTGTATATATTTGCCTATCTCTACATACTTTATTTCATCGCTCTGAGGGTTTATTCTCTAGTTTTCACAGATGAATGGGGCCTACTGTGGGGTGGGGGGTTTTGAGTTAGCACCGGGGGGGGGGGGGTTTTCATTCCCCTTTAAATGTTTATCTTCACTTAAGTATCTAGTAAGGTGTATTTATTAACTCACACTTTGTGTTGCAGGTAAAACTGCCACCAATGATGGAAATGATTACTGCTGAGCAGCTTATGGAATATCTAGGTAGGCCAAAAATGCAATTATCAGACATAAACTCTTTGTGCACACTCAGATAAATGGTTCTTTATCTTATATGTTTGAAGGGTAATAGATATGGCTTCACTCCAGCCCTTTATGAAACTTCAAGAGGATTGATAAAGAGGTGGAAGAAATCCTGGAACAAATTCTAATCCCATTTTATTTTAACCGTTTAGGTCTTTGGTTTTAAAACCACATTCCATTCTCCTCCACCCGGAAGTGCCACAGAACGTAAAATCTATGGTACTTTAGTACTTTATCCACAGAATACAGATTCTACATTGTATGACACTAAAAATGTTCTTTTTAATTGTTCAAATTACTGCTTTTTTTACAGACACTTTCTTAATGCTATTTTGAAATAAGTTGCAGATATACCCATGTATTTCAGTAGGTTTTCATAATATTTTGCATGTATTTGGCCACAGCACTGTGCATCTATAATCGTTTGTATACTTGATATTCTGTATATACTAGACCCACACTATTGGAACGATCTGCATAAATTGCCATACTTTTCCTTTTGTTGTGCTGCAGATAATGAAGCTGTTATCCATGTATTAACGGTAACCATAGAAACACATGCCATTTTAATAGCAGAATCATTTAGAAATACTATAAAGAATACCAAAGTATTACCAATGCCAATGTATATAAATGTAATCAACCCTCCCTTCCCCCAACCGCCTAAACTACAGAACAATGGGAATGTAACAGATAACAGCTTCCTGATAGATGCATTACTAAAAATGTTCCCATGCCCCACTTAAGCTGGCCATAGATGCAAAGATCCGCTCGTTTGGTGACATCGCTGGCAGGGCTATATCGGGTAATCCGAACATTCGGCTCTATGGCCGAACGATCGGATTGCGAGAGGCACAATGGACTTCCGACGAGTCAGTCGGCAGAAAATCCAACCTCCCTGATCGATATCGTGTCCATATATCGGTCGGGAAGACCTGTCAGAAGCCTCCATACATGGGCAGATAAGCTGTCAAATTGGTCTAAATGACCGATATCTGCAGCTTTATCTGCCCGTGTATGGCCAGCTTAAGTGGTAGATAGTAAAAATCCAGTCTGGCTAACCCAAGTAGCAACTCCTTTGTTAAATTGAGTAACAATAACTTATATGAAAGCAGTTAATTATTTGAAGTACTGGCTCTTTCTGAAAGCACATGACCAGCGTATAACCTGCAATGACTGCCTGCACACCAATATTACAACTAAAAAAAAATAATTTATTAGTTCAATAATAATATTTTTAATGGTAGATTGAATTATTTGCTATGTACGTAGAGTAATTTAGTAATAAAAACCATACCATAAAAATCATGACAGAATCCCTTTAATAGGTTTGTAATACAGTATATGCTAACTGTAACTGCAGAATAAAGATTGGTACAGATTCTGGTATGCAGGGACTAAAACTTCAACCAATGTCCAGAGATATTTTTGTTCTAAACTATTGCCTTGCTCAACCGTGTGGTTCTGTGCTATATTTAACTTGCCTAGAACTACAATTTAATAGTTATTTATATACTTATGAGTACTTTCATGAACAAAAGCCTTTAATTTAGTCTTGCAGAATGTTTATGTTTTGCTGATGTTACTCATTCCAAAATGCCACATATGAAACTGGCTGCTGTGTACCTTGCTGAATGTGAATTTGTGAATGTGAACTGAATTCTTGTATATCTGGTAGGGATGCACCAAATCCACTATCACTAAATCCTTTGCAAAAGATTCGGCCAAATACCAAACTAAATCAGCTTTCTAATTTGCATATGCAAATTAGGGTCGGGAAAGGGAAAAGTTGTGAAATTTTTTTACTTCCTTGTTTTGTGATGAAAAGCCATGTGATTTCCCTCCCCGCCCCTAATTTACATATGCAAATTAGGATTCTGTTTGGCCAGGCACACAGATTCGGCCAAATCTGAATCCTGCTGAAAAAGGCAGAATCCTGCCCGAAATCCCGAACCTAATCCAGGATTCAGTGCATCACTAATATCTAATATATTTATAACTCGTTCTCTAAAGTTACTGCTTATTTTTCTAAAGATACACAGTTCTCATTGTTTACTACTACATACATAAGCTGTTATAGGCAAGAGGAGGTTTGCTATAAAGAATAAATAATCATTGCAAAGTACGTGTAATTATAGCGTAACCACTGCCTTTTATATGTTGCTTTCTTCACCCCCTCTAATGATCTTGTATAGTTTTTACAGCTATTATTCTGCTTGCAGATACAGCCATACCTTATTTTCAAAATGTTGGTTCACTCAACTACTCTTTATACTGCAGCATTCTGAAGGTGTTAAAGGGTTTGTTCACCTTCTAGTATGATGTAGAGAGTGATATTCTGATGCAATTTGCAACTGTTTTTTTAATAAATAATTTTATTATTTGTTTTATTTAGCTGTTTAATTAGCAGCTCTTGAAATTTCACCAATCTGGTTGCCTGGGTCCAAATTACCATAGGAACCATACATTGATTTGAATAAAAGACTCATATATGCATAGGAGAGAGCCCGAATAGAAAGATGAGTAAAAAAAACAATAAATGTGAAGCCTTACAGAAAATTTGGTTTTAGTGCGTGACCCCCCATTTGAAAACTGGAAAGAAGGCAAATAATAAAAGAACGATAAGAAATAAATAATGAAAACTAATTGAAAAGTTTCTTAGAATTCTATGACATGCTAAAGGTTAACTCAAAGGTTTATCACCTTTGAGGTAACCTTTAGCATGTCATAGAATTCTACCTCTTTTCAGTTGTTGGTCTGATCACGTCACGCTAAACGGTTGGGGTCCGCACTAGTCATGGGAGTATCTGACCTGTTTTGCTTCGTCAAAAATTCTCAAAACCATGAAAATTTGCAGAGATGCATTGAATTCTATAGGCAATTTTTTTGATGTGCAACTATTTTTTTCATCCATTGGAGTCTGTGCGTCCTTTTCGTGGTGAAACTTGATGAAAAATTTCACTCATCCCTACTCCTCACGCATGGAGCAAATGCTGCCATATTGCTGGAGATTTTGCTCCAAATATGACACTTTTAGGAGTGTCCACAGTTTGTTTTTCAATTATTAATCTGCAGTTTTTAGTATTCTGTCCACATATTATGTGTCTCTCTAAGATTGTGTCTTCTAAAATCGAAATATTACTTTGACTTATGCTTGTAACTCCCTCGTAGTTTTGTACTAGTCTTCTAAAGTGATGTTCTCCTCCAAGGCTAAATTTCTATACTTGGTTTATTGTGGGTTCATGGGAATCGATACAGAATACAGCAAAATTATAAAAGTTGGTAAATTTCTCTTGCAGGAGACTACATTCTAGATGCAAAACCGAAAGAAATATCTGAAGTACAACGTTTGAACTATGAGCAGGTAACTAAAGTGTTATTGCTTTAAATTGCTTTTACTTATTTAAAAAAAAACTAGGAAGGTTTCAGGGCCTCATACATGATTTTCCATGATATTCTACCCAAAAATCAATTTTTATCTGAGCTGCACCCCTTTGGTCACATCTAACTGGAACACCTCCAGGCCAGCTATAAACAACAACTTGGCTGGTTCAGACAAGCTTCCATTTGCACAAAAAAATATTTGTCAATCACAGGGATTGCCTTCTTTCTTGGGCTTTACCTCTTCATAGCTTTTCTTTCTAACCTGTCAAATGCTGTTCTTTGAAAATTGTATTCAGGAAGAAGGAAAGGCATATTTAATTGGGGGTGCCAAAAGTTATATATACTTACCTCACACCCCCGTGGGGAAAACTATAGGTTCAGCTTCCCTCTTCTTCTTTCTTCAAATTTCCCAGGGGTAGTTGCATGCACAGTAGAACCAAATAGCCAACTCCTTAGTTAAAGTTGGGCTTTTCTCACTTTTGCGCCTACGCACCCGCACAAGGAAAGAAGGAGCCAAAAGCTGATCTCTCCATGGTGCTCACTGGAAGAACCCAGGGCCAGTGCAGTTTTCTGCTGATAGGAGCACTGGCCCAGGGTGTGGGGTAAGTATATGCAATAAATTGGGGGTGCCTTACTTTTGGCATTCCCAATGAAATAGGTTTTTCCTACTCCATTAACGAAATACATTTGGTTTCTTAAGTGAACTGACTGCAATACTATTTGTCCTCTGCACAGTAAAGATGGTCAATATATTGGATAAAATTATAAAGGGTCAGCAGTAAAACATTTAAAAATATTTTTTAAAGCATTTTAACCTTTTTTGACAGTCTGGTGCTTCTTTGGTTTAGACCAGTGCTGTCCAACCTATTACATATAGTGAGCCAATTCTTACACAGCGTAGTCAAATTGATGATGATGTGCTACAATAATTTCTATGGAGTCCTAGAGCAGAGTAGGGACCATAAATCCTTTGGAGCACCACATCCAACCTGGGGGTCTATAGTTGGACAGCCCTGGTTTAGACAAACCATATAGAAAATGTTGTCACAAGGCAACTGTAGATTTTCACTCATTAAACATCCCTTTAATGAATCTTGTAATATGCTATGGAAGCCAAACCTGCCATTTATGTTTTGAAGAAATATAATTGTTGAATGTTTCCACTTCCTTCCTTTAATAGTAATCTTGTAGTTAAACAGATATCTTAGTATTCCCTGTATGTCATAGTAATTCTCCAGTGAAGCTACACTGGCAAGCACATATTTAACCAAAAAACCATTGACTTGACCAATAGGTTGGGTAGAAAAAGCTGCCTGACTGTGGAGGGTACTTTGGTATAACACCTGAGAAATGTTTTTCACTTGGCTCCAGTGCATCATTGCCATAGTCATTAATTGCCAACTTGCTTTTCTATTACAGAAATATCCGTGAGGAGGAATATTTCATAATTGATTCTACATTATGTGGGAAACATTCACTTCTTTTCATTTGCTAATTTGTAAACAAGTGGCTTGTCATAAAAGTGCTGCATGCACAGAATGTTGGTCTAGTTTAGCGGTTGGTGAAAGATGGGGGAAACTGTTGAGAAGACTGGTGGCATTCTTTAGGATGTTTTTTTTTTCTGTACACCAGACTATGTGTACAATATAGACCAATTACATTTTTTTGTTTGAAGTAGAAAGATGTATTAACCCATTTTGAACTTGTCAGGGGTGTTTACTACGCACAATTATGTATCTTTATTCTGCAAATTGTAACATACGTTTATATTGAGTTTATATGAGTGACTGGGTGTCTAACATAATAGCCAGAGCACTACTTCCTCATTTGCAGCTCTCTTAGTTTTCACTGATTGGTTATCAGGCAGTAATCAATCAGAGGCTTGAAGGGGGCCACATGGGTCATAACTGTTGCTTTTGAATCTGAGCTACATACTAAGGATCAGGTGCAAACTTACTGAATAGTTATGTCCCATATCACCCCCCCTTAAAGTCACTGACTAACTAGTTAGAGAGCTGAAAAGCAGGAAGTTCTGTTCTGTTAGACATCCAGTTACTCCATTCTTTATTGATTGCATTTCTGACTAACTGTATTCGAAACATTTTTTATTTTGCATCGCCTATCTATTTACCCACTTTTTATTTTTACACTGAACTATTCCTTTAAAACATTTTGTCTTGGTATCTGAGAGGTAGTGGCAGAAAGAAATGCCTTAAATAATAATATTTCTGTGGGAACATGTCATTTACATTCATTTTCTATTTTCAGTGTAGATATTTGCAATTTAGAAATTTAGTATAGACTGCTAATGTCAGGCTTTTGGCTCAGCTGAAAATCAGTAATCTTAGGGATAACTACATCCAGTGAAAAGGTTTAAGCTGCACAAACCTCACAATCTACAATTTACTGTAATGGTAGTGCAGACTTAATCAAACAGCATTTGCATTTATTGTTACAACCTGTGCAGCAATGTTTCAGTTGTTTGCAACCATCCCTTCTTCAGGTTAAACATGCAAATGCATTTGTGCGGCTACTTAAAGGGATACTGTCATGGGAAAACCTGTTTTTTCTCACAACACATCAGTTAATAGTGCTACTCCAGCAGCCTTCTGCACTGACATCCATTTCTCAAAAGAGCAAACAGATTTTTTTTCTATTCAGTTTTGAAATCTGACATGGGGCTAGACATATTGTCAGATTCCCAGCTGTCCCCACTCATATGACTTGTGCCTGAACTTTAGGATGGAACTACTTTCTGGCAGGCTGTTATTTCTCCTACTTAATGTGTCTGGATCCTTCTCAGTGGGACTTAAGCTGGCCATAGACGGGAAGATAAAGCTGCCGATATCGGACGTTTAGACCAGTCTGACCGCTTATCTGCCTGTGCATGGGGGGCTTTCGATGGGTATTATCGGTATTTGATTTTAACCCAACCCATCGGAGCCCATTGCCCAAGTCCTAATCCAATCGTTTGCCCATCTGGTCGAACGTTCGGATTACCCCTGATATAGATCTGCCGTAACTGGCATATCTGGGAAAGATCCGCTCTATGACCAGCTTTACTGTTGAGTGGTCTCCTTAGATCTATCAGGGGGCTGATATCTTGTGCTAGCGAGCTGCTATCTGGTTACCTTCCTATTGTTCTTTTGTTAGGCTGCTGGGGGTGATATCACTCCAAATTGCAGTAAAGAGTGACAGAAGTTTATCAGAGCACAAGTCACATGACTGGGGGCAGCTGGGAAACTGACTATGTCTGGTGCCATGTCAGATTCTGCTGGAGCAGACTTTTTGAAAAAAAAACATGTTTTCCCATGACAGTATCCCTTTAATCATTCTTATTCACTAAATTCAGACCTTGCTATAAACTAAGAAACAATTTCTGCCTCTTGCTTAATCTAAGGGCTATGGTACACCCTCTGATTTTTAGAATCACATGAAAATAGTTCCTGCCACTTTCTCCATATATCACTCGCATGGCACTGCAAGTGCAATGTGTAATTTTATTCAGGATCCCATCTGGAAACTTGTTTGCACATTGCAGTGCCATTTGGAAATATTGGGATATACTTTATGCACATATTGCCTCCTTAAAGGAGAACCAAACCCCCTAATTTGTATGCCCTTCCCTCTACCCTAAAAATGCAACCTCCCTCCTTCCGGAAGCCTACGTGGTATTTCTGACTTTCTGTGCATGCGCAGTAGATCTGCACCGGAAGATTACTCCAACTGTGCATGCACTGAAAACACTGGTCACTACAGAAAGAAGACCAAAGATGGCTGCTGTGAACTCCGCTTGGCAGGACCTGTAAGGAGGGGAAATTTAGGGGCATTTGCCCAGGGTACCAGGTAGGCCAGGGGAGGAGGGGGGGCTATTTAGGTAAGGGGGATACAAATTAGGGGGTTTGGTTCTCCTTTAAGCATTGGAGTTACAAAATAGAGCACCACCTACATACAAATCCTACATCAGCTCCAGAATTTTGTTCCTGCCACTTTTACCAGAGATGGTGGAATAATAATTTAGGTGTGAGATTTGCATGCCTGCATGTCTGGCTCTAGTGGTTTTCCAAGAACCTCAAAATCAGATGACCTAATTTATGGATTAGTGCATAATGAATGCTTTTACTGAATTTAAAAATGAAGAACTTCGAAGACGAAAAATAAATCCTTTGATCGGAGGAATTGTTTGGAACCAAAGGAGTGGGAAGTATTATAGTACAGAGGGCTGAAAACATGTTACCTGTTGAGGAAACCGTCATTTTAATTTTAACTTGTTAATTAACATCCAAGCAAGCAGCTCTCTCAATTAAAAAAATAGTTTGTTTCTGTTTTAGATTAGTTGTAGAGCAAGCTGTTTGAATAACAAATGGCATTTCCTTTCAGTTTACATCTGTAATTAAGTTTAGAACATAGTTATAAAAGTGATGCACTGATTTATTTGTTAGAGATCATTGCTCACTGATTGGCCTTTCACCATTTTCATCTGTGCTAGCACACCCTCCTTCACTGAATACAAATAGAATTTGTGAGAAACAACCCTGTATGCAACCTGTCATACTGGCCATCATCCTAACTTACCAATATATTTAATACTTTTTCTCAGGTAGTGTGGATCCCAAATTATGGGACTTGGAACTCAACAGAGGATTTCCATTTCCCTTTGGAATAGGAAAAGGTTGTAGTCACCTAATTTTCTTTAGTAAAATCAACACCATCAGTACCTTGAAGAGATCCAAAGCAACTAACTATGTGTAGAGAACCTCAAAAGGAGAGACATGACTTCATTTGTAACACAAGAAGCTTAAGATGGACAGCCTACATGATTTTTAACTGTATACATTTCAATAGAAGCCATATAATAATTTGTAAGTTGTCATATGGTTATGTCATTAAAAATATGTCATTAAAATAATTCAAGTTCTAAAAAGGTTTTTTTGGATTGCTGAAATGCATATGTTGATTTAATAGGATGCAAAGCTCAAGAAGGGTTATGGGATCAATCAAGAAAAGTTATCGCTTTGTATTGTCCTGCTGCTTAGAGAACATGGAACCCAGCAAGTGCGTTTATTTGTTTATTTACAGTTAGGTCTATAAATATTTTGACAGACAACTTTTTTCTAATTTTGGTTCTGTACATTACCACAATGAATTTTAAATAAAACAACTCAGATGCAGTTGACCTGCATACTGTCAGCTTTAATTCAGTGGGTTGAACAAAAAGATTGCATAAAAATGTGAGGAACTAAATCACTTCATTTCATGGGCTCAAAAGTAATTGCACAATTGACTCAAAGGCTATTTCATTGGCAGATGTAGGCAATTCGTTTTGTTATGTCATTATCAATTAAGCAGATAAAAGCCCTGGAGTTTATTTGAGGGGGGGTGATTGTATGTGGAAGATTTTACTTTGAACAGACAACATGCGGTCAAACAAGCTCTCCATGCAGGTGAAACAAGCCATCCTTACAGGAGAATTCAACCCCTACTGGGGGCTACACAGTGGCGGGATTTTTGCACATAGGGGTTGAATTCTCTAAGCTGCCAAAACAGAAAGAAAACCCATCTGAAAAATTGCTACAGTATTAGGAGTGGCAAAATCTACAGTTTGGTACATCTTGAGAAAGAAAGCACTGGTGAACTCGGCAACCCAAAAAGACCTCGACGTCCACAGAAGAAAACCGTGGTGGATGATCGCAGAATCATTTCCATGGTGATGAGAAACCCCTTCACAATAGCCAAACAAGTGAAAACACTCTCCAGGAGGTAGGCGTATCGATATTCATGCCTACCATAAAGAGAAGACTGCATGAAAGTAAAAACAGATGGTGCACTGCAAAGTGCAAGCTACTCATAAGCTTCAAGAATAGAAAGGCTAGATTGGATTTTGCTGGAAAAAAATCTAAAAAAGCCAGCACAGTTCTGGAAATACATTCTTTGGACAGATGAAACCAAGATCAACTTCTACAAGAATGATGGCAAGAAAAAAGTATGGAAAAGG
>CM044435.1:91247280-91258395 GCA_024363595.1 Xenopus borealis | reverse complement strand
CATGTAAACCATAGCTCAAGGACTCCCACGGATATGTGTGACCTTGGTGATCGTGGCTATAGCAGTAAGCAAGGCATGGAAGAAGAACCTAATATGCTGTTAAAGGAATCTATCAGCAACCTTTATGCTGAAACGTGCTACCTCCCTTTATTGTGTGTTTTAAATAAAACGGTGTAAAAAAAAATCCAACATATATTGCTTGTCTTGGCAGCTTTATTAACAACGTTATAACCATTGAGAATTTTTATTAAATGGGAAACTTACTGAGAATGACATTTTCCTCATTGTGCTAATAATATTGTTTAGTTGGCGGGCAACAATTATGTATTTCTCTAAATACTACACAACTCATCTTGGGATAAGAAGCAGCCTGTTCAGTTTTGTTATGAACTGTCCTGACACCCAGGTCATGAAAATGAGTTCTAATCGGTGCAAAGGCTCAAATAGCAATTAAACTCCCTAGAACTATATTTTAGTCACATTAATATAAACAAATGAAAGCAGTGAGTACAAAACTGAACAGGCTGAATCATTTAATTAGTAAGACTTATTTGCACTGAAGGGGAGGGACTCTTGCAGTCAGATTAATCATTGTGTTTATATTAGATCATGGTAGTTTCTGGTTCATAAATAAAATAGCAGCATGCCAAAAGCAGTGGAATCCACAAAGATGAATCATGGGCACATGAGGATTTATTTAATGCTTGTATGAAAAAGGTAAGAAGCACCAACCTATTGCAGGGCATATGCATAAACTTGAGTATTCATATCCTTCAGACTAAAATAGAGAGGTTATGATGTCTCAGTAGACATTGAGCCGTGACCAGTACAACAGAGGATCTATTTTTCATTTATTTTTTTAATAAACGACAAATCCATTGCCATAGATGGAGAGGTACTGTACGTGCCTTATTGTTAAATAACTTCTAAATGAATTTTATGTTTCTGTTTCTTAACTGAACTACTATTGTACCTATTGCAGGAAACCTCAACACTGTCAATCTTTCTGTGCAGGGTGAACTGTACCTTCTTGTAACAGACCAAGGATTTCTTACTGAAGAAAACATTGTCTGGGAGAGTTTACATAATGTGGATGGCGATGGAAACTTTTGTAACTCTGAATTCCACCTAAGGCCTCCATCTGATCCTGAGGCTGTGTACCAAGGACAGCAAGACCAAATTGATCAGGTACAAACTGGTTCCCATTGTAGTGTAGCTCTTGCACTCTAATCCTACATTGTGCAAACTTGGATGGTATTGAGTAAGGTGTTCTGCTCCTTACAACTTGTGTGTACCATCAATGGACCAGATAGGCCTTCTCCAAAGAAAAACATGAGTACAGAGTACAACAGACACAAAGAAGCCCTGGAAATAACAGCCGCCTTGATGAAGTGATACAGGTATGGGATCTACTATCCAGAAATCTCTGAATTACAGAATGGCAATCTCCCATAGAATCCATTTTATCCAAATATTTAATTTTTTTCTGTAATAATAAAACATTGCCTTGTACTTGATCCCAACTAAGATATAAGTTAAACTTAATGGAGGCAAAACCAGCCTATTGGGTTTATTTAATGATTAAATGATTTTCTAGTAGACTTAAGGTATGAAGATCCCAGATCCCAAGCATTCTGGAATACAGGTCGCATACCTGTACTTATCCAGACATTTGACTCAAATTGCTCAGTGTCATACCATGTATCTCCAGGACCCGCAAACTTTAGTTGCTGAGGAAATCTGATTTCTTTCTGCATTTTGATCTCAAAAAAAGAAGATGCGTTATTCCCAGGAACTTTGGTCTTCTAGCCAATGTGAAAAAAGCTACATATAAAATAGTTTAAATGAGAAAAAAACTACATAATGCATCAGAATAATGCTCCTTGTACCTTTCACAACATGGCTCCCCATGCTGCATTAAAATTGGAAATAAAAATGAGCTGAATCGTTGTGCACAATTAATTTTTGGTCTGGTAGCCCCCTGTGAATAAGTTAAAAAACACTTCTTTACTCCTGTGGTTACATGGTAGTGTAAGTTGTGCTGTTGGTGAGTGACTGGTAAAATAGGTGGCATAAAATACATTTATTATCCCCACAACAGGAGTTTTATTTCTAGCTAGTGCACTTTTGTTTATAGTGAAATAGACACATTACAAGTAACCAGCATTATTAAAATCAAATGGGAACAATATTTTTCTGTGGAAAAGTGTCCTCCGAGCTGACCCCCCAACAAAAATGGTACCTACAGCAGTGAGTGGAAGATATAACTGTGAGATCCCTTCTTTCAGATACACTGGGCTGGGGCATCATGATCCTTCCATACTCTGGAGTAGAACTGGAAACCATACTCAAGCCTTTTAAAGGAAACTCTACTCATCCTTCCTATATGTTTATCTTTTTTTCCTATTAATAACATTGGGCTCAATCATCAAAAATACTGGCCAGGCCGGTAAAATACTGGCCAGGTGGCAACCCTACTTCCCCCCCCCCCCCCCCCCGGCAAAGGCCCCTAAGTTGCTATATATCAGCGCAGGTCCTGACAATTGATTTTGCAAGTGCCATCTTCTCCTCATCCGTCTTCTTCCTGGATTCTTCGTCACTTGGTGGCGCATGTGCAGTAGGAGCATTTACCGGTTCAGCTCTACTGCTCATGCACCGAAAGTCACAAAGTTTCAGTTGGAAAACTGCATGCGCAGTAGAGCTGAACCGGCAAATGCTCCTACTGCGCATGTGCCGTGAAACACCGATGGATCCTGGAAGAAGACTCCACGAGAGAAGATGGCACCTGCATACTCCATGATCAGGTCCTGCGCTGAGGTGGTAAGTAACAACTTATGGCCATTTTCCCGTGGAGGGGGGCCTTACGGGGGAGGGGTTTAGCGCATGATGGGTAGAGTTCTCCTTTAAAGGATTATGTGCCTCAGTCCAAGTGTGACTGATGCTACTTCCTCTGTGCTTTTAGGAATCAGAAACTATGTTGGAGTTTTGGCTTTGGTAAGTACTTCTGGGTGGAGGTGGCTTGGGGGCACTTTTCTAAGGGAAAACTATTGTGGATTTTGATAGAAATGTGTCAGCATCACTTTAAAAAGTACTCCAAATTTATCACATCAGGATTTCAAGAGTCTAGCAGAAAAATCCATTTGATTTTCTCTATTATTGTGGAATCCTACTGATGTGTGTGTGGTGATTTAATACTGCTGTCATAATGTTTGTATGGCCTATGGTAGAGCTTTTAAACCTTGCTACATTATTTAGCAGTTCTGTGACAATGGCTGATGGCTGCTGGTTCCTCTAATTACTTGGCATTCAAGCAGCAGATTACCAATGGATTTGCATAGCCTGCTTAGTGTACCTCAGGGTTTCAACTCCATGTGTCCATGTTTAAATCATCTTGTCGTGTTCATTAATAACCTTAATGCTTTGTTGTTAACAAAAAAGAACAAGCATTTTAATAGATTGTTAAAATAATACTATTAAGTATTTGTAGAGCATTAAGAATCACAGTGTTGCACTAATGCTTTCTTGAAATTGCTTTTGTCTCTTGATAGGCTGTGACTTTTTTTCCATATAATATATACACTTATATTTATAAGTAGTTATTAACTATATTTTAGGGATGCACCAAATCCAGGATTCTGTTTCGGGATTCTGATAAGATTTGGTTTTTTCAGCAGGATTTGAATTCATAGACGGCAACTCCTTCAATTAAGCTACCTTGTAGTTTCCCAGTGCACAGAAATCCAGCATGTACAAATATAAATCAAGAACCAACACCAAGGGTCGAAATAAGGACCAAAACATTGGTTGTACATACTATGCAAGAATACACTATTTTTGATTTTGTCTAAATATGCACTTCAACAGTGATTGGTTTAAAATATTTTCAAATGTTTTCACTTGCAGGACTATCTGATGGCTCTGTCACTACAGCAAGAACAGCAAAACCAAGATATCGACTGGGAGCAAATCCCAGAAGGCATTAGTGACTTAGAACTGGCCAAAAAACTTCAGGAGGAGGAGGACCGAAGAGCCTCACAGTTTTATCAAGAGCAAGAGCAAGAGCAAGCAGCATCAGCTGCTCCACCCCAGGTATTGGCATAAAATTGTCAGCTTCCTACAAAACTGCTTTTGGCTGCAACAAAACATTGATACTTTATGCCCTGGAGTAAATTCTAAGGATTTAAGAGGTAACAGAATGCAGCCATATCAGGCCTACTTTATCTTATTAAAGGGGAACTATCGCAAAAACAGAACTTGATATAAGCTTCCTCATACTGAAAGAACTTTGTAAATAAAATCAATTAAATATTCTGCATTGTTTCTGAGATAATCAAGTTTATGTTCACTATCCCTCTCTCTTTATTCTGCATCAGCAGTTGTATGTCAGATATTCATTGACAGTTAGATCCAATATATCTTATAGTGGGGCTCCCTTTCCTGACAGATGTATTAAAGCTCACTCAAATAACTGATTCCAGTACAAACAAAATCTAACAAAACAACTGCCTTTTGCATAAATTCTGCATGTAGAAAGACATGTCTGGTAATTTTATTAGAGTAAGCGCTAATGCATCTTC
The DNA here is from genome assembly GCA_024363595.1 of Xenopus borealis. Classification (NCBI taxonomy): domain Eukaryota; kingdom Metazoa; phylum Chordata; class Amphibia; order Anura; family Pipidae; genus Xenopus; species Xenopus borealis. The sequence continues at coordinate 91,253,818 of CM044435.1, read as the reverse complement.
TAGGGAAAAGGATATATTGCATCTAACTGTCATTGAATATCTGACATCCAACTCCAGCATTAAGACATAATGAAGAGAAACAGTGCAGCAGTTAAGACTGACTGAAGTTTATCAGAGTGCAAGTCACATGACCGATGAAACCGTATTTATTTAATATGAAAAAAAATCTGTTCTTTTGAAACATGGATTTCAGTGCAGAATTCTGTTGGAGCAGCACTATTAACGGATGCGTTTTGAAAACAAAACAAAAAAAAGTTTTCCCATGACAGAATTCAGCCCAGTGCCCACAAGAGCTAATACATATACGAGTGCCTCCGGTGACCAATTGCAAGTGCCAGTGTTTCATCATAGCCGTCCGGCTGTTCTTTGTGTAGCACACAATTCATGCATATAAACCTCCAGTAAATGATATAGAGGCCAAAACAGATTGCTTCCTTAAAGGAGTACTAAACTAAATGGGAAGAACATTTCCTGGTTGATGTTTCTTTCTCTTGTATGATTTGGGTTTTCCCAGTTTAGCTGTATTTGTAAAATGTTTCTCTGGTCGATTTTGTGAAGTTAATTGTAATGTATTAATCCTAGTGAGCGCCGCAGTTCTGCAAAATTGTTGTAAGATTACTTACTTATCTTTGAGCAGCATCGAACACCATTTTGTAGAGAGATTACAGTTCAGTTCTATATGTCTGAATAATGGTATTCATGATTTTTGCATTATTGTAAATCCATTTTACCTCCTCTATTTTAACTATTCTATCTACATGGATTGTAAGCTCACAAGCAAGGGTGACCCGTTTGGTTTCTTTCTTAGTGTTATCCTACAGGATATAAGTTTCTCTTTGTTTATAACTTGCTCATGGGACTGCTGTATATGAATAAAAGTAGCTCAGCCACATGAAATATTCCTGGAGCATCCCATGCAGTTATGTTTTGCAACAGCTCAATATACACACACTGATATAATGTATCTATTATGGCCAAAGTGGTCACCATCACAGGGCAGGGGTGGCCCAGCAGAAGACCAGGGGAAAATGGTTTAATGCTGATCACACACAAGAGCCATATTCAGAAGGCTTACAATGTACCATTCAAATGGGCATCACATAGAACCTTTCATACAAAGACTGTCTATATGGCCCTCTTACCCATTATCGATATATATCAAGGACATACTAATACTACTTTAAAAATGCATTCCCCTTTAAACAAAACAGGGATTGTTTGTCCATATATTGCAATATATTTAAGCTGGCCAACTACGTCAAAGTCATCCCATATCTGGACAGTCCTACGCTCAATTTTCATCTGATTCATTAAGAATTATATTGTTTCATTATACATTTTACAAAAGGGACTAAGTTTTACCTGCAACTTACCTTCTTTCAACATCAAAACTCTGAAATGGTTGTCCTTTTATTAGCCACCACTAGGATCACCTGACTATAGCTGGGAATAATGGGAGCTACAACATGGAGCTGGCCACTGCTCCTGTATAAACTATAACAAACTATAACAAAATGGAACTATGTGCTCATCACTACATTTTAAACCATAAGGCAGGGGTGCAGTGTAGCTTCTTTGTAGCTCACTGCACAAAACGTCTCAATGTCATTAAAGGGGATCTATTGAGGCTTCACCTCTTTGATATAAGAAACTTTCTAAATCTAATGAATAAAAAATTCTGTACCATTTATGAAATAATCAAGTCAATAGAGACAGGTTTCTCTGAGAGGGAGAGTGAACAGTACCTTGATTATTTCATAAACAGTAAGGAATTTTTAATTTAATTTATTTTAGGGATGCACCGAATCCATGATTCTGTTTCAGGATTCAGCCAAGATTTGCCCTTTTTTGGCAGGAAGTACCTGGTTGATCCAAATTAGAAAAACCATGCGACTGTCCACAATCAAGGAAGTAAAAAAAGTGTTTAACCATCCCTACAGTATTCAGAAAGTGATATTTTAGCAAGATAAAGCTTATTAAATTAAAATTTTCATGATAGTATCCCTTTAATGTATCAATAATGTGTTGAGTGCAGAGGACCTCTTTTCTTTTTCTGGATGGATGTTGTGGCTCATTGCACCCCTGCCTAATAGTTTAAGATTCAGTGGTGAGCACAATATTCCATTTTGCTATTGCTATTCATTCCCCCTTTCCCATTCTGCGGTTAGCCTGGAACCTAACCATTTTTCTTCCTGTTTCAGGGAGCACAGCAACCACTGCCTGCTTCAAGTCCATCCAGCAGCCGACCAACCACTAGCAGTGAAAAAAAGAGGAAAGAGCCCCGGGAAAAGGAGAAGGAAAAGAATTCATGCATCCTTTTGTAACGGCTAAAATCTGAGGAGCTTTACAAAAAGAAGGACAGTAGGTGAAGGAAACCTACTGAAGACCCCAGTTCTTATACCATCGGTGCCTGATAACCCCTCTCTGTTTCAATGGGGAATTTGTTACAGACATTCTGTAGACTTTAGCACTTACTACTCATATTTATTTGGAACACATGTCACATTACCATTGCCAAGAAGTACAGCGCATACAACCTATATATTCTGGAATTAGCCCTCTTTTCTACAATATTTATATGCTTCACTTTTATCATTAATAATAAAATGTATTTAACTCTTAATAGAGGGAGAGAGAGAGGAATATAGTTTGTTTTCCCATCAGAAACACTAATGAAAGCAATGGATTGCTGAAGCCTGCAGTGGAGATGCTGAGAAAAAGATTTAGAAAAGGACAGAGACTGAGATGCTGATTTCACATCAATATTTGATTCATCCCCACGGAGGAACATCATCACAAGATCAATTGATCAGCCACAATCTCTTGCTCAGAGGAAATCTACAACTTTTTCACTGTAACCAATATTAAGGAAATGTATACTCCAGAGCCATCACTGTGTCTGGGTATTATTCCCAAAATGTCAGGTTTTAATGTTTTCTGACAAAATCCACTTTTAACAGAATGGACCAGAACAACAACGTCTTTGTTTTGTGTGTGTATATATATATATATTTATATATTGTTCCACAGGAAGTCTAGTAGAGCTAAGTGATTCGATTGTGTGCGGCTTTGTGTGTAGACAGTTGGAACCTTGAAATGATTTGCCTTTAAGACCATTACTATAGCTCCTGCTGTGCCTGAGCACCAAACCACTAAGTTTATGCTTTATTGACAGCACTCTTAAGATTAAGGTCAGGGCAGTTTATATCAGTAATGTTGATATGCTTCAATTAGTGGGTGAGCGAAGAAGGGATCAAACTGAAAAAGTGACCCAGATGTATTTTGAGCAGAGCAGTGCAATCTGTAGCGATATCTGGTTTACTGAAGAAATGTACCAATTTTGTCAATAGTATTTCTCTTTCATTTTTTACTCTTAAAGTGGAACTTACATTGATATAAGCATGCACCCAAACTCTAGTGCAGCTTTATTAAGAAGAAGAAGAGTCACAACTCAGCCATACTGTTTGTCATTATAGTACGGCAAAAAAAACCCAATAACAAAACCCCTTACCCTATACACCCCCTCCCTGCTCCCCCCCCAACCTAAGTGTTAACTTCCCTAATTATTTAATCACCTATAGGTGCAGATTCAGAGCAGTGGAGCTCACGGGTACCATCTTCAGCTCTTCAGACCTCTTTGGGAAGCCATATCAGTGCATACAGCAGAGTTGAAGGGGCTGCTGCCGCCTGATGCAGCAGCCCCAACGCCGCCCCCCTTCCCACTCCATGCTTAAAAATCAGCGTTGGAGCAGTATCGCTAGTGCATTGTGTGCAATTGCGCTCTCTGTACTAGCAGAGCCGAAATTCCAGGTTAAAACCTGGAAATTCGTCTCTTAAAGTTACAAGAGGCCGCCCCTTGAGGCAAGGTTCTCGCCTTGCTTTATGGCAGGAGCAGCCCTGAGTGCATACAAAGTTAGAGGAGTCTTCTGGTTCGGGACAACTGCACATGCACCTGACTGAAGAGCTGGAAGATGACGCTCATGATCTCTGCTGCACTGAATCTGCACCTATAGGTAAGTAAAGAATTGGGGGCAATTACAGGCGTTAACTATAGGCTGAGGGGGAGCATGGACTATGTAGGGCAGGGGGTAGTAATTTTTATTAGTAGGGGGTTTGGTTCCCCTTTTAAGGTGCTGAAACCATGGGATAGCAAAGAAGAATTGCTAAACCCATCAACTTTATATGAAATCTGAATTATATAAATTGGAGAACAACCGCAGGTGCATTAGACCACGTATGATTTTGAGTGCAATCAACGCTTTTTTTTTACGTACAATGCAGCTTCTCCTCCCCCCGTAATTGCTGTTGCCAGGGAAAGATTTGCCTTACATAGTATAGTGCAATGTGTGATAATTGAGGCCAAGTGCTGTGGGGTTGCTGTCTGCTTCGTAGGTGGCAGTAGTAAGGGCCGTATTTATATTAAGGCACACGAGTGCCTGTGCCTAGGGCGGCAGGTTTTGGAAGGCATGCCTCGGGTGCCTATAGTTGTATTTTTAATTAAAAAAAAACATGGCCCAGTTGAAGTGCTGGGGGCGAGGGGCTGCTTTTTGAGCAAGTGACGTCACTTCTGGCGCACTGACAGCACACGCCGTGTGTAGGGGCGTATTTTGGTCTGATGCCTTGGGCAGTTCTGGCAGTAGCTCAAGGACTCCATTGTGTCAATTTATGCAACTGCTAAAAATGCAGAACGGGGCGGGATGAAGGCAGCAGCAGTGCAATTATATAGGAGCGCAAGGAGCAGAGGTTGATGAACCTTCCATTAACGAATGGCATTTTTCGAGCAATGGACTACAGCCTAACTGGCCGCCTATTTACTCTTGTGGAGGGTCACTCATCACAATTCTCCCTAATGTCAGTAGGAGCCCACCCTGCTTTAATTTACTGGGAGTCGCCACTTGTAGGGGCCAGAGCTTTACAGGTACATTTCATTTTGTAATTGTGTTGTATTAAAATGTTGATTGCTTTACAGTTATTTATTGTACTTCATGTTACGAGAACGGTCATTTTACATGCAACCAGAGTGCATTTGTGAATGTGATATTAGCAGTAAAGTGGTTAAAGCTTCCATTGGAAATCCTTCCAGAAGTTCTCTACTTGGTTTTGTTCATTCCTTTTGCTTACAACTTCATTCTCTTGCCTTCACTTGCCAACATTTTATTGCTTCATGTATAGGGATGTCCAGCTTGTAGCTTTCTGTCTGTCAGGATGTCCTTCAGCTACAGCTACATTCAGTTTGACACCAATGATTATGATATGATCTTCCTGCTAACACTGGATGCTTTTGATTGAATTTCTGATACAGTTTCAGATGCAGAAATTAAAGTCCTCCAAGAACAGAGTTTCCCAACCAGAGGATCATGAGTAACGTTACTCACCAACCCCATGGATCTTGCCCCAGTGTCCTTAAAGTTATACCGACACGTTCCTATAAAAATAGGAACGTGTTGGTATCAATGAAGGGAAGCTGCATGCAAAATATAAGCAGCTGAAAGTCTCCCAAAGCCACCCCCAGCCCAGTGAACCTTATTCATTGCAACCCTCTGACACCATGAAGTCATCTTGCCGAGTTGTTTCAGTTACGCTGGGCTGAGGGAAGAGTGATCCCTCCATAGGCTGGAGTCTGCTTCCATTTGTAATTAGCCTATGGAGGGATTGCTATTTTTATAAGAACGTGTCCTTATCACTTTAAAGGAGAATCCAACCTGTATTGACTTCTCCTTCTTCCCCCAGCCTACCTCCCCATCCCAAGGCAAATGCCCCCTATTTTTTATTTACCGCTCCTGCAGATTTGGGCCACGGGAGTTTAAGGCAGCCATCTTCTTTCTTCTTTTTTGTAAGTTTTGGTACATGCACAGTTGGAGGAGATTTCTGGACCCGTCGAAAGACACAAAAATTTCAGAATTGTTTTTGGCAAAGAAACTTACGAAGAAGACTGAAGAAAGAAGATGGCTGCCTCGAACTCCCATGGCCCAAATCTGCAGGAGGGGTAATTGCCCCGGGGGGGGGGGGGGTAATGGCCCCGAATGTGCACGAGAGGTAAGTTTTCATGCTTGGGGAGCCCTTGTGCAAGTACAACTGAGGGATCCGACTTGTTATTCTTTTTAGATACTAGAGAGCACGTTGTAACATAGCTCCTATTAACTACTTGCAGAACACCCCAGTTTAAAGACTGGTATGTTCATTACAGATATTGCATTGCACCCACATAAGCTAGGGATCTTGAAAGGGATGTCTATTGTATTTTATACTGGGTTTCTTTTACAGCAAGTTATCCTTTTATATTTCTCTGTGATGTACACATGTAGCCAATGTCTTTCTCTTCTCTTTTATCTTCTGCTTTTGTGTAAGCAGATCTTTCTAGTGTAGTGCTTGATAAATTCCTGTATACTGTTTTGACAGCTGTTATACTTACACTGTTATATAGTGCTAATAGATGGTAATGTGACTTCACTTCTGGTTTTATTTCTTATAGAAAATGTGCTTAACTTAAAGGAGTAAACACCATGCCCTCCTCCCCCGGGTCTACTTCCCCCCCCCC
>CM044435.1:91229733-91240533 GCA_024363595.1 Xenopus borealis | reverse complement strand
GGGGGGGGGGGGGGGAAGCCAACCCCTCCCCTGTGTAGGCCTCCCTGGGCAAATTACCCAATATTACCCCCTCCTTCCAGGTCTTGTCCAGCAGAGTTCCCAGGAGCCATCTTTTTTCACGCATCCTGTACTGACTGGCATTTTCAGGCACATGTGCAGCGCAAGGAATCTGCTGGTGTGGAGCTACTGCGCCAAATGTCAAAGTTACCAATAATTTTTGGCATGTGTGAAGTAGCTCTGGCAGATTCCTCGTACTGTGCAAGAATTAAAAAAAAAAAAAAAAAAGCAGATCAATACAGGATGCAGAATAAAAGATTGTGCCTGTGATCTCTGATGGACAGGACCTGGAAGGGTGGGTAACTTAAAGAGGACCTGTCACCTTGAGTAAAATATTTCTTTTCCCTCCTTAGTAAAACCCTTTAGTCAGCTGTTTTTGTCTATATCTGAAACGGATTAGAAAATATCCTTCATGTAAAAAGGGCTTCATAGGAGCTGCCATGTTTAAACACCCCTTTGTTTTCCGTGTGTGGGCTGTGCCAAACTGCCAAATCTCATTCATGCTTAGTCAGAGTATACTCTATGATAGACAAGCTCTGTATAACTCATGTTACACCAGGACTTGATATTCTATGGGAATTATCTGAAACACCTTCTATTGTTCTATTCAGATTGTGTGGGCTACTCCAGCCACTAACAACTGCACAAACTGGTGATATCGTGAGAGGAGTCTGCAGTACGGATTCTACCCATGATGCTTTGCTCTCCTGACTTTCTGGAAAGTCAGGGCTTCAGTTAGTGTCTCATGCACATTTGAAAAGTAGTTATAAATTGAGACTTGGTGAGATTTGAGCATAATAGGGGTATGTGGTTTGTTTTAAAAGTTTTATTTCCTTCCTAGTGTTAACTCAATCATGACAGGTTTCCTTTAAGTTTGGTGCATTTGCCCCAGGGGGTTCCCCCTAACAGGTTGGATCCTCCTTTAAGGTTGAAGCTCAAATGCACTAGCGATTTAGCAGAACACCACAAGATCAGCAGCTTAGTGAAGTGAAAAGGACAACTGTTCCAACTTACCACATGCTTTGTTAGATTCTGGTTGACTTTGATTATGTTCTTAGCCATATGCTTCATGACCACAAGCAAGTCACCTTCTGTGTAGCCTGTGTAATAGTGTTGAGTAGTACCCTAGAATAGAAGAGGTAATGAGCTTGCTTCTGCTATTTTGCAACATGTGAAAGTAGAAAAGGCATGAGGCTTACCCAGCTTCCCTGGCAAAGAATTTTTTGAGATAGGCAGAGTGCAGCCGCTGCAATTTCTGAAGGCTTGAAGTGGACCATTTCATAGTCTACTAGTGTAAGCTCCATCAAATATTTTGCAAGAGTATGTTGCTCTGCATCAGCCTAGATTATGAAACAAGCTTTTGTTAGCTTTTGTTTAACTTTAAGAGGATCATCTATTGACCCCCACCCATTCCTTGCTTGTCAGTCAGTATCTACACCCCCTCTTTGCTTGCCTCAAGTCCTGCCCAGTGGCATAGTTCAGAGGAAATGATCTCGGGAACATTAGTTTCTCCCATATAAGTTGTAAAATAGGTGGTTAAAACCATTACAAATGCTATATGCCAAGTGACCTCTCCAGGGTGCTTTCATAGAAATGTACTGACATTAAGTAAGCTGTATGGCAACTTTATTATAAAGAACCGTTATCCGTTTCCTCTCATTTTTTTTTTTTTAAGAGCAACCACTTATTTTCAGTCTTAGTACTCAAATATAACCAACAGAACAGTGTGCTGATGGCAGGCCCCTCCCATACAATTGTGGGGTGGGGGGGAAATCAGAATTTAAAGTTCAGCATTCAAATAAAAGTTTGATATAGGCTGTGCACAATAAAAAGGTTTTAGAGTTAGGCAGAAATTTTACTTATAAAGACTGGATTATATAAACACACTATATTATAGAACCCAACATCCTATTTTTCAGCTCACCAACTCAGTCTGTGACTAAAGGAGAATGCAGCCTGTAATGGGGGAGGAACTGACCACTGAACCAACAGGCCTCTAGGGTTCATGACAGCCATCTTCTGTCTTTTGTAATTTTTTGGCGCACATGCAGTTGGATTTGAGCCTGAACAACTGCACATGCACCAAGAGAAATCGCTAAGCTTTCTAAAAAAATTTTTGGAAGAGTGTCTTAGTGCAGTGGATCAGGTTCAGAAATCTTGCAACTGCACATGCACCAGTCTACTTACAAAGACCAAAGTAGTAAGATCTGCAGGAGGGTCAAGTAAAGTATGGGCATTGCCTGGAAGGAGGGGGGTTCTCTTCATTACAAGTTGAATTCTTCTTTAAGGGGGGGTTCACATGGGACACAACTGTTGGGTGAGTTTGCAATCGATACTCTGCATTCTGCTCAGATTTAAAAAAAAAAAAAAAAAAAGTTATGACTCATGTGACCCCACTCAAACTCACTAATTGGTTACTGCTTGGTCACCAGAAACAACCAACTATTGGAAATATTTTTCATTTTGCACAGCCTATCCATTCACCCAGTTTTTATACTGTGCATTTCCTTTATGTTGCGTATATTTACACTGCAAGATTTTGAAGCCCGTCTCAGGAAGTGGAGAGGCAACGGCCGTCCAAGGTCAAAGTTGAGGACTCTGAGGATAATCATTTCCATTTCTCTGATTTGAGATGCAGTGTAGGCATTATCAGTGATATAAACAAAGTCCGCAACCTCTGGGGTGTACATCTCTTCATATTTGGAAGCAACTAGTAGTGAAGTAACACCAACCAACTGAAGTTTGCTGCGGGAGACTGGCTGAACCTAGATTGGAGAACAAGGTTTTGGCAGTGGTTAGAAAAGTGACAATTTTAGTCAAGAAAATGAGCAGACTTTATATTTTTTTCTATGCACACCAGTAATGGAAACAAAAAACAGGGAAAGTATTTTATAAGGGTAAATCTCACAAGGAAGGAGAAAACCTCCAGCTTTGTTTTAAGCATTTTCAGCACAAGCCTGTTGCAGATTAGGGTATAGGTGTACCAGTCTGGTAACCCTCCCTGCATTCACAACTCCCACCACTAGTGTCAGACAGTGCCACATACAAAAGTTTAAGGTTACTGCACAGGCAATTGAAAAGAAAGAAATCCATGCTTACTTGCAAGAAGCGATCCATAATTGCAACACCCATATATAAGGTCTCCTGGAGAAGCTGAAACCTAGAATGCACTTGAACAAGCCAGTCAACCAGGATAGCTCTCATACGCTCATTAATCTCTTTTCCTTCCAGATAGCATTGCCGTACAGATTGTTGGCCCTAAAAAAAAAAAAAAAAATTATATATATATATATATATATATATATATATATGCAGAGTATGGCCAAGAGACTACTTCCCAGTTAAGATCCAAGCCACTCCTGAAGAGACATCAGTTTTCGGCTGATAATGTTTTAAAGGAATTGTTCAGTATAAAAGTAAAAACTAGGTAAAGAGAGGCTGTGTAAAAATGTAATGTATAAAGGCTGGAGTGACCAAGTCTAACCTAACAGAACACTACTGTTGCTCTTCAGCTCTTTGTTTACACTGACTGGGTCATAACTGTTGCTCACTGAACAGTTATGTCCCACATGGTCCCCCTTTAAGTTGCTGACTAACTCAGATTTAGAGAGCTGAAAAGCAGGAAGTTGTGTTGTATCCCGTTATGTTAGACATCCAATCACACCAGCCTTTATTCATTACATTTTAGTCTAAATATTAGAAACATTTTTTATTTTGCACAGCCTATTTCTTTACCCAGTTTTATTTTTACCCTTAACTGTACCTTTAAGATGTGCAGCTATTTCTTGGTTAGCAGTGGAGTGAATGTGAATATTGTATATTTGCAAGAGCTTCTTTACTGGAACAAGAGCAACAGAGTGCCACAATGTAGTGTACTAGCATCCTTGCACAAGTGCATTACAGCCAGGTGATCCTAGCCATAATCTTTGAGATTATATAGTTTAACAGCTGCTTGTAGCATCATACAAGAAAGGCCCTTACTTCCAGTTGCTTTAGGTAGTTATAGATGTCCATTACATAGTCACTGCACAATTGAGGGTTGCCACCATCATCTGCATCAATGTCTTCCACACTGGTCAAGACATCAGAGAATGCCTGGCACAGCTCTTCCTCTTTCATAGACACATCCATTGGCACAGGGGAAGGCACCTGGTAAAACACACCATGGTAATAAATGCTTGAAATCTAAACACTAGCTGCTTAAAGAACAAGTAAATTTTTTTTTCCATCTGTAAATTTCCTCTAAACAGCCCCCCAGATTAATGTACCTTAGAGATTCTGACACCTGAAATTAAACTTTTTACATCTATTATAATATTGGCTTTGAAAGCTACTTCTAACTTTGCCATAAAGTATTTGCATGATGCTTTTACATTACCTGTCTGATCCCCCATGTTCCTGTATGAGGGGGCTGGCTGCCATATTTGTGCAGCAGGCATCTGTTAGTACCATCTCAGTCTGTTAGTTACAGTTTGTAATGTTAGGTTGGCATGGTCAGAGTGTCAGAGAGTCAGGCTTAGAAGTTTCAGATAACAGTTATATACAAAAACAAACCTCTCAGCAAAAAAATGATCAATATGACCTATAGGTAACCATTAATGTACATTCATTTGTTAAAATTTATTTTTTTAGTGTCAGTATCACTTTAAGGTGGCCATACACGGGCAGATAAAAGCTGCTGACAGACTGTTGGCAGCTTATCGGCTCGTGTGGGGGGCCCTCCGACGGGCTTTCTCGATCGATGTCTGGCCGAAAGTCGGCCAGATGTCGATCAAGCAGGATTAAAAATCCCATCCGATCGTGGCCGCATCTGTTGGTTGATGCGGTCCCGCGATCCGACCGCCCGTACTGATCCGAAAGTTGGGGCCCACGATCGGATCAGCCAGATATCGCCCACCTCAAGGTGGGCATATCAGGGAGAGATCAACTTGCTTGGCAACATCGCCAAACAAGCGGATCTCTACGTGTATGGCCACCTTTAGTCCCTGCTGCAAGTCTGCTCTGGTTTCTGTGTTATCAGCAGCTTATTTCCCCTTCTTCCTGGTGCAGAGTGAAGCCCCACCCCTTAGCTTACTGAGCTGACCTTATCTCTATGACTAGTCATGGTGATCATTTGCATACTGTGACAGAGCAGAGACCAGAGAGGAAGGGGAGCCAGTGTGTGTAGCACCAGCAGCTTTTTTTTCTCCTCATGTGCACTCCCTGCTCCTTCTGGTTCATTCCATATCACAGCAGCACTGACAGGAATATTTCTCTGACACTGCTCATGTACTGTAGGTAAAGTAACAGCCCTTTCTCAATTTATAACACATTTTATAATGCTATTGATTGATTGATATGCCTGATCTTCTGTCTGGTTAGGTAAAGAATAAAGCGAATTTTTTACTGAGTTTGATTAACTCATTCATGTGTCCCTTTACTGATCAATTTATGTACAAAGCTATTAGATTTTTTCTTTTTCCATTTCTGCATACTGACATAGATTAACTATGGTGCTTGTGCAAGTGATTGATAATAAATCAGCTCCCCCAGCCTCCTCAACAGTTATAATGGCAAGTGGGGATTTTATTTAGAATCAGAATGGCAGCCTGTTCTGGGAGTTGTTCATTACAGTGAATGTTCAGAGCCTTATGCAAGAAATTTTAGTGATGCTGGGGAAAGTAACTTACTAATCATTTAGGGTACAGTGGAATGTGTTAGAATTAGATTGGCAGTAAGTTGTGGCATTTGTAATTCATAGTAAAGGTTCAGGGATTTGTGCAGAGAGTGCACATGAGAAAAAAGAATACTGCTGGTGCTGCACACACTGGCTCCCTCTTCCTCTCTATTGTGTAACAGCAGCAAATGGACTGCTCAGTAAACTAAGGGGCGGGGCTTCACTCTGCACCAGGAAGAAGGGGAAACAAGCTGCTGATAAAACAGAAACCAGAGCAGACTTGCAGCAGGGACTAAGGTACATTAATCTGGGGGGAGCAAATTTACAGATAGAAGAAAATTTACTTTTCCTTTAAAGGATAAGGCAAGTTAAACTAAAGTAGGGTAGAAATGGTTTACATGATGTTTTGTGCTTGTGTACCAGCCCAAGGCAATCACATCCCTTTAGCAGTAAAGATCTGTGTCTTGCCAGTAGATGCCCCAATAGCTCCCCATCTTTTCTGGGGATTCAAATGCTCTGTGCTGCTGTTGGTTACTGAGCTTAGGGACAGATTCAAAATACACAGTACATGTGGAATACAACAGTCAGTATAAGGCCGATTAGTAATCAATACAGATTACTGCATGGCAGCACATAAACCAGTGCAACTAGCATCAGAATTTAATAATTAGCCCTGTAGCATTTGCTTATATTACCGGCCAACCTAATTTTCTGCTTGATAATTAGTGACGACCCCTAAGCTTAGCTTCTCAACAGCTGCTCAGAGCCCACTGAGCATGTGAGTGTCACAGATACTTTCCAAGATGGTGACCCCCTGTGACAAGTTTGAAGTCCTGGATCATTGCTGCTGTTGACAAGCTGAGACTTTAGGTTAGTGCAATAAGTTCAGTATATAAAACATGCCATTTTTAGTCCTATTCATTTTTTGGGTTTCCTTGTCCTTTAAGAAATCAGAAACACTTACTTTGGGGTGAGCTTCAACTACTGCCGATTTCACAGGTACAGGCTTTGGTTTAACATTTGCAGCTTTAGTTGCCGTGGTCTTTGAAGGCTTTGCCACAACATTGGAAGGCTGCTAAAGAGAACAGTGTTAACTGTAGCTTGTTATATGAAGGCCAGGTCTAACCAAGCAGAGAAGAAAGTTATACCTTAACAGCAGGTGGTTTTCTTCGCACTGTCACTTTGTTGCCAATTTCACCCAAAGCAGCTCTTTTGCTATGGATTCCAGCTTTGGACCGCATTGTGCCCCCGAGGATATTATCTGCTTCACGGGGAATCTGGAGGGAACAGGCCAATTGAAGAAAGCACAACAGTTACTACTGTCTGTAAAATGTCCCCATCTCCAACCCACCCCCCCCTTCAAGTACTGTTGGCTTGTGTTTATCTGCTCAGAAATAGCAAACTCTCCTAGAAGCACAGCACATGTTCTTCATTTTACAGTACTACAATAATGTAGATTAAACATCTTGAAAGTTGAAAGTTTATAAACAGTGTACTGCACTGTAAATACAACAGCCGTTGCTCCATAAAAGGGAAATACTCATTTAAGCATAATTCAATAAAACCTCATCATTCGCTCTATCATTGAGCTAGAGCTTTTAGGTAAACGGCCAGCTTTTGTCCAAGCTATATTATAGCATACAGTGAAGAGTGAATGCCAATTGCACTATCCACAGACAGGGTAAGCTTGACTGCCTGCAGCTGCAGGACTGATCAGTAGTTAGCACTCAGGGGTTTAAAGGACCAGTAAACCAATATATTATAGAAATGTAATAAACCACTACCATGCACTATTAGAATATATTTTAGATTCCAGTAACATTGAGGCAGTGACCAGTTCACTCTGCATTTCCAAGATACACTTACACCTATAACTATTTACTCAGCCAGATCACCAATATTGAGCATAAATAAATAGCATACTAAACGAGGAAACTTCAGAAAAGCGACGCGTGTGTGTAGTGCAGGCGACTTCATTACAGAGGAAGGGAAGACAACCTCGCCAAAAGAGTTTTTTTTTTTAATCAAAATGAATCAGTTAATAGTGCTGCTCCAGCAGAAATCTGCACTGAAATCCATTTCTCAAAAGAGCAAACAGATTTTTATATTCAGTTTTGACATCTGACATGGGACTAGAAAAACAACAGCCTGCCAGAAAGCAGTTGCCTCCTAAAGTGCTGGCACAAGTCACATGACTGGGGCAGCTGGGAAATTGACAAAATGTCTAGCTCCATGTCAGATTTCAAAATTGAATATAAAAAAAAATCTGTTTGCTCTTTTGAGAAATGGATTGCGAGAAATGGATTTCAGTGCAGAAGTCTGCTGGAGAAGTACTATTAACTGATGCGTTTTGAAAAAAACATGTTTTCCCATGACAGTTTGCCTTGAAGCAATATCAGTGGGACATGGATTTTAACTATTGAGTGCTGTTCTTAGATCTACCAGACAGCTGTTATCTGGTTACCTTACCATAGTTCTGTTAGGCTGCTGGGGGGGGGGGATAAATGTAAGTTGTGTTATCACTCAAACTTGCAGTACAGCTTAAGTTTATCAGAGCACAATTCACATGACTTGGGGCAGCTGGGAAACGGACAATGTGTTTATCCCCGTGTAAGATTTCAAAATTAACAAAAAAAAAAATTATATAAATTGTTTGCTCTTTTGAGAAATGGATTTCAGTGCAGAATTCTGTAGGAGCAGCACTATTAACTGATGCATTTTGAAAGAAAATTTCCCCCATGACAGTATCCCTTTAATGGAGTCTCAAAACATGGCAGAATTTGTCAACATAAAGGCTTAGCTACAGGCCACACAGAAGTGCAAACAAGTAGTTCACTTTAGTGTTACTGATGACTGTGCATATTAAACAACTAGGCTAAACAAATACTCTGTAGTCGACATATAAAGTAGCTCTGTATACACACCCCACAACAAGCAAAAGTAACAGCAACAACAAATAATTGATATAATGCACTGTTCCCTGCACTAGCAAAACTGGAGTGTTTGCTTCAGAAATCCTATTCTAGTTTATATAAACAAGGTGCTGTGCAGCCACAAAGGCTCAGATTAATAAGGTCTGTAGTGGTATTCTACAGAGTGTTAACCGATCTGTGCCTTTTCCAGCTTAAATACTTGCCCCCATTTCTACAAAATGATTTTAGTGAAGCAAACTCTGTTGAATATTTCTGCAAAAACGCCTAATCCCTCCCTCCCCACTTCCTGAATTCCCAGGCTGTGCCAGCTCTCAGCTTACTGCATGACAGGAACCAATCAGCAGCTAGCAGGACCTCATAGGGAACTGAAGTCTGTCTGCAGGGCTGCAATTGGCTGTCCCCCTCCTACTGTGCTTCTAGCAGGGACCATTAGGACACTCCAACCCCTCATTTGAAACAGACAGGGACTAGGGTTGCCACCTGGCCGGTATTTTTGATGGCTGATCCCAATGTTATTAATAGGAAAAAAAGATAAATATATAGGAAGGCCGGTATATTTTTCAGGAAAAGGTGGCAATTCTAACAGGGACCAGAGAACATCTACAGGGAGCTCTAATAAAGGGGCTATTTTTTTAAAGAGAATTCATTTTTAGCAACATGTAAAAGCAATACCATATATTAATTACCTACAAAAGTAGGGTTTTTTCTCCCCTTTATCCTATAGGTCTCCTTTAAAGGAGAATTCAACCTGTACTGTTTAGGCCCCCTCCCCCCAGGCAAATGCCCCTAACATGTTACTTACCCCTCCTTCCACATCCCGTCCAGCAGTGTTCACAGGCACCATCAATCAATTTTCTTCCTGTACTGACCAGTGTTTTTGGGCACATGCACAGCACAAAAAACCATAACTGTCAGGCACATGTGCAGTAGCTCCATACTGGCAGACTCCTCCAAATGCAGTTGATTTAGAACCCAACTTTCAGGGCATGCACAGTAGCTCCACATCTGCAGATCCCTCATACTCTGCATGTATCCAAAAACACTGTTCAATACAGGAAGAGCAGTCGAGACAAGATGGCACCTGTGAACTCTGCTGGACAGGACCTGGAAAAAAGTACAAGTAATAAGTTAGGGACATTTGGGGGGGCAGGTTCCCCCACCCCCAACGTTGAATTATCCTTGAACTGTTATCATGCAGTCCAACAGTAAATAATAGTGGTTTCGTTTTTTGGTTACTGTTCCTTTAACCTCTGTAAGCTACAACCCTGCTCGTGTACAGACATAAGCACTAGCAGCAGACCGGAAGTGTGCCTACGCCTGACACCCTCCAATACACCAGAAGATATAAAGAGCTGTCCCCACATCTCACATGAGGCTTGCTGCTGCTATGCGAAAGCACAAAGAAACGGCTTTACTTACTGCAGCCCGACGAGTAGCCATCTGCGGGAAAAGAACGTTTAAAACCGACCGATAAAATCTAAAGATAATACTCCTGAACCCGCCACGGCCCAGGATCACGAAGACTCTGTAACACCTATAACCAGCGCTAGCCTAGCAAGCATTTTAAATATCGCTTGCTGCACTCCCATTGGACACGGTGTCTGCGTGTGCCTGAATCTGATTGGCTACGCGGAGCCATGGCAACACATCTCGCTGCGTATCCTCCTTAACAGACTAATGGTGTCCTGCGCACAAACATAATGCTTATGGCTGCAGCAATATATTCGTGCATTAATATAATAATGCGTAATGAATGGTAATTATTTCATTCCTTCGTACAGTAGTAAATTCTAAGTCTCACGATATTTAGAGACGGGCCCCTGAGAATTCTGGGAAATACCGCTCGTACGTAGGAACGTAGCGCGCATAGTTTTTTTTTTTATATAGGTGTTGGTGTAGCATGTACTTCAAACGCTTTCATGCCTCCCCAACATTTTGGAAATGGAAAGGGGGACAAAAAAAAATCTGCCTCAAATTTTGACCACGCCCCCTAATTACCAAAATGTGCCAGATTCTGAATGTTTCAACACATTTCTGTAGTTTTTATGTTTTATTACAGTTTTACTAGAGAAGGTCTACTAATGAAATTGTCCTGTTACAACAAATGTATCAAGTATCTATTCTGGGCTTTCTGCCAAGAGCCAATTAAGTTAG
>CM044435.1:91210201-91223931 GCA_024363595.1 Xenopus borealis | reverse complement strand
CCCCCCAGGCTGCCCCTACTCTGCCTACCCCTATTTCCAGCCCTGCTCACAGGTATTGCAAACAGGACAGCCTTGAGGGCAAGGTGTTAACCAGGTTTTCAGCCTCCCTTCATTATTTTAGGGGAATGTACACCCCATTCACAAAGAAAAGCCTTACTTGTATGAAATCTCACATTTTGTTGTGGTTAGCTTTTTTGCTTGCATGTAATTATATATTAACTATTTATTAATATTAATAGTTTATTGGGGGGGGGTTCAGTTATGCTAGTGCATTGGTATACATCTTCAGTCTGTCTTTGCCAGTCATCCCAAACACTGACATACCAGTAGAGTAGAGTTTAAAAAAAAAAAAAATTACAATATACCATATACTACTGTGTAGCCATGCAAGCGTAGGCTATGCAGTATATACATACTGAAGAATCCAGTTGTATACTACTGAGCTGATCTGTTTTGTATCCTGTGCCTTTTCTCCTTGTTAATATAAACTATTGTAGCGTTTTACCATTGTAGCACAACAGTATATTAGATTTTCATTACTTCTAAAAAGACTCCTTTTTTGGGGTTAATTGACAATATTTGCCTAGATTCCACAGATGTGGCTGTGAAATGCATCAACTAATGGAACAAATTGCAACCATTCCAAATCCAAATTTGTGGAAGGTGAACAGCCCCTTTAGGTGCAAAAAAAAAAAACAAAAAAAAAAAATTCAATGTAATTCAAATTTCCATGAAGATTGGAATTCAGGTGGATATTAATTTTACTTTGAGAGTCTTATACTACCCATGAACCAGTCACTTTAAGAACAACCTCTTAATAGTTATTCTAATGGATTCCCTTAAAATAGTATGTCAATTGGTAAATATTCCCCTCTTCAGATAACCACATTTTATTTTTTTTCTAGACGGAGGAACACATTCCTATAAGTTGCAGGCTTTAGTATCCATCAGCATTTAAATATTCCAAAAGCAGGACATGCTATATCAGGGGTCCAACCTTTTTTCCCCACCCATGAGCCAGTCAAATGTAATTTGGAAAGCAACATAAGCATGCAAAACATTTCATGGGAGTGCCACATTTGAACTGTGATTGGCTATTGGTAGCCCCTATGTGGACTGGGCGCTTACAGGAGGATCAGTGTGGCATTAGTGTGGCATTAGTTTCATGCAACTAAAGCTTAATATTAAGCCAGGAATTCAAATAGAAGCACCTGCTTTGAGGCCACGGGGAGCAACATGTATGGGAGCAACATGTAGCCCTTTTCTACCTGATAACTACAATATTCTGCAGTGGCCTGCCTAATTAGGAACCACTGAGAGGTAGGTTTTATACAGAATGTAACCAAAAAGAGCTATCAACTGTAGAGGCAAGTTCCATTCACATGCCAAACTAGATTCCTTCAGAAAGCTGCAGTGCTAGGAATGTTACAAAATCATTTGATTAGGGCATAGTAAACTTAACCAGTGCCGACTTAAAAAAAATAAGTTTTATTTACAAGAGAAGTGCATATTGCAAAGTGATAAAAAGTGCTCTGGAGGCATTTTGTTCATAAACCCTATGAGCCTGGCATTACAGCAGCAGCAAGACAAGTTAAAACACGAGAGTTCAGTTGAGGGATTGTGCTGATCTTCAGTAATTTACTACTAGAATATTTATTCTTCACAGACTGGAAAAGAGGAAAAAAAAAAAAAAAAAAAAAAAAAAAAAAAAAAAAAAAAAAAAAAAAAAAAAAAAGTTGTTAATGACCAATATCCATGCCTTAATTATTTTATAACATAGGAGAAAGACATTAAACCATCACAGGTGTTCTACACAAAGTTGAACGGTGCCTGTATTCAACATCATTAAATGTAGAATGTTTGCCACTCACTAAAAATTGTGACAGGTTTTGGTTGACCTGAACTATGTTCTTAGCCATGTGCTTCATAGGCAGGATCAGATCATTTTGTGAATAGCCTGTGTAAAACTGTAGAGCAGCATCCTGTAAAAGAGATGGAACGTTAACAGTACAACATGGTTTTCTATTTTAAAAAGGAAACAAAGGCTTTATCAGGGAAGAGCAGTCTCTCTAGAGATGCCCCAGTATCTCCCCATTCACTGCTGTCACTTACTAAGCTATGTATGTGTAAACACACACACACACACACACACACACACACACACACACACACACTTGGGAAAAGGCCCCAAAACATTATGTTGGCTATATATGCTTTACCAAGCTAGAATTGTACACACGATTAATTTTGATTACTGGTATATGGCAGCTCAGAAACCAGTAGAATGTGGAACATTAGGTTTTGGCCCTGCCCAAGAAAACCAGTTCTTAGCAGGAAAGTAGAGTCTCCAAAGATGCCCCAGTAGTTTAGATACTCACCCACGTGCCCATATTAAGAACCTTTTGGGTCAGGCACAAAGCAGCAGCTGCAATTGCTGAAGGATGAAAGTGAACCATATCATAGTCCAGCAGAGTCAACTCCATGAAGTACTTGGCAAGTGTATGCTGTCCTGCATCAGCCTATAATCAAGGTATAAAGCATTATCAAAGAGGGACAAAACATTTTAAATACCTTCATTCCTTTGCCTTCTTGCAGATAAAATACCCACACTGCAACATTTTGAAGCTCTTCTAAGGAAATTAAGTGGCAGAGGTCTTCCTAGATCAAAATTAAGCTCCTTGAGGATCATCATTTCCATTTCTCTAATTTGAGCTTTCGAGTAGGTGTTGTCGGTGATGTAAACAAAATCAGAAATCTCTGGATAATACATTTCTTCATACTTTGAAGCTATGAAGAGTGAGGTGACACCGACCAGCTGTAACTTGCTGCGGGAGATAGGCTGACCCTATAAACATTAAAAAGTTAGGTGAAGGAGTTGCCATATATAGTAAGCATTAAGCAAACATTTGTATTCCTAACCAGCTGTATAATTTTTATCTGTCAAAGCAGTATATTGTAAGTGGAAATCAAATGCTGTTGTCCCGCTAGTGATGGAGAAACTGCATGGATGATTGCAATTCTAAAACTTTGCTTAATTTTTTTTTATTCTCCCCAAATGGTTGTTTGCTAGAAGCTTCAGGAGGTAATACTAGATCACACCATTCCCAGATAAGCTTGGCACATTCCCTTTGGTCCTCCTAAGATTCAGGTCAGCCTGTACTAGCCCACCCAAGCCTCACTAATCTTGGGATTTATTCTTTGCTTCATGTCAGTGGTAACTTGTTAAAATCTTGTAAGCAATTTTTGGGGAAAGGGAAGGGCACATAGAAGTGATTTGATTGGATTCTGTGGAGCATAAATTACTTTGGAGTTTTATATGGATTTGATTGCTCCTCACTGCAGTATTGGGTTCACTTTTACCATGTCATAACGGTGATACAATAAGGTCTACTGGAGAGATAAATCGGTGCAAGAGATTTAGCATGCCTGGAATTTGCGGGAAGGCCAAAAAGGCCTGGACCTAGGATGGCAGTCTGCCTGCAACTGTAGCCTTCTGTCTAGCTCCCAGTGTCGGCAATAGGGGGAATTGTGAGTGAGGTGAGCAGTGGGGCTTTGTAAGGGGGAGGGGGAAGGGCATTTGTTTGAGTGGGTCAGGGGTGCACCTTTTAGAGATCCAGCCCCAAGTGTTAAACTTTATTAGAGAAGAGAAATCTTTTGTACTGATAGCCCTTTGTATTTTTTACATATTCTGTGGAGAGGATATGTAGAGTATATTTGGGCAAGTTTATGAGTAGGGTTACCCAGTGGTGTAACTAGATTATACTGGGCCCCACAGAAAATTACATTTTAGGGCCCCCAACATAACCAAAATGTTAAAATTAATTAGGCCACAGGGTCCGCTTCCTCTGTAAATTTTCCTTTGTAATTTTGTAGTAGTGCTACCGCTATAGTTGTCAGTTCAGGCACATTTTAAGATTTTATTTACCTTTAAAAAAAAAAAAAAAAAAAAATGCTTTGACTGTAGATTTCAGTTTGTGAAGTTTTTTGCTTCAAGGGTATAAGATTGCATGGTCAAATTACCTGTAAAAAACGATCCATAATTGTTATTGCCATATACAAGGTCTCCTGAAGCAGTTGAAATTTTAAGTGGACTTGTATTAACCAATCGACTAGAATGGCTCTCATCCGATCATTGATCTCCATTCCCTGTAGATGTCTTGGGCGTACAGCCTGTTGAACCTTAAGAACAGATTACTTAGAACCATCTCACGACTTACAGATAATACAAAATAGTTTGCTTACCTCTAATTGCCTTAAATAGGAATAGATGTCCTTCACATAATCTGCACATAACTGAGGGTTTGAAGAATCCGCGTCATCAATATCCTCAACACTGTTCAAAGCTTCAGAGAATGCTTGACACAACACCTCCTCGTTATCCGTTACATCCATAGGAATGGGAGGAGGTTCCTGAAAATATAACGTTTGAGCTTTGGCCATTCAATTTTGTAAGATTGTTTTACCACATCAGCAGGTCGTGTGGCCGGGGAGTTATCCAGGAACTGTACTTACCTCTTCAGATGTGGGCCCAAATGTCTGTTTAACTCTTAAAGTTACATTTGCTCTGGAGGTTACTTGTCTGGCCACTTTGACAGGCACCTTGCAGTTCTACAGAGAAAAAAAAAAATAAATCATAACGAATTCTTGACATTTATGGATAGAAAACAAGTCAGGAAATTACATCACTAATTTTAAAGAAAAAAAAAAAAAAAAAAAAAAAAAAAAGTAATTTCCAATGTGATTTAAAAAGCTGTTAAGGTGTGTGAATTATGCCTACATATCTTAGGATACGAAACACGTCAGGTTCTGATGATTTGCTGGCAGCTGGGAAATTGACAAAATGTCTAACCCCATGTCAGATAAAAAAAAAAAAACCCACCACGTTTTCCCCCATGACCGTATCCCTTTAAGTAGCGACCCGTTTGAGCCAAGGGTATTTCGGACTGCACCGCTTTTATTTAAGATCATTTATGTATAGTCACAGAAAATATAGTCTATATACCATTGCTGCAGGTTTGCGTCCTAGCATTGCAGTCCTGTTACTGATTTCTTCTAGTGGGGGTCTATGTCCATGTACTTTTGCTTTGGCTGCCACCACTCCACCAATGACTGCATTATCCATAAGTCCTGTATGCTGGGAAAATTAAAAAAAAAAAATTTCAAGTAAAAGGCATCAATTTGCTTTATTTAATATATAGGTAGCATTTTCAGAGTTTAAAGGGGTTGTTCACCATTTTTAGTATGATTTAGAGAGGAATAGTCAGAAAATGCTAGTGGTTTTCATTTTTTTTTTTTAATTTGTGGTTGTTGAGTTTAGTTTAAGCAGCAGTTGTCTATTTAGCAAAAATTTGTTGCTAGGGTCCTAATTACCCTAGCAACCTTGTAGCGACCGAGACTAGAATATGAATAGGAGCGTAAACGAATAGAAGGATGAGTAATACAAAGTAGCAACAACAACACTTTTGTAGCCTTACAGACAATTTGTTTTAAATAGGGTCAGCAACCCCCATTTGAAAGTTGGCGTCATAAGAACATGAACAATTCAAAAACTAAAAAAAAAAAATATATAAAATATTAATGAAGACCAAATTAAAAGTTGCTTAGATTTGCCCATTCTAGAACATAATAAAAGTTAACTTAAAAGGTGGACCACCCATTTAATAGGTTGCAGTTATTCCATCAATGATCACTCTTGACTGCAGACTCAGGGGATGATTGATCAGTGCCCAATTTTAAGAACAGACTTTACATTTAAAAATGTCTTTTTCCAGTGTGGAAAATGGTCTTCATCTTCTCACTACACATGGCAGCAGAGATTCAGACAGAGATTGTGTTGAGCAATTCCACCCCTCAGGACTGAATACTGTTCAACTGCTCAGATCAGACAGACATGTGGTCAAGATGGCCTATTATCTTTGATAACATCGGTTGACAAATATTTTTATTGTTGTCGATAGTTTCAAATGATCATGTGACCATGATACCATGGGTCCAGGTTAATTTTGTCAGCCAGTATTTCAGTTCACTTCTATTTGGGTAACCTAATCAAAGTGATGATTTGGCCACCATTAGACAATTATTGGCAACTGACCAGAGTCAATAGTGTATACTTTGTGTGTGCCATGTTCTATACTGCCTGCGTGTGCCATTCTCTAGTTGTACTACACTTCCCTGTGGGGCCATGAGCCTTGTAAGTTTTGTTCTGGGGATGTTAGCATTTTTAAATTGTTGTTAGGGGCCCAAGGTGTTTAATCGTGTGTGTGTGTGTGGGGGGGGGGCTCCATTATCCACAAGGGAGGAGGCATATGTATGGATTTAAGGGTATGTTTGAATATGGCTTACATTTTTTCACATGAGGATAAGGGATATCCCTGCAGTAAGCACCAATCATTTAGGTTTTTGCTATGCTACTAGCACTAATGTGGGTCTAAATGTTCTTATAGTAACATTGGGGGTGGAGTTTAAAAACACTGTTTAGTACCATCGGCACCCCACCACATGCCCAGAAAAAGGTTTTTTTTTTTTTTTTTTTTTTTTTAAATACCACCAATATGCAGAGGGTCTCAAGAGCTGCTGTGTAGGGTTCATTGCATATGCAGGATACATATTCCTCTGTTCCCCATACAAACATTATCACTGCAATTAAGCGAGCATCAGGTCCATAAAAGACCACTATATACTGCTATAGAAGGAAGGAGTCCAAAATAGCTGGAAAAAAAAATTGTTAGCGGTCCCTTTTTTGTTATAGTTTCTTATGTCAAGGCTGTGCATATCAAGCCTAGTACCAGGCATACAAAAAAAAAAAAATTCTAAATAATTCGCAAGCAAAGCCCTGATGCAAAGCTTTTACTGGGGCTACCAAATGCTCATTAATGCTGGGGCTGCTTATGGTGGGCTTCTGTCACAGCAGCTTCTTGTCATAGCATTGTTGGTCTCTTTGGTCTGAGAGCTTGTGTACCTGGGATAGACATGCATCACATTGGGCTTCCCCCCACTGTGTATAACCTTTAAGAAGTTGGAAGTTGAATATGCAAATTAGCAACAGCAAGGTAAAAAACATTAGTTTTACTTCCTTGTTTTGTGACAAAAAGTTAGTTCATTTCCCTTCCCAACCCTAATTTGCATATGCAAGTTAGGATTTGGTTAGGCCAGGCACAAGATTTGGGACATCCCTAGTTGGAAGACAATTGGATAGGGATCAGCCACTAAAACTAGAGTTAGAGGTGAGAATGCTAGAGTTGATAGGCCCGGGCCTAGGCAGCATTTCCACAAATCCAGGCCTGATTGTTGGGTTTTACCCAAGCTGCCATTGTCACAGGCTACCTGGTCTCTACAGGATCACTTCCCAAATCCCTCCTTTTGGTATAAACTATTTACAAGTATCTAGTGTAGGGAGGCTTTTCAATTCAAAGCATGATCAGAGAGATTTAAATCATATATGGCAACACAAGTATGATACTATAAAATAACAGCAGACAAAAAAAAAAAAAGTATAGTATAGTATAGTATAGTATAGATATTTATTTCAATACCCAATTTGTACAAGAACTCACATGCAATTAGTAACCATTAGCAACCATTCCAGACACTGGCCACACGCTAAACACATGACATATGGTTAATCACAGTGATGGTGTGCAGAGAGGACTTTCATTCAAACCCCACCTAAATAGGACACCATTCTGCAAATGATATCCTAATATATATATACACACACACACACACACACACACAGACATTTCTTAATCATAGAAAAGTTAAATAGGCTGTTCACCTTTAAGTTAACCATTAGTATGATAGAGCATGATAAGCAATTTAAAGTTTGTATGTATATGTATTTATAATTTTTTTTTTTTTTGATAATTAAGTGGCTCTCTAATTTGCATTATCAGCAATCTGATTGGGTCCAAGTAGGGTTGCCACCTGGACAGTAAAAATGACACTTGACCCCAATGTTAATAGAAAAAAAACAGCAAAAATATAGGAAGGCCAGTATTTTTTTTCCAGAAAAAGGTGGCAACTCTATGTCCAAGTACCCTAGCAACCATGATTGATTTGAATAAGACAGCAGAGGTTAAACCCCCTCTTTACTATAGTTTAACCACAGGTGATTATGCCATTATCTGGTATGGTCAATAGTCACAACAGAATTAGGACACAAATGCTCTATAACATTAGGTCTGTAACACCTTTGGCATCTTAAGGGACATAACTTGTCAGCAATCAGCCACTTAACCAATATAATAAGACTAAAACCAGCATAAGCCTTCAACTAGTTGCACCAACCTGTAGTGCAATAATTCCAGTAAAGCCATACTTACCATAGCACCCCAAACAGCCATACTCCCAACAACCTGCCTGTATCAGACCTCACTACTGATGATCATTGCATCCTGCCTGTATTTAAGAGACCATCCCAAGATTCTTATTGGATGCTGCATTCTTACGCCCATGTCTGGTTAACTCTTCTGTTTCTGTAGTATATGAAGTACCCCAGTTTCATACATTGCAAGGCACATTCTCCATCAGGGCATTTTGGGTGCACTTCGAAACCACCCCACAAACATCTGTATTACTAATTGCCAACATTCCCTTTCAGAAGAATAGATGTGAAATACGCCTTGTGGAGGAATGTGCGTAAAACCCTCCTATATGCATCTAATAGCAACATTCCCCTTTAATTCTGGAGTCATGAAACACACATTTTGCAAGGCAATACAGCCCCATATTGAGCATATTTTATAAGCTGGGCTAATTAAACCTGAACCTGGGTGTGTGTGCAGACTGCTAAACCTGAGTGCTCAAACAGTGTAGGAATTTTAAGATTTGCAGCTGAGGATAAAGGTGGGTTATGGTGTGACAGTGTAGGATGCAGGGCATGTAGAACTTTAAAGGAACTGGGTAAATAGATAGGCTGTGCAAAATAAAATAAAAATTCTAATATGTGTAAAGGCTAGAGTGACTGGATATCTCATATAATAACCAGAACTCTGCTTCCTGCTTTGCAGCTCTCTTAGTTTCCACTGATGATGACACGACACAGTTATGTGGCCCCCCTTCAAGTCGCTAACTAACTCAGAGTTAAGCTGGCCATAGTCACAAAAATCCAATCGTTCCAACGATGGACGATCGGACGTCCCCATCTCCCGACCTGCCACTAACCATTCAGATCAAATAAAGTAGTAAAAGAACAGATCAGACAATGTTCTGCCCCTACAGCAATCGTATGAAAGTTTATGTCCGACAAAGCTTTTGACAGTCTCCCACTGAAAATCATCAGATCAGCAATACATGCCGTGATATAATCAGCAGCCGATAGGAATCTTCTACGCTGTCTGATCGACTGAATGACACATCGGCATGGCAAGACAAATGTCGGGACACTCTACACACAATCCGAAAATCGTACTGAGTAGTGTTATGTTACACATCCAGTCACTCCAGCCTTTATACATTACATTTTCGGCTAACTAACTATATTAGAAACATTTTTTATTTTGCACAGCCTATTTACCCAGTTTTTACGTTTACACAGAACTGTTCCTTTAAAAAGGTTTCTTGTGCTCTATTGTCACATCTTCAAAACTCAGTAGGTTTTTTTCTATACATATAATGAATACAACATGTATTGGTGATGTTAGCTTACTATTCATTCTATCCCACAGCTATCGACCCAGCCAGGGGCATATTCTCCTCATTCCTACAAACACTGTAAATTGCATGCATTGTCTAAGTCTACAGCAACTTTTGCAGTGATCATTCGGGACTTCTTCATTATCCTACTGCTGATCAGTGAGGCTTCAGACTGTATCCCTTGTCACCTGCACAGAACTTTATTGGGAATTCTGTATTACAAGGAATACGTGGGAGCTAGGAACAAGATGGCAGCAGCACACTATTGCAGAAAACACCCAGAGCTGGGAAACGAGATTAGCCTGTATGTCCCACCTAAAGGAGTGTAAATAATGGGAGGGCTGTAGAACATTAAAAGGGGAATAAGCAGATTTTTGTTTTGGATCCCATATCATTGTTGGTAAATAATCCACTCTGTAAGAGTTCAAGGGGAGGTGCGCTGAGCGGATAGGCAAATTCCAGTGAAAAAGGATGGCTATATAGTGTATTACACCTTAATATTGATGGGAACTGTATTTCAGATCTACTCACAATCGGATGATGTTAATATGCCTTTAATACGGGAGCAGTTTTATTCCTTTCCCCAGGGTGTTGCCTATGGTTATACCTGATGAATTAAACTAAGGATGGTGAAGTACCGCCAGGAACATAAACCAGACTTGTGGGTTTTTGTACTTACCAGATTGTATGATCGCCTTTATTGAAATGTCCATGTGGACTGTGCGTGTAAGATGTGCTGTTACTTACTACAAATCTCCAAGTCAGCTGGTTGCATGATGGGTCTCCCGATGTGATGTTAGTCAGGCCCGGACTGGTAATCTGTGGGTTCTGGCAAATGCCAGAGGGACTGCTATAAGGTCCCATAGAAAGTCAGTATTTAGTGGGCTGGTGGGAGCTGATTGGGCCTCTGTGTAACTGAAATGCCAGGGCCCATTTTAATTCTCCATCCGGACCTGATGTGAGTATATGTCAGGAGAGCTTCAATCTCCGCTTACAGAAGTTGCGCTCGTAGCAGTGTACGAATTCCTGGCTTAGCTCTCCGTGGAGTTTGTACACTGCTACGAGCGCAACTTCTGTAAGCGGAGATTGAAGCTCTCTCGGGAGGCCTATCACGCAACTGGCTGACTTGGAGATTTGTAGCAAGTGAACAGCGCATCGAATTTGCAGCAAATTCCCGCAATTCGAGAAACGCCACCGGCATCTCATTTTGGATACAGGTGTCTGTTTTTTTTGGACACCCAAAAACGGACACATGCACCCAAAACTAGATGCCCAAGTCCAAAATGAGACGCCGGCGACGGTTCATGAATTTTTTTGCCATTTTGCAAATTTCTCATGAAATTCGAGAAAAATTCGGCGAGGGGAAACTCCACAGATTCGCCCATTGCTAATCATACAATCTGCCAGCTGGTAAGTACAAAAACTCACAAGCGAGGTTTATGTTCCTGACAATACTTGACCATCCTTAGTTTAATTCATCAGGTATAACGATCGGCAACACCCTGGGGAAAAGAATAAAACTGCTCCCATATTAACATCACCCGACTGTGAGTAGGTCTGATATACAGTTCCCATCAGTATTACGGTGTAAGACACCAGCCATCCTTTTTCACAGGAATTTGCCTATCCGCTAAGCGCACCTCCCCTTGAACTCTTACAGACACGTAGACTACATTCACCCAGGGGTGCTGCTCATCATTGGACTTTTAACAGTGTTTTACATGTGTTTCCATTTCAAGCTCATATTTGTTCAGGTACAAACTCAGCTCATCCCAAGATTAGTCATATGAACATTGCTCTGTCATAATGCAACAACTGCTACTTTGTTTTTTTTTTATGAAACTTTCATTTTGTACTCTTATTTTCTTTCTTTTATTTTGCATTACCAGTGTATTTCCTTCTTTCAGCCTCCATTGCTTAGATGGCCATCCTGCAGGTTGTAAATTAAAGGACCATTAACATCCAATGAAATTGTTTTAAAGGAACAGTTCAGGGTAAAAATAAAAACTAGGTAAATAGACAGGCTGTGCAAAATAAAAAATGTTTCTAATATAGTTAGCCAAAAATGTAATGTATAAAGGCTGGAGTGACTGGATGTCTAACATAACAGAATACAACACAACTTCCTGCTTTTCAGCTCTCTAAATCTCAGTTAGTCAGCGACTTGATGGGGGGCCACATGGGACATAACTGTTCAGTGAGTTTGCAATTGATCCACAGCATTCAGCTCAGATTCAAAAGCAACAGTTATGGCCCGTGTGGCCCTCCCTCATATCACTGATTGGTTACTGCAGTGGTTCTCAACCTGGGGGTCAGGACCCCTTTGGGGGTCGAACGACCCTTTCACAGGGGTCACTTAAGGGGTTCCAGGAGCAGGTTCATCTCTCTCCCCACTAGCCCTGGGGCAAGGTTGTAGCTCTCTGGGTGTCGGTTCTGGGAGTTGTAGTTCAGTAACCTGTGTAGGGAAGCCAGTTGCACTACAAATTTCTATATCCGCTTAGTAGGGACTGCCATACAGCTCTCCCTGCCCATTTTTTAATTGGGGTGTGACCACAAAATGGGTGTGGCAAAAATTTTTTGCCGCACTACGCACATCAAACAAACCTTTATGCAGCCACACTGTCTCCTGTACTTTCCTAACAATCTGCTCTGGGCTGGCAATGAAAATATTTTAATATTTTATGGTTGGGGGTCACCACAACATGAGGAACTGTATTAAAGGGTCACAGCATAAGCAAGGTTGAGAACCACTGGGTTACTGCCTGGTAACCAGTCAGTGTAAACAAAAGAGAGCTGAAAAGAAGTCGTGTTCTGTTATACTTACAGTCACCCCAGCCTTTATACATTACATTTTTGCCTAACTAACTATATTGAGAACATGTTTTATTTTGCACAGCCTATCTATTTACCCAGTTTTTACTTTTATACTGAACAATTCCTTTAAAGTAATAAAATATAATGCAGGGTTGCCCTGCACTGGTAAAACTGCAGTGTTTGCTTCAGAAACACTACTATTGTTTATATAAATAAGCTGCTGTGTAGCCATGGGGCAGCCATTCAAAGGAGAAGGCTCAAGTTACACAGCATATAAGCTCTGTAGAACATAATGTTATCTGTTATCCATTACTTATCCTGTACCATATAGCCGTTTTTCAATTTCCGCCTGCTACTTAGCAGCTGGTTTTTATGAACTATAGTAGTGTTTCTGAAGCAAAAAGATCAACTTTAACAGTGCAGGGCAATACTACTTGATATTTTCTTTACTTTAAATAACACATTTTTTGGTGTTACTGTTCCTTTAAGAGCATAACCATGACAGGCCACTTCTATTGTGCATTGCCATTTACTTTGTCATGGTATGGGACCGTTTATCCAGAATGCTCGGAACCTGAGCTTTTCTGGATAAAGGATTATTTCATGATTTGGATCTTCATACCTTAAGTTGAATAAAAAACATTATTGGGTTTAAACATTAAACCCAATAGGACAGTTTCCCTCCAATAATGATTAATTGTATCACAGTTAGGATTAAGTACAAGGTAATGTTCTATTATTAAAGAGAAAAAGGAAATCATTTTTAAAAAGAATTTTATTAAAACGGAACCTATTGGAAGTGACCTTCCTAGAATTCAGACCTTTTCTGGATAACGGATTGCATACCTGGATCGCCAAAATTTTTTTTATAGAAATGATGGGAGTAATTGACCCTGTTCTCATAGTAATACTTCAGAAACCTGCCTCATCCCCGCTAGTCATTTAGTAGAAATGTCCAATGATGAGCAGGTAATGTTGTTCAGTTTTGCCACTTAGAGGAAATCAATGTATTTTGCTAAAGTTCTGATAACCCACAGCAGCCAATCAACTGCTAGCATTTTATGGTCAAACTAGAAGAAAATGAATTCAAGTGATTTGCAAGGATTGATTGACAGTCCAACAAGAGCCTAGGATATGATCTAATACGTTGAGTTGGAGTCTGTGTAGGTCACAGTTATCTGTAGCCAGAGAGGAAAGCAAGTGTTTTGAGTTGCCAAAGCTTTTTGCTCTGCTCAATATTATGAGACAGAGGCCAGTGGTGGAAAATGGTACTGTGCAGGAGA
>CM044435.1:91136005-91150532 GCA_024363595.1 Xenopus borealis | reverse complement strand
TTTTTTTTTTTTTTTTTTTTAACTTAATGTGAAAATTCAGGAAGAAAGGTGGAGGCTGATGAGTCTGGCTGTGAAGCTTCAGTGGAAGAAGACTCTTTCAAGGTGAATATAAGTAATTTTAAATGTGTGTGCAATAATAAATATCATTCAGCCCATCTCTAAAATACAAGGATATTGGTCACCAATGAGTTTTGTGATAAGGGTATGGAATTTCTGGCTAAGTGCTTCTATATTCATCACGAAACTCCAGTATAGATTTAATAGCATGGACAAGTGGAGTGCAGAGGGCCCAAACTCTTGCCTATGCAACTATGTATAGTCATTAGCTGGACTGCAGAATGTGAACACAAAGTAGAGTGGAGGAGTTTGTTTTTGCAAAAATACAGTTTAGAATGTTTAGAGGGCTGGCTCTGTATATGTTCATTATAGTGTCAGCCTGAACATGCAGCAGGCCTTACTCTGTATCATTAACCAAAAGAAATGTCATCCAGTGACACACGTGCTTCATTGTATGTATTTGGATATCTGGTTAAGCATGTTATGGTAGAGCTAATAGAAGGCGTACAGCAATAACATTTATGTAAGTAGGCTACCTTAAGGATAATCCACTTTTTTAACAATTGAGTCTGAGACATGGCCTTTCCAAAATTCAGAGATTACTGGATAACGGATCTTCGAATAACAATCATGCTTTACCGTAAAAGTATCTCAGATGCTTGGTCTAACTTCCCCCTCTACACCCTGCTGCCTGTTAAAGGGGCTGTTCACCTTCAAACAATTGGTTGTTTTCACTCAGATAGATCAACAGAAATAACGACTTTTTCTAATTCCTTTCTATTTTCTGTTTGTGACCGTTTTTCTAATATTGAAGTGTAAAGTCATTTTTCACCTTCTAAAGCAGCTCTGGGAGTGGGGTTGCGACCCTGTAAACTGTTCTCAATGGATACATTAATTTGACACATTTCTTATGTTTATCCCAGCAGGCAGCTGTTACAATTGATACAATAGTTGCTAATACCGCAGAGATGCTGATCAAAATGTTGCAACATTGTAACAGTTAAGAGTCTGCACCTGAATTATTGAGATGCCAGACAAACACCAGTGACAGGGACATTAAGCTTTAAAGGAAACATATAGGATAAATTAAGAAAACCCTAATTTTGTAGGCAATTATATGTAATGTATGGTGTTGCTCTTACATGGTGCTAAAAATTCTTTAAAAAATAGCCCCTTTGCTTGATTGTTACCTGGATATTCCGACACAAGTCGGTAACACCAATATGATCATTAGATATGACTCAGATAGACCACTGTGTAACAGAATTGTTTGTCAATGTTTATTATGATTGTATCAAGCGGTTAAAAATAAAATTTAAAAAAAAAAAATATATATATAGCCCCTTTATTAGAGCTTTCTATAGATGTTCTCTGGTCCCTGTCTGTGTTTCAAGTGAGGGGGTGGACAGGGGGACAGCCAATAACAGCCCTGCAGTCACACACACAGACAGGCTTCCGTTCACTATCAGGTCCTGCTAGCTGCTCATTGGTTCATGTCCTACAGTGCAGTGAGCCGAGAGCCGCCGACTCCCCTGCACAGCCTGGAAATTCAGGGAGCAGGAAGTGGAAGGGAGGGTTTTTGCAGAACTATTCAATAAATCAGCCTGAAACACTACTTTTTTTTAAGCACAATTCTTCTATATCTAAATGAGTATAATGCACTGGTACATTCTTATTTTTTTACACACACTGTCTCCTTTAGAATTATATTTTGGAAAAACAGTAAAAAAAATATAATGGAAGCTAATTGAAAAAAGTATTTCTGGGGAACAATATAAAAAACAACTGAATTGATAAAGGTGTTTGGAAGATGAACAACCCCTTTAATGGGACATACAGTAACACTTTTTAGAAGTTTTAAAGAAGAAAACAATCAATTTATGCTGCAAACTCTCAGTAGTAGTATGCGAGCTTTAAGGCAGTTCTTTAGCTACCCATCAATATTGCTTCCTAAAATAAATGTAAAAATCATGCTGCATGATTAGGCTTCTCTATCAAACAGCCAGGTTTCATTAGCATACCACTTCAGCCATGTTTCCTCCCTTTGCTGTTTCTGCTCACATATCCAAACTTACAAGTCTTGTAGCTATTTTTGAAAGGTTTTGCATGGTTTGTGGGATTATGCTCGCAATAATTTTAACCAAGTACACTCCCCACCTTGACTAATACCTTAATTAGGCTGTTCACTTTTGCATTAACTTTTAGTATGATGTAGAAGGTGACATTCTAATGCAATTTGCAATTGGTTTTTATTTGTGGTTATTTCGGTTTTTATTCAGCAGCTCTCCAGTTTGCAATTTCAGCAGTCTGGTTGATAGGGTCCAAATTACCCTAGCAATTATGCATTGATTTCAGTAACAAATAGTGAAGACCAATTGAAAATTTGTTTAGAATTATCCATTCTATAACATATTTAAAGTTACCTTCAAGGTGAGCCACTCCTTTAAGTCAAATTCATAGTGTGGAGTGTGTATTCCTCTATGGTCATAAACCATTGATTGTGGTGACTGTCGTGGTGTAAAATCTGAGGGCAAACTGCATAGAAAGCAAGAATCACTAATAGCTCAAATTCTAGATCCCCCCTTAAAGGAATCATGGTTTCCCATTTAATCTGGTGCAAATGTATTGTACTTCAAATAATTTTGGGGTTTTTAGAAAAACCCAATTTACAATGTTGATAATTTTTAAAGGATAATGAACTCGAGTCTCAAGATGTAAGTGATCAAGATGGCAGTGATGATCTAAAGGACTCTGAGGAGAATGAAGAAGAAAGTGCTACTTTTGTTAATGTGCTATCCACAGAAGAAGAAAATGAAACCAAGAAAACATCACATTGTGACAACCCCGAAAGAGGGTCTGACATACAGGTATTAATATAATTTTATTTTTAGTATAGTTACTTTCAGTATTGATTGATTCACTACTCTGAAAATCATAACTTGTCTATTGTTAAAGTTTTTAATACAGTTATTTATTTAAATATGTTCCTTCCTTTATAGCATTTAAGGGAAAACTAAAGCTAAAACACACACTAACTTTTTTAAAGGACATGTTAAGGCAAAAAAATAAAAGCCAATTTTTACTTTAATGAAAAAGAAACCTATCTCCAATATACTTTTGATTAAAAAATGTGTACCGTTTTTTATAAGAAACCGGACCGTATGCAGTGAAATTCTCCCCTCATTTACTGCTGTGTATAGGAATTGTCAGACTGTCCTTAACTGCTGTGCAGGGAAACAATCCTACTTATGAACAGCAGGGGGAGCCCCCACCTTGCTTTCTAGACATGCAGAACTCCAGCAACTTTGTTTCCCTTTAGAGCAGTCGGGGACTGTGTAGAGATATGTACTGGTTTTTATTTTTGCTTTTAAATCCCTTGTACTATTTCCAACTCCAGCTGCAGGGACAAAGATCATGGAGCCAGATTTAAACAGATAAACTGGGATTCTAGCTATAGATCAATGGCAAACTCGCTGAACAGTTATGTCCCATGTGGGCCCCCCCCCTTCAAGTCACTGACTAACTCCGATTTTAGAGGGCTGAAAAGTAGGAAGCCGTATTATTTTCTGTTATGCAAGACATAGTCACTCCTGCCTTTATGAATTACATTTTTGCCTAACTATATTAGAAACATTTTTTATTTTGCACAGTCTTGTCTATTTACCCAGTTTTTATTTTTACCCTGAACTGTTCCTTTAAGCGGCTGACCTGCCAAGCATAGTGTTTGAAAAGTTTAAACCTGGTGATGACATACCAGTTTGATAAACACTTGTTGATATCCCTTTTATCCATCTCTTGTAAATTACATGAAATTTAAAATTTTACATTTACATTTTAGAAGCCAGCAGTACTTTATGTCCTATGGAACCTTCATTCCCAAAGTAAAAATGTCAACCGCACTTCCGGGTTTTATTAGTTATTGCACTGGCTGGCATGGGCCCACAACCATTAAAAAAACATACAAAACTAAGCAGAACCTGCATGGCCATTTAAGCTGTAGCCTTCATTAGGCTTTGAGATAAATAGCATGCTATACAAGGATTTCATAAGATCTGGTTGAAAAGTTAATGTTTAAAAATTCTGGTTTTGCTGAGTTTAATGCATAAATAACAAACCAGGTCCCCGGACCGTGGACAGTGCTGAACCGGGCCACTGAAATTAACCCAAAAAAAGTTGGGGACCCCTGCTATAGAACTTTCAAACTTTTTGCTTATTACACACACCCCATTCATTCAGATCATGTTAAAAATAAAAAAACCTTATTAATATAAGGACATTGAAATTCAAAGTCAGATCAGACCATTAGACATAAATATTTAGGATTTTTTCCCACAAATGTCTGTGCCAGCCCCACAGTTTTGAATATCTGCTTTAAAAGGATTCTTTTCTTTAGCTTGATATATAGGAGATTAATTAAAAGCTCTGGTGTTTTTTTTCCCATCTTTTTATTCCTCCCTAACATTGACATTTTATCTGGAATTCCAGTGACTTTAATAATGTAAACATGCATGCTTGTAAATATTCATTAATGTTCTGTGCAATCTATAGTAGATTACTTCAGTGCATTGCCAAGCTTTAAAATATGTGTGGTGCTTCTTTCCTCCAAGACCTCACCGCAGGTCTTCAATATGAATAATAATCAAGGGATGAGGAGAGCAATCCAAGGCAGAATAACCACTATAATGTGATTTTATTTTAGACTACTTCTATGCAATCTATCCAGAAGTAAGTCTTTGGCAGTCTATATGCAAATATTGTAGTACATCTAGATAACGGTTGATGTTGAGATCACTGGTTTCATAGTCTTGCTCCATTGCCAGTGCTAACTGATAACCAAATCTTGACTGGCCTGGACCATATTGCCTCTAACGTTTTTAGTTCTTTGCACAGATTTTATTGATTATATGCCACAAAATATCTCTAATTTTAATCCTCATGCTTGCCCCTTAAAAGCATAGGAGAGACTCGCTGATTAGGATAAGGGTTTAGACTATGGGTTTACAAAAGGAGCCTGAGTGTTTAGCCTGAACAGTTTTACAGAGCCAAAATGAGCACAAAATTTCCACATTTTAGGGGATAATCTACATCTAAATGCTAGATGACTAAAACATGTTTATAATTTTGACATTATGTCCCCATGTAGGGTTGCATGACTAGTTTGTGTTTTCTTCTCTCATTTTAAAACTCCATGGATCCAGGAGGTAATCTTTTTGCTTACTTCTTGGAGAAAGGGTTAGCTCCCCCCCCCCCCCCCCCCCCCCCCCCAAATATGGAGACCCTAACCCTTGCTTCTTTTTCAATAATTATGTTCGAGATGCAGTGTTGTGCTCTGGAATATGTTTGTTTCCAGATCCACACATAAGAGTGCAGCATGCTTCTATCTAGGAACAAGGAGGGACATGTGGCACCCTAACTGAAAAGTTGATCCAGTGTTTTAAGGTATCTTGAGCTTCCAGCCATAGTGGTTTATATGCTTGTTCATTAAGACCACAATAATTTTCTCTCTACCTCAGGTCATGCTTAAATATAAAGACTAATCCACTTTCTGAATTGATTTGAGAACTGTTACTGATCTGTTTGCAATGTGGATGACCAATCATGGTTGTATCATTTGAGGGAGGAACTATTCTTTCTTGGTCTGTCTACAAAGTGACCAGTTGTACCGAATAAAGTGTTGAAGTCTTTATCCTTCTGAGCAAGACATTACTGGAATATGATCCTTGCCATGTTTATGTACTACAATACATTGGATTTGTGTTGGGCAAACTTTTGGAGCTAGTCTCAAGCCATGTTTCTAAAAAGGTTGTTCAAGTATTGGAATTTGAAAATTGGCTGAAACTTTGTACTTATGTCGTGACCAATGAGAGGCAGTGACCACTGAGAGGCGTCGAGCTTCCATTTGTAGCCTGACTTACTTGTGTACAGTTGTAATGACAACCCAACTGCTGTTGAAGTATATAAAAAAATGTAAAGTTTGGTGATACCTTTTATTGGCTAACTGAATAAGTAACAATTGCAAGCTTTCGGAGCACACAAGCTGTTAGCCAATAAAAGTTATCACCAAACTTTACATTTTTTAATTTTTTTTCGAATGGCTAACACGGTACTACATCTCAACACTGTTCAAGTATATAGTAACTTTCTGGATTTTGAACTGTACAGACTGTGCTTAGGATTGTCTTTCGTATATAGATTCCACATCAACTAGTTGTGACACTCATGTTGGGCTGTTCAAGACTGGCCAGGCTCACCCAAAGTGTACATATTTTACCAACATTCAATTGTAATGTTGGGGAGCAACACAAGCATGCAAAAAGTTATTGGGGCAGTGGGGGTAAATAAAGGCTGTTATTTAGTAGCCCTTATTTGGATTGGCAGCCTTTAGGAGGCTCTGTTTGACAGTACATCTGGTTTCATGCAACCAAAACTTGCTTCCAAGTCAGGTATTCAAAACAGTGCCCTCTTAAGGGCCACTGTGAGTAACCTCCAAGAGCTTTGAGAACAAGTTGTTATAAGCCACTGGTTGAGGATCACTGCCCTAATGAATGATTGAGTAATAGAATGGCTTGAGAATGGTCTTTTTAGGTTTATTAATACTGTAGAAATAGTAACACTCCATAATTTTAGAAGGATTTTAGTGAGATACTACCTATATTCTTTAAAGGTGAAAGCCACAATTACTGGGTGCCTATATACTGGACACCATACATTTCACACAAGCACTGTGCTGGTTTTTCACACCAGGCCTGTGCTAATTAAATGAGCAAAATGCACTGGCATTAGAAACGTTCAAAGCAGCTCCTGCCTTTCTCTGCTTGTTCCAGTGAGACGTCAACATGCTCCATAGTGTAAAAATCAATTGGGAAAGGTGGTGGCATGGTTCTGCAGTTGGCAGGAATTTATTTTCCCTTTTAAAGGAGCATCTATCCAGAGAAAGCTTAACACATTGGCACCCAATTGACTTTGACTTCCCTCAGTGTACATATTTTACCAATACAGATAGTTAAACCTTTTCCATACAGTACTACCTCTTATTACAAATGTGTTTTTGCATACTTTTCTGGCACTCTACCTTGCTCAAGCTAACACATTGATTTTTATTTTCAGGCAGAAGAAGCAGAGGAAGATGAAAACAAAGGTTAGTTATTTTCAGGATCTGGCTAGGTATTTTTCAGACTTCGACATTGGCACAGCTTTTATTGTAATGTAGTTACTTAATATTCACCATGATATGGTGCTAAGTAAAACTAAGTGAACAGAAGTTTTTTGCAGATGATTTATACTTTTAATTTGTTTAAGGTAAGTTATTTTATTGTATATTTCTACTATGGAACAACACCTCCAACAACCTCTACTACAGCTAAGGAAGATGTGGTCATGATAATTGGAATACACATTTGTGGAGGGACTATTTTGGATGCATATCTGCTTTCTCATGGATTGTACATTGATATTTGGATTCTTGTGGATACTGTCATGAAGAGGATCATGAAAATGAAGCAGTGTGTGACTCAAGTGAAGATCAGTCGTCCCAAGATGCTGGATTCTAGTACATAAGCTTTATCATTACAGCACATGGACAGATGAACGTCTTTGATGCACACTATAGAAGACATTTTTATCTGTTATAAGGAACTGCGTTGAGTTTGGGCATGCTTTTCCCAAATATGTGAATATAGTAGAATGACTTATTGGAGAAGGTTTCAGAAAACGACTTGTCTTCATAGATATCATTATAGCTGGTCACTGGACATTATGCCGAAGACTCTGGTGTTGTCCATTTGTACATACAATTAAAATCTAGACTCTACTGGGACATGATGAAAACGTGACTTGTATTGGCTTATTTTACAAGAGACCTTGTAAAACTATTCCTGATTTGAAACTTTGAAGATTTCTGAAGGAAAATGTACAGAAGAATCTGATTATTGGAGACTGCATCCTTTCCTACTGTGATGCCATGAAGAATGTCCCCATAATTTAGTTTTATTCCATTTTAAGAATTGTGTTGTTCCTAACCTTCCTTCGACTATTAACAGATGTGTTTTTTCTAGGTCCTCATTTTAGGTTTTGAATTTGTTTAAACGTCTTATTTTGCCGTGTTTATTCCTGTTAAATCCTCTTAGATGTAACAGGTTCTGGTGATGTCACACAAGAAATATCTAAACCTCTTCACTCAGGAGAGAATGAGTCAGAACTGACAATCAAAGAAGAAATGGAAACTAGCACCTCCCTGAAAGAAGCTGAGGAGGATAACGTATTTGTCACAATCCAGGCTGAAGATGCTATTACTCTCGATTGTGATGGTGATGACCTCCTAGAAACAGGTAAAAATATGAAAATTGCAGATTCTGAGACAAGCAAGCCAAAAGATGAGCAGGAGGCGAGTGACCACAAGGATGGCCTGGAGGATCAAAAGGATGTGATGTCTGAGAACCAGAAAGATGATAAAGAGGAGCGTGGCAAAGGAGATGCTGTTAAGAAAGATGGCAGAGAAACTTCAAAGAAAACTGAATCTGGAGACAAAGACAAGGATTTTCAGAAGAAAGGTGCCTCTTCTACTGGTCAAGCAAAGAGGTTTGTCTTTATGTCGGTTCTTTACAGTACTGATTACCAGCGTTCCCTAAGATCACTCTACATTAAGGGGTAGCATCAAGAATATAAGTAGTAACTTACCTTGAGTGTTTTTTTTTTTTTTTTAATCACATAAATTCCTTTTTTTTCCATTTATTTAGTTTTTTTTTTTTTTCAAGATCTTCCTGATCTGTTCTACCAGTTCTATTATTGAATTTCCAGCACTTTTATTTTAAATTTTTTCCCCCCGCATTGACGAGTTTCTAAAAGTCCTTGGGATGATGGTAAGGATCAGCTAAGGATGAGAACACACAATGAAGTCAAGTCCCATTCTTGAAATCGAGTGAAGATTGTCATATGTCCACACTGAATAGAATATTCAGAATCTAGACCTTCAGGCATCCTGGGGAAAATCAGATCAAGAAGCTTTAAGGGAATCAATTGTTTCTAAGAACAAATTCTACCATTCCAAGGCACTATAACTACTTGGGCCTTTGTTATGTGTTTTTTGTTTTCTTTTTTAAACCTTTTATAAGCTTTAAAATATTTCAGGCTTGTGAAAAGTGTTTTTTTTTTTTTTTTTTTTTTTTTTTAACACTCCTACCCAATTCCACAGGTTAAAAGCATGCTGTTACTTGTAAGAACCATTTTGCAATTCTGCTTTGGGTTCAGTTTATACAACCCCGCCCTTCCCATTTATCACCCTTGACCTGAAGAGAATGTGTACTCCACCCACTATGAAAAAAATACTTACCTTATACTTCACAACATGTTTAGAGAGACACTGTGAGCCTTAGGAAGGCAGGGAAATAGTTCTTACAAGTTGGAGACAGACTATCATGGTTTACTGTCGATCTGTTGAACTGAATTGAGCAAATGTATAAAAAAAAATATTTTTGGCTTATCTTTTCTACATAAGCCCAACTAAATGAGTTCATGTTAGAAAATGAGCAATATTTTCCCTCATTCATTCTAACCTGAAAAAACTATTGGTATGGGATCTGTTCACTGTAAACTTTTTTCTTAATGTGCCAAAATAATGACAGTACTATAGTCTCATATAGTTTCAAATAAAGAGACTCATCTGAAACCATCCCCAAGCATAAAAGAGGTCCATATCTTTATTATATTTAGTTATTAAATAAAATAATTACTGAGGTTAAAATCCGACCTATAGCCCTTTTAAATGCGAGAAATTGCAGAAAATGTCTTCTGAAAATAGGTGTTCACGCGTCTGTCTTAAAATTCAAAGAGGGGCCTTAACCCTCACTTTATAAATTGAGTGGCAACCTGCAAACTGCTTCTTTTAATCTTATATTCAGTGCAAGATATAACTCATAGATAGCATCATGAAATGCTTTAATCCCTCTTATTCTTTTAGAATTTTGCATGCTACTTACTCAACATTACTAAATAGTGCTGTGCAGATTGGAACAATAAAAATGCACATAATTCAGCATTAAGAAAAATAACCTCATTAACCACATTATTTAAAATAACCAGTTTAAGCACTGTATAAAAGGTAAAGGGCTATATGTTTTACTACATATGCAGTTGTTCTCATAAGTTTACATACCCTATCAGAATTTAATTTAACCATTTTTCAGAGAAAATGAATAACACAAACTTTGTTTTATTCATGGGTAGTAGTTGGCTGAAGCTATATATTGTCAAACTGTTTACTCTTTATAAATCATAATCGCTACTTAAACTACCAAAATTACCATGATCAAAAATTTACATACCCTGATGATTTGGCCTGATAAAATGCACACAACCTGTCACAAAAGAGTTAGAATGGCTGTTAAAGGTAACCATCTTTACCTATGTTTGCTTGTAACTAGTGGGTGTAGATAAAAGGTGTATGACTTTCTGGACTCCTGACAGACCATTGCATCTTTCACCCAGTGCTGCACTGAAGTTTTTTTGGATTCTAAAGGTGGCCATAGACGCACAGATATCGTACGAAACGAATTTTCGTACGATATTCGGTGCGTGTATGGTGGGAAATGAGCCGACCGACATCGTCAGAGGATTAAGATATCGGTCGGCTGGTTGATCGGACTGGACGGAAAATTTTGATCGGATGCCTTTGAAATCACCCTGAACATCGGCCATTGTTAGTGCTGAATCGTCAGATACAGGTAGAATTCTATTGTTTCTACCCGTTTATCTGACGATTCAGCTCTACACGTGTGTGTTGAAACGAACGATCTTTCTCGGAAAGATCTTTTCCGAGAAAGATCGTAATTGTTACGTCTATGGCCAGCTTTAGTCAAGGGGAAAGCAAAATAATTGTCAAAGGATCTGCGGGAAAAGGTAGTTGAACTCTATAAAACAGGAAAGGCATATAAGAAAATATCAAAGGAATTGAGAATGCCAATCAGCAGTGTTCAAACTCTAATAAAGAAGTGGAAAATTAGGGGTTCTGTAAAAACCAAATAAAACAAAAATTTCAGCCAAAACTGCCAGTAAAATGCAAGGAAAAACCCACAAATAATTTCAGGTGAAATACAGGTCTCTGAAAAGACGTGGTGTGGCTGTTTCAAGATGCACGATAAGGAGGCACTTGAAGAAAGATGGGCTGCATGGTCGAGTTGCCAGAAGAAAGCCATTACTATGCAAATGCCACAAAGTATCCCGCTTACAATATACCAAACAGCACAGAGACCAGCATCAAACCTTCTGGCACAAAGTCATTTGGAGTGATGAGACAAATTTTAACTTTTTGACCACAACCATAAACGCTACAGTTGCAGAGGAGTCAACAAGGCCTATGATAGGTACACCATTCCTACTGTGAAACATGTTGGTGGGTTGCTGATTTTTTGGGGATGTGTGAGCTACAAAGGAAAAGGAAATTTGGTCCGAATTGATGGCAAAATAAATGCAGTAAGTGATCAAAAAATACTGGAGGAAAATTTGCACGTCAGCCCGGAATCTGCACATGGGTTGTACTTGGATATTCCAACATGACAATGATCCAAAACACAAGGCCAAGTCGACCTGTCATTGGCTACAGCAAAATAAAGTAAAGGTTCTGGTGTAGCCATCTGTCTCCTGACCTCTATCACTGAGCCTGGGTCTGGGGAGACCTCAAACGTGCATTTCATGAAAGACAGCCCTTAAAATTTACGGGAACTGGAGGCTTTTTGCCAGGAAGAATGGGCAGCTTTACCGTCTAAGATCGCTTGAAGTCTTTTGTGGTAGTTGTGGATGAGGCTCTCATTGATGTTAAAGGGGCAATACATGGTATTAAGAACTGTAAATTTTTGATCAAGGTAATTTGGGTAGTTTATGTAGTGATTATGATTTAAAAAGAGTAAACACAATTGTTTGGCAACAAATGGCTTCAGCCAACCACTAACCAAGAGTTGAAGAGTGTTTGTGTTCTCATTCATATTCTCTGAAAAATGGTTACAAAATCATAAATTCTGCTAGGGTATGTAAATTTATGAGCACAACTGTGTATATTTGTATAAAGTAACCCCGCTGTTTATATATGGGCTTATAGATTATGTTAATGGTTGTAATCGTTATATAGTTATTTCTTTACTTTGTCAAAATGTAACTTGTTTCATGCAAAATGTTGGTTTGACTTGGAACAGTTTAATTGCTGCAGATGGTTTGTTCTGCTTACCTTTGCTCGATCCTTTGTTTGCACTGACGGACTACTTTAGACGGTGTATAGACACAAGCAGAATTGGGTGTGAAAACATTAGCATGCTTTTCCACGTCAAAATACTGTGACCTCTGTGACTGCACCATGATCAGTGAAGCATGGCCTTCTGCAATATTTTTTGTTAAATAAGGGGAATGAAACCCCCAGGCGCAAATTCAACTCCCCCCGTAGACCCCCCCGGTCTACCTAGCGCCGGGGGGTGGTTTATTCCCCTTTAAAGGCGCCCTGCCGCCATCCTTCTATGAGGCAGTCTTAGTACTCATAGCAAAGGAAGGCAAAGACCCCAAACTCTGCAATTCATGCAGGCCAATTTCACTTATAAGTACCGATGCCAAGATCTTAGCCACCCGGTTAGCTAAATTTGCCTCCTCCATTATCCATATGGACCGAACAGGCTTTATGCCTGCAAAATCCACCATCGCTAACCTGTGAATGGTAAATACACATCTCTAAACTGACCATACCAACGCTTGCTCTAGGATTATTGTCACTGCATGCCAACAAGGCATTTGACTCTGGAGTGGCAATATTTGTGGACGGTGATGAGATGGTTTGGCTTTGGCCCAGGGTTCCTCAAATGGGTGCAATCGTTATATCTTAAGCCCACTGCATGCATTGAAGTCCATGGAATCCTATCCTGCCCCTTCCCTCTCACCAGGGGTACCAGGCAAGGCTGCTCATTATCCCTGCTGCTGTCTGCAGTGGCTATTGAGCCCCTGGCCACTCACCTCTGACAGGCTCTGGCAGTTGTGGGACTTAAGTATGGCGCTCCAGAGGACAAACTTGCACTCTATGCAGATGACTTTCTCCTTCCTGGAGAATCCTGGATTACCCTTGCAAGATGCACTCACAATTACTGAAAGATTTTGTACTTACTCTGTACTCGCCATAAATAAGTCCAAGTCCATTGACTGCATGCCTATTCATCCACGGGCTTAAATGGGTTACCAAGTTCAAATACTTTATTACAATCTCCCTAGACCTCGATAACCTCGAAATTATAGAAGCAATAGACGCGTTCCTAATGGGTAAAGCACCTGGAGCAGATGGATTGCCCATAGAAATATATAAAAGACATGCGCCAAACTGGCACCCTTCCTACAAAAATTTGAGTTCA
Source organism: Xenopus borealis (assembly GCA_024363595.1). Classification (NCBI taxonomy): domain Eukaryota; kingdom Metazoa; phylum Chordata; class Amphibia; order Anura; family Pipidae; genus Xenopus; species Xenopus borealis. Next base: position 91,137,102 of record CM044435.1, on the reverse strand, counting down.
CCCTGGGAAAAAAGCGCTTCCAGTGTCCATGTATGAAGCCACAATTATACTCCTGCCAAAACAAGGCCAGGACTTCGCACACCCAGAGTCATATAGACCTATATCCCTTCTTAAAGCAGATGTCAAGGTGCTGGCCAAAGTTTTGGTTTGGAGACTTGCACAGGTAACGCATCTGGTTACTCAGAATCAAACAGGTTTTATCCCAGGAAAAACAGCACATAATATTAGACGACTCATGCTTAATCTTACCATAGATCACACCAACTCGGGCCAGAGAGGAATAGCAGCCCTAGATGTGGCAAAAGCTTTTGACACAGTGGAATGGGCATATCTGGAAAGCAATGAAAGCCTTCGGTTTTGGCCCATACTTTACATCGCTTACCCAAATATTATACAAAGCCCCGATAACATCTCTGAGAGATAATTCCTCCAAAACTAGCAGGTTTGAACTAACCAGAGGCACCCGTCAGGGGTGTCCCCTATCGCTTCTGCTTTTCTCCCTAGCAATCGAGCCGTTAGGGCTTGCAATTAGGCAGAGCCCATGAATCAGAGGGCTCCACACTAGCAAAAGGGAGGAAAAAGTACAAATGTATGCAGATGATATGCTGGTTTACTTGGGGGGACACCCTGGGCTCACTTGTGGTACTACTGGACCTCACTAAAGAGTTTGGGGAAATATCAGTTCCAAAACTGAGGCCAAATCCTCCTTATTCCTGCTAGATCCAGGGAGTAAATATTTCCTTCAGAAATACCTCTACAGAAAACCAACCAATTTACCTATTTGGGTGTCAGGGTAGCCTTAACAGTAACGATGTATTGCACACTTAACATTGCCCCCTGCTACAATGGACCTGAGACAAATTTCAAGTCTGGAAGCAACTTCCACTGGGCCCAACTGGATGAATACAGCTTATTTAAAATGGTGATGGCCCCGACAATTTTATATTTACTATGGCAGGCGCCTACTAAAATACAAAAGACCTTTTTCACAGAGCTAGCCCAAACCTTCAGGCAGTTTATATGGGTGCAAATCTAGAAGTAGACCATCTCTTGCAACCCTACAAAGACCAAAAGAATCCAGGGGAATGGCCTTGCCA
>CM044435.1:91037589-91065566 GCA_024363595.1 Xenopus borealis | reverse complement strand
ATCAAGACAAAAGATAAACTTGCAAAATACAAGCTGTTTGTGAAATGTTTTTGTTTTGGTACAGTTTAGGACACCATCATCTCTTTGTAATGGCCCCCTTGTATTTAGTTAAAATAGTTGTCATGCCAGGGTTGCCATGTACCTAGAAAGGCAGCCTAGTGATCTGTGCCAGAACACATTATGAGTTTCATTTATGCTTTTAGGACTAGGATATGGATTTTCATATTGCGTATAAAAGCCCCGATGTTTATACTACAACAGAAAAAAAGGACGATTTACCTGTTCTGCCTTGAGAGTTAGTTCTATAAAAATCTGCTGCAGTTTCTCATTCACAAAATTGATGCAAAATTGTTCGAACCCGTTTTTCTGCAAAAAGAAAAAGAAAAAAACTCAAGAGAATTGTCATGTTGTCATTGGTTTTTCCAATAGGTTTTTCTATCTTACCTGAAATATTTCAAAACCATAGATATCCAGGACTCCAATATTATATTCTTCATGATCTTTCTTCATAGCTTTATTAATAGACTGGAAATTGAGACAAAGAAACAAATATAATATTATATTAACATCCCTTCACTGGATTTTGCAGTGCCGTAAATAGCTGAAACAGATCAGTTTTACCAGTGCATGGCAACACTAAATTATATTTTCATTACTTTAATAAACTTTAATTGTTGGGTGTTACTGTTCCTTTAAAGAACAAGGGAAGACCAATTTACTGGAAGGGTGCCAAAATGTTAGCCACCGCCCAGTGCAATTTTACAAATTTTCTTTTATAAAGCAATGTTAATTTCACTGTAAGTTGTCACACAATTAGGAAGCTGTGCAGTGATTTCTTGAGATTCTGTAGCCAAACGTAAAAAAAACCAATAGGATAAAGGCAGGTGTAAAACTATAAAATCGCTGCAGATGTTGCTTGAAATCATGCAAAAAACACATTTGTTCCTGACACTTGAAAATACTATTAGGATTACTGTAAAATATGTTTCCAGTGGGATATACGGTCATTATCCTGCGTCTTTACTTACAGCAACCAGGTAATCAAATACACGAGCATGGAGTGCCTTGGAAAGTGCATCTCTGGTGTAGCAGGCTTGCTCCACATTTAGAGTCACATTGATGGATTCAGATTTCCCTCCCCATTTGCTGTCCATCTGCCTGCTGGTTAGCTTGTCCTTCAGCCGGTTTTGGTTTATCCCCAGTAGAAAGGCAGGGAAGGCTAGAACTGTAGGCAAATGAGAATATTAAAAGAGGAACCAATTATATAAAATAATAAAAATATGAAATTAATATTGAATAGAGGATGCAGGTTGAAGGTTTGAAAGTATAAACAGGAGTACACACACATCTATGTGGATATACGTACATGGATCAGTACTGGAGAGGTTATTATTTTATATTTAGCAATATATAGAATTATAAAAGAATTTGCAAAAGTTCAGCTTAGTTTTAAGAGAGATAGACATTGCACTTGCTGTGCAGAATTATTGTTTAGCTCTAAGTGACAGAGTTAGGGCCAATTTGGCTTTACAGTGGCTTCTCTGTCCCCATATTAATAATAAAATATTTAAGTAAAAATAATGTAAAAGTCAAAGTATACTGTAACAATTAAGCAGTAGCGTCTTTATATTGCTTATAAAATATGTTAGTGTATTCACAGGGGTGTAGAAGCCAGAGTACCCAAATGTTGTATTATAATTTTTGTCGGGACTGTGTTCAGCCCAAGGTCAACTAATGACCAATGACCCAATGGCTATTGTGTTGTCACAAGTGCTGTAGACATGTATTGACAGTCTAGGCCACTCATTTGTGTGCCTTGTCCAATTATCATGACCACTAACAAGCTAGACAACAATTCTTTTGTCTTAATGCCACTAGCTTCATACAGAGTTCTCTATTAAAATGATCAAACCAACATCATCCTTCATAGAACAATAAATGAATGCAGAAACAAAACCACCGTACTTTGTATGACTAATGACTGGCTGTCTGCCCAATAATGCTTGATGTCTTTGTCCTGAAAGAGGCAGACTAAATCCAATGGCTCCATTACAGTCAAATAAAAAGAGTGTATTGTAGGTAGGACAGAATGTCCACCTGAACAGCAGCTGTAGATTAAAACTCAAACCAAGTTGAGAGCCAACAAACTCCGAAAATGGCATATAATGTAATACAAGTAAATACATGCAATACATCTGTGGATTTACATGACTCTATATATATGTATTCCTATGCAATGTTGTGGCTCATGTTTTCCCATGCAGAATGGAGGCAATTGGAAACAGGTTGACAGTCACTTGGAAATCAAAAGTTATGCGTTGAAAGTGTGCCAGGACAACTACATTACTTGGAATCAATGATGGCGCATATGATGGCATTAACAGATCATGGTAGCAAACTCAAAGATATTGGAAGGGTGGAGTTGTCTCTTACATTTAATGAATCAAGTAAAATACTTACATTCTTCATTTTCTACAGCTGCATAGTTGCCTTTCTCTTTGAAGCCGATATTTCCCAAGTGAAGGACCCCTGCAACTATCTGCATAACCATGGCTTGTCCTTCAGTAGAGATTCCAATGACATTCATTGCATGCTGAAGGGACAGTAAGCTAAGTTAATATCAATGGTGACTGCACAGAGACCAACAAGGCAAGTGAAATGTATCTAATTTGTATTAATTTATCTTTTTTTTTTCTATTTTTTGTGTTTTGCTTGAATGACTGCTACACCATAGAGTAAAAAGAATTTGGGCACCTATATTAAACCATATTTTATGGCCACTATTAATTGTTCCCAAGCCCTGAGAAAATAACTAGAAAAGGCTCCCATGGAATTTGATTCCCAAAAACGCATTCTGCGATACAGGATGATAAAAGTTATTCTAGCAAATGCCCTCTATCAGACAAAGGTTATAAGCTGCTGAAATAGATAAATCATATCAAAATAAGTATGCTAAATGGTGGTCTTTTTTGGTATTCTGTGATGTCTACCGCTCTCCCGCAACTCCACTTTTACTGCAATTGTGGTGATTGTCCTCCATCGACCCGGCCAGGTCCCTTAGCAACAGTAGTGAATTCACGGGTCCACACAAACACACTATTATCTGCAGTTGGGGACCTGATCCCTCTTTTTATTAATACACCACCAGCAAGATCAACATTTCCTGATGAAGGGAGGTTAAAACCCCCTGAAACATGTATCTTGCTAGTGGTATATTAATAAAAAGAGGGGCCACGTCCCTGACTGCAGATAATAGTGTGTGTTTGCGGAGCTGTGAATTCACTACTGTTGCTTTGGTACAGAGCAATATATATATATGCATATGTATATTACATGTATTGAAGAAAATCCACACTCACAGGCTTAAAACCAGCCTTTTCTTACACTGAGAAAGACTGGTGTGACAGTCGAAAAATTGGTTTTGCATTAAAATTCATCAGACCTGTGAGTGTGTATTTCCTGTATTACAGGGGCATATGTTGTTATGAGGACTACACCAAGTCCCAATGCATTTATTTTGCATGTATGTATAAACAAACAAACCACACTCCAAGGACTTCGTGTCTCAAAAGCCAAGTGAAGGTTTATTCTTGCTCAACATTTTGGCGCTCCAACTGAGGCCGTCTTCAGGTGGGTGAAACCTCATTCACCCTCCTGAAGACGGCCTCAGTTGGAGCGCCGAAACGTTGAGCAAGAATAAACCTTCACTTGGCTTTTGAGACACAAAGTCCTTGGAGTGCGGTTTGTTTGTTTTCTGTTATACTAATATGTTGACCGGCACCCAGGCATTTGAGGACAGTTTAGAGTGCACCAGTTTTATTGTACCATTTGTACACACACACATACAGTATATAACTATTAACTTAACTTACCATGGTTTCCTGAAAGTCTCTCTTATCATTGATATCATCTACTTTGTAGGACCCAGACTGGTTAAGGTAGTTATAGTAGTCTAAGCTTGTGATTCCCAGACTCTCCTTTTGGTCTTTTGATGCACCTTCAATCAACTGGAGAAGTAAAACATGAAGTACAAACATTAAAGCAGGATGAAGGCATCATGCAAAGATATTTTGCTTTGTATAGCTTGTTTCACCGCCAGCATAGAAAGAAATCAATATTTCCTCTGCATCTAATGAATCTTTCTTTGCACAGGGTTTAAACAAATAAATATTTCAGTGCGTTTCCTTATACAGACACTCAATATGCCTTGATTCACAAAGCTATAGCATTTGACTGTAGATCTTTTTGCCATATTGGTGTCAGCCTTTTCACCTTTTGTATTGGTTGCTGTTCACTATGTATGTAATTCTATATGTTCTATGTATGTAATGCTGTATGTTCTTTGTGTAAACACATTTATTTTACAGCACTGCAGAATATGCTGATGCTCTAAGAATACACGTTATTAATAATAATAATAACCTTTTTTTTTTAGCATGGGGATACGGTAAAATATATTTTATGCATAAAAATCCATGCCAAAAACGGATCTACATATCCATGGGAATTCAAATTCATTTAAAGGTTGGCTTAATCTGTCTGAAAAGTACAGTGGTGTACATCTACAACAGGCAGAAACCTATACCCCAGGTTTGAGGTGTCAGATTCCTTCCTCAAAGCCGATGTGTAAGGCAATATTGTCAAACCACTTTAAAGGAAATGTCAACCCCAAAAATACATTTTTGCCTAATAAAAGAAAATATGATTCTAAGCAAGTTTGCAATATACATTTTCTATAGTTTTTAAAGGGGAATTCAACCCCTCCCTCTTCCCCCCCAGAAGGCCCACCGTCCCTTCCCCCCCCCGGCCTACCTTTCCCCCGGGGCAAATGCCCCTAAGTTGCTACTTACCCCTCTGTGCAGGTCCCCTCCAGCCAGGTTCCCGGGCGTCATCTTCTCCAGCAACGATTTCTTCCCTTTTCTGTTGGCGCTTGGCGGTGCATGCGCAGCAGGACGCATTTGCGGGTTTGTACTACTGCACATGTGCCGAAAGCTCACAAAGTTCACAGATTGAACTTCTTGAACTTTTGGCGCATGTATAGTAGTACAAACTGGCAAATGAGGGAGAAGACATTGCTGGAGAAGATGAAGCCTGGGAAACTGGCTGGAGGATACCTGCACAAAGGGGTAAGTAGCAACTAAAGGGCATTTTCCCCGGAGGAAACGTAGGCTGGGGGGAGGAGGGAGGGGGCCTACCGGGGGTAGGATATCAGCGCCGGAGCTGTTGAATTCCCCTTTAAGTTATTGTACATGTATTGCTATTGAAAGCAGTGTTTGTCTGTCCCTTTCTATTCTCTGTAATGGTGGCTCTGGCTTTTGAAACAATGTAATATAAGACAACCGATTAACAGACCTGTCTTGCTGGAGGAGCGTGGCTTTTGCAACATTGTTTAAAATGTAACAACCAGGAATTATTCAAATGCTGCTTTCAATAGCAATTCAATTTACAAATAACTTTTAAAGCACCAACAATTTTAATACATTGATTTTGAAAAGTTGCTTATAATTGTGTTTTCTTGTATAAGGCAAATAGTCATTTTCTGGGTTGACATGTCCTTTAAAGCAGCAGTCAGTGCCAAAAGACCTGATAAAATGTAAATGTAAATTATTGTATATTTCTCATCCCAAAAGAACCCTGCTGGAATATTATCCGTTTTATCAAGTATAGTGAAGTTAATCATCAGTCGGGTCTAGTCTTTGCTATTCATCAAAGGCACCTGAATCAATACACATTTCACTCAGTTTGTAACTTGCACGAGAATGCCAGTTGCGTCTGCTTAGCAAAATACAGCACAGCATCCTAAGTACAGGATTCATGGACGCAAGAGAGTCCTGACTTCAGCAGGTATTACCCCCAGTGATCTCTTTGCTTGTCTCACATGCAACTGATGTGTGTTGTGCACACAAATAACACAGCTGACATCCATACTGACACAGCCACAATAACTTGCATGTAAGTTGTAATTCTACGTTGGTAAATCACACATATTTTGTGTCATATATAATTACATGGAAATTCTGGTAAATTATGCATTTTGGGTAAAAACGTGTTTTATAAATTGCATTTCTGTTAGTACAAAACTGAAAAGTTAACTACGAATCCCTAAAAACAAAATGTTGATTATTAAAGGCATGCAGTTCTCCAAGTAACATAATTCTACACAGTGCTTGCTAGTGAATTGTTTTTGCTGGCTTAAAGAGTAGGAAACAAGTGAAAATGGGAGAGATGTTTTATGCCCTCTTCTATGCTTCATTTACCATTCAGCACTATTCAGGAATGACAGAATGTCTACAATCTAATTCAAAGTTCATGTTTGGCTCACGTGCAATACAACAATTTTTCACACTTTTTCCTATGTCTGCACCTATTCTTTATAATCATTGATTTTTCTTCTTAAAATCTTAAAAAGTAACTATATTTGACAAATAATTTAAGGCTATCCATACCTGGTAAAAAATGTGAAAGCTTCTTTCTCCTGGATTTCTCATTACCACACGAGATTTTTCCAGCAAAAAATTTGAGATCTTTCCGCCATCTGGTTCTCCCCCTGGGCTAAATTGTATTTCAAAGTATTTTCCCTTTTGAAAGGAAAAAGGAAAAGAAAGGGACAATCAGAGATAGTTTATGCAATTTTGTATATAGTGATAGAAAGCAAATTTTAGAACTGTTATTTGACCCCAAGTACGACAGCTGCCTGGCTGGCACATTTACAAATCATTATTTTGAGCTTTAGCCTTATATGTTTTTCTTATTTATGGTTAATATTCATATGTTAAAGGGGAAAATCATCCAAAAAAAGTAAGTAATTTTCCTTTTTACATTAATCACAAATTTGTATGCTAGATTGTAATTGTAATGCAATGCAATTGCTGTTAAAATCTGTATATGCATTTTAGGAATGCACCATATTCAGGATTTGGTCTGGGATTAGGATTTGGCCTAATTGAATGGAAAATGTAACTTTTTGTAACAAAACATTTTTTCCACTTTTCCCTTCTTGTCCCTAATTTGCATATGCAAATTCGGTTTGGATTAGGTTCCAATTTGGATTCAGCTCAGTATTCTGCCAAATCTCTCATGAAGGGGCAAATTCACTAAAGCGCAAAAAAAGCTAGCGTTGGCTTCGCCAACATTCGCCGCACTTCACCAGCCAGCCTGCTGCGAATTCACTAAAATGCGAAGTTGCATTCAAGGCGGCGAATGTTAGTGAAGTTGCGCTACCGTTATTTCGCTAGGCAAAGGGCATTTATGCCTAATTTGCATACGGTGCAAGGTTTAACGTATAATAGAAGTATATGTTACAGCCACTACATTCCACTACACAAGCCCAGGATAATAATAAATTATTAATTAATAAATTATATAAAGTTGTCCTATTGCCCTACATGTGCCCCCTGTATAGTTGAGTTGCCATATGTTAGGAAGTGTAGGGGGGAAGGAGGGTAACCCCCCAAAATTTTGCACTATTTTTCAGACTATCACCCTAAAAAAAGTAAAAAACGCCAGTGTTTTTTTTGGGACTTAGAAGAAATAAAAATTTTTTTTTTCAAACTCCTATCTATTGTAATGAACTTCGCCCGGTCTGACCTGACAAAGTAAAGTCTAGCGTAAGAGTTAACGTTCAGTAAAATGTTCATCTTAGTCACGTCCCTTCATCAGTGTGCAACTTTGCCTGGAGTAATGGTGCAAAGTTGCACTAGTCTGTCTACTTCGCTAGTGAATTTTCGCCAGAGTCTGACTTAATAAATTTGCAAAGTTGCGAATTGACGTCACGCTGGCGAATTAGCGCTATCGTTAGACGCTTTGCACTTTCGTGATTTTGCCCCGAAGAATTTGGGGATTCAGCCAAATCCCAAATAATGGATTCAGTGCATCCCTAGTTGATTTAATTGCTCTGCACTCCTGGATCTCAGAAAATGTTGCACACGGCTAATACATTATATGGCCAATTATTGGGTGGAGGATCCGTTTAAGGAGAAAGGGGTTGGATGGATGGGTAACTCAGCCAGTTCATGTAGAAGGTGGGCTGCTATTGTTTTCTTATAAAGATAAACAAAATATAATATAAAGATAATTTTAATCATAACCTTAATTAATGAAACCCCATGGAACTTTGTATCCATATATAACAATCTTGAATATACTACCTTCTAGCCCCTCAGTTATCCTGTGACGTCCAATACATTGCACGATTTTCCTGCTCACAATTTTCTGAGCTTGTTCAACTACAACCATACACTTTTCCCCACACATATGAGAAGATACATAGAAGTGCAACAGACTTACAAATCTGCTTGAGTTGTTATTCCGTACTGTCTTAGCATTTCCAAAAGCTTCAAGCAAAGGATTTGATTGCAGAATGATATCCTTAACATGCTGGAATCATCGAAAATAAATGTTGTAACCTTACAGATACAGACATGAAGTTACTATGCATTTAGACATTTCTTCGATTCTGCCTGATACCAATGAGCTCTAAAAGTGTTTCCAAATGATTTAGTAGAAACCCACGGCACCAGGAATGCTGTATATTGCAATCTGGTAACTAAACAAATATGTTACTCTAATATTTAGCCTCCACTGCCTGTACTTATGTTCAAAATTACCAATGAATGAAGTATTTCAATATATAACTTATTTATACTTCTTCCTCTTTCCAATTATGTTATATGTGCGTCTGGTTCAGCATGTGCAATTGTGTACTTAATAGCAACCACATGGTATAAAAGGGATTATATGGGTTTTAGTTGCTCTTTTAGGGACTATTACAGGGCTTAATTCCCCTTTAAAAAATAAAAAAGCCAGCTCACCTGCACTTTAGGACCACCTCCAGAAATCTTTGAGATATAGCTCATGATGTATTTTGCAGCCACTGTTTTACCTGCACCACTTTCACCACTGCAAATAGAAAAATAATTGAGTCATTAAATTGCATGATTTAGATTTTTTATTTTTTTATAGCGCTACACATCTGTATTGTGGTACTGTAAACATTTTCTGGAACTCCCTGCACTGGACACTCTGCAGTTAAAAGAGTATAACAAGCAAATAACACCCATTTTTAAAGGGAGGGTTCACTTTTAGGATTTGTTTGTTTCCAGCTTTCCAGTTTGTTGCGCTGACCCCATGTAGGAAACAAATGCTCTGTATGTATTACTCATCTTTCTATTCAGGGCAGCTCCTATTCATAGTCCAGTCTCTTTTAAAAATCAGTGCATGGTTGCTAGGGTAATTTGGACCCTAACTTAATCCCTTAACATTTACATTTTCCAGACACACCTATTAAATTGCAAGAGAGCAGTCTCCACTCCCCTATCATAGGTATATACCTGCCTATAGCTGTAACCCCCTCCCTTTCTCCCAGGCCAAGTGGGCAGAAATAAGAAAACTAAAATATCAGCCATTTGATCTGGTACAAACAAAAATACCTCAACCATGAAAAGATCAAAATATTCCAGTGGGTCGGTGCCCTTATTATGTACATACAAACCACTTCTGCAATATAGGCCTGCAATATAGGCAACAAGGAGATCAATAACACAGCTTCTGAGCTTATTTTTATTTTAAGAAGTTGTTCAGTACTTAATGGATACCTAGGCAACAGAAGCTGTGGATTGACGTCAAGTATCTGGAATCACTAATTGTTCTTATTAAAGCAACAGAGACCTCAAAGGACTTTCCACTGGGGACACACAACTGGCACCATTTTCTAATTAGATTTACTCTAAAAATAAGCTGTGACACGAACCTCCTCCTGCAGCTTGATTCTAATACCAAGAAAACATCTTTCCAGGTGGGAGCTTAAAAGTTTAGGACATGAAGGAAATGTGGCTACTATTGATGCAGAAACTGGACGATCCAAGCATAAAATTCTGCAACGTTTGCGGAGAAAACCCTCAGATCTTTAAAGGATGTAAAAACTAGAAGCATGTTTTGTTTTACTTTTCAGCACTGTGAGTTACCAATATCCACATATAAAATAAATGGCATTGATGAATGCAGCAAACAGACCTATTGTATTTAGCAACAGACCTACTGTCTGTAATATGCTGTACCCCTTTCTCTTTATTTTGCCCATGGTTTTGCAGCTTAATCCTTTATGGTTTAGTAATTTATTATATCTGTGGTGGAGTGGTTCCAATCATTCATGAATCAAAGATGGTTTTCTTCAAATGGACAGAATTAACAGCCAAAAGTTTGGCGGCTCGCCTCTAAATAAAAAAGAAAATTGCTGGTAACACAGGCAAGAGCCCCACGTCACTGAGAGCGGCCCATCTAATGTCGCTAGTTATTGACTTTGTTCTGCTGGGCGCATACAGTGGTTGAAATCTAAGAAGGAATCAGGGGAGCCAAGGAAGGCCCAATGTGCTCCTAAGATGACTAGCAAGTGTTGCTCAGCAAACTATGGGGTCAGTTTACTAAAGTGCGGGAAATTTGACTATAAGTTTCTACATGTTATCACGGCGAATATTTTTCCGCCAGAATATTTGAAGCGACTAAGTTTACAGGGATGCACTCAGATTTCAGCTTAGGTTATCGGTAATTTTAGCAAATTTTCTGGCGGCAAATTAAGTTTGGGAATATTTATATTTATAAACTAGTTTTATAGAGGTTATTATGGCAATTTTTACTGTGACATTTATGGCTAGAAATGCATCTTCAAAACTTTATTGACTGATGTTTATACCATCCAACAACATTATCAGAGTGACACCAATCAAACATGTATGTATCATATAAACCCATACTTCATCCATCCAGTCATAAACCCTTCTGCCAATAGAATCCTATGAACAAGAAATCATACCAGTCTCTCATTGCATCATTTAAATGCACAGTTTAATGTAGCCAATCACAATGAAACCAAAGTGTTTAGGCTGACAAATCCTTGGACTGTGATGCCAATAATACGGCTCTGAGCTGAAACTGCTGCTGTTGCAGCAGATAGAAGCAGATGCCAAAGCAGACTGTACAGGTAGCCATACACTGGCAGATAAAAGCTGCCAACAGACGGTCGGCAGCTTATTGGCCCATGTATGGAACCCTTCGACGGGCTTCCCCGATCGATATCTGTCCGAAAGTCAGGCAGATGTCGATCGGATGGGACTAAAAATCCCGTCAGATCATGGTCGCATCTGTTCATTGATGTGGTCCCGCGGTCTGACCGCCTGTTTGGATTGGCCCGATATCGCCCACCTCAAGGTCTCTCCGTGAATGGCCACCTTTAGCAATTTTGCGAATATTCTCGCGAAAACTTTGCTTTTGCACATTTCGCTGTTTAGTAAACTGTGCGTTAATGTGTACATACCATTATTTTCAGTGAATGCGATAACTGCCGACTACATAGTCTTGCGTAAGAAAATTTGCAAACTTCGTAAACTGGTGAAAACATATTCGGCGATAAATTTGTCTATATTTTGTGGGCATATTCTTACCGCACTTTCATAAACGGGACATGCCTTCCCTAGTGAACGGGTCAGTTGCCAGTCAATCAGCCACAGTAAAACAATGTTGTTTGGGATATTTAAATACTGTAAAAAAGACATATATGTCCATAGTAGCAGCATACAGATCTATATAACTCTAGAGAGGCCTTAGTTCAGCAGGAAAAGCCAAATGAAGATTTACTAGGTGACTCTAGGGGCTTGATTCACCAAAGGGACCACATTTTTAACACTTTCTTATATATAGCATATATCATAACTCACACCTGCAATGAGTAAACGATGTATTCTGGAAAAACAAATGGAAGCTCCCAAAAGACTCCCAGCCATCTGCTTTCCCTAAATGGTCATTGTACATTTATACATGAGTTCTGCTATGGCAGGTAAACACATACAATAAAGGGAAGCAACTGCTGGTTTTATTACCAAGTATACACAAGATATATCGCTATAAATACAGTAAGGGGGTAGTTATTAAAACTTGCATTTATCTAATATTTTTTTATTAAAACAAAGTCCACCTAACTCCCAGCCACAAATTCAACCCATTAGCTGGCGTCACAAATCCGCTGCAACAAAATCATTTGTCAATTCTAATCATGCAACTTTTTCAAATTTGGGTTTCCAAAAACTTGACTTCGACTAGATCATCGTCGCGGCAGCTAGAATTTATTGGCGGGGATCATGATGTCAAGAAACATCTTCAGAGACATTTGCCATTGACGTCTAGATGACCTTGAGTATTGCTGGAGTATTTTTGGATTCAGATTTTTACCAGCTCTGGGATATTGTATTATAAAAATTTTATTTTTTTTTTCCTCTAAAAGTTTGAGTTTTCCCTTTCAAAACTTGACCAGAAAGAATTAAGCTTTAATATAAATAGGTCCCTAAATGTTTTAATTTCTACAAGAGCAGAATAGAGGGCTATCATTTAAAAACTCCAAAGTTTCAGAAATAAATTATGTAGGAGGCAGCTGACAATCTGCTATTCCCGATAACTTTACAGAACATCATTGCCTTTTATATATTAGTTTGTATGAGAATTACTGCTCCAGCAAGAATAAAAGAGTCAGGAGATGTCAAATCTACAATAAAAATCATCAGAGCAGGAATACTCTGTATCTACCATAAGTCCTGTGTCTTTTTAGTGTACAATAAATGGAAGATAAAATACTACTATCATTATACTTTGTGGCAATCTGTCCTTTAACACAACAGCATAAGAAATAGATCACACATGCCCCAAACACAGATCTTTGTGTTTATGTACACAGTAAAGAGGCAAGACTTGACAAACGAACAGCAACATAACATCATGCTGTTGTTTATATAGACATTCTTTTGCTATAGGAAAGAAGGTTTCTTGCACCAGAGTCTGGAATACACACTCACATACTGTATATACAAAGAACATTATGGGAGATGGATAGCAGCCAAACTCTAATCCTTCTACATACAGGACATTATAAATGCCTGGTACAAGCTTTACATAGGTTAATCTTTTGTCTGAATGGGGAGATAAGAATAACCAAAGAGAGCAAACAAAATGCTTCCCACATGCACGTGTGCATGAGCAAGTACGACTCTGAAAGTATCAAGTGCTAATAGAGATCTGAATATTTAGTCACATAGTTCTGCTAAACAGATGATTATGGATATACATCCGGCCTCATTCTTGAGATTCACCCCAGGGAAGGCAGGTGTGACCCAATCATACAGAATATAGATCCCCAGAAAACCTATGCAAAGAGAGCATGTGCTGCAGTGATCAGATGTTCTGCAGAAAACCTTCAAGTGAGAAACTACCAAGGTTACTGTTATTTTTGGTTCCATCACTTAAATGTCTATTTACTCTAAACCCTTTAGATAAAAATAATTTCACAATGTGAAATAACCTGACACTTTCAAGAAAATAAGACCTGCCTATAACCAACTTTTTTGTGAAAAGACTGAACGCGGAGGAAAAACCGGAAATACACCTTACCTTATAATAACACATTGGTTTTCCCTGTCTATGATCATGTTTCTGTACATATTGTCAGCCAACGCGTAGATGTGTGGTGGATTCTCATACTGAGCCTAGAAAGAATAAAAAAAAGGAAATTATATGCAGGCTTTCAGTTTCATCACAGTATATAAAAAAAGCCCTGTTGCAATCTAATCCGAGCAAATCCTAGCACCTACTGGTGCTGAATAAATTCCTTTAAACTGATATGAATGTTCCAGCTTTCAAACAGCCAGCAGCACTTTCTAAGTTTATGACTTTAAACAGGACCAAGTCTGAGAATTGACAAGATTACAGATTACTACCTAACCTAAACATAAAAATAATATTATTAAAACAAAAACTTTTGTTAAAGAAAAACTGTTAAAACTGAATAGGAATGAATAGGGCTTGTGCTGAAGAAATACTTAGTGCCAAGCATCTTAATTAGCAAATATATATGGCTTTTGCACTGCACATGGCAAATTCTGAAGTTGAAAGTTACTTCCTCACTCATAATAGCACTGAGAAACCTCCATATAATGTGCAGCTCCTTATCTCACAGCCGAGAATGTTGCAGCTGTGGAAAGGGAAGAGGGGGTTTACTTCTACAAAGGGCTTCTCAGTGTACTGCTGATATGATTGTGCTCACGGTTATCAGGAAGACTTTACTTTTTATGTACTTTTCAATGTTTAGGACAAACCTTACTAAAAAATGATTTTACTGCCCCTTTAATAAAGAAGTAAATGTGAAAATCCAGGCTTTATGGTGGTGCATCACCTCTGAGAAATCACCAAACAAGTGAAGTAGAAATGGGGTATATTTCAAGGTCTCAATCTCAGTAAGGCTACAGGTGTGAAACGCTAATCCAGAAAATAGTTGAAGGTTCTGAGAGAAATCACTTGATGCAGCTTTACTGCTAAGTGATTTATTTTCACAACATGTTTCGGGCTGCTCGTCCTTTATCAAGTGTAAAGAATACAATGGCTACAAACTTTAAAGGTGTAGACAGGAAGTGAGGTCATAAAGGTTAAGTGTTGATTCCTGTATCACAATAGTTTATTGTGCAAAAAACAAGTGTAAAGTCCATGGTGTTTAAAACGTATTAAAAACATCTTCCAAAAGAGATTATATCAAAGTCCAAAGGTTACACATGGAACTGCCCACTTCTGGGCCTACCACAGAAAAGCTTGATAGTCCTGTTTTTTTAGACAATGAGGGAAGGAAAAAGCTAAACCATTAGACGTACATATTAGTATATTGTATCTATCTTGGGCATAGAGATCTTTATCTGTAAAGGGAGAAACAAATAAGGCATAAATTTAAACTACAGGCAACATTGTAACAGCATTAAAGGAAACATTTGTACCAGATGTTAATAATGAATTTTAAACTAGGCACACTACAACCAAGAGGCATGAATGAAAGTTGGAGTATAAAATGTTTTCTTTAATGCTGTTACAATGTTGCCTGTAGTTGAAACTTATGCCTTATTTGTTTCTCCTTTTACAGATAACGATCTCTATGCCCAAGATAGATACAATATACTAAAATGTACGGCTAATGGTAAGATGTTTGGGCTTTTTCCTTCCCTCATTGTCTAAAAAAACAGGACTATCAAGCTTTTCTGTGGAAGGCCCAGAAGTGGGCAGTTCCATGTGTAACCTTTGGACTTTGATATAATCTCTTTTGGAAAATGTTTTTAATACGTTTTAAACACCATGGACTTTACACTTGTTGTTTGCACAATAAACTATTGTGATACAGGAACGATTTGCACCTTATTAAGGCAAATCAACACTTAACCTTTATGACCTCACTTCCTGTCTACACCTTTAAAGTTTGTAACCATATTGTATTCTTTACACTTGATAAAGGGCGAGCAGCCCAAAACATGTGAAAATAAATCAATTAGCAGTAAAGCTGCATCGACTGCTTTCTCTCAGAACCTTCAACTAAATCACCAAACAAGGATGGGAGAGTCAGTATTTTATGATGGCAATCTCAAAGGAAACAAGTACATAATCTAGTATATTGTGTATACAAAACACCTTAAATATATGTATCAAGGCTTATGCTTACAGAATAAAATGAACATTGTTCAAACAAGTAGCTATAGATATGAACAGGAATATTTAAGAAGAGACAGGCACAAATAGTCATTCAAACTAGTGACCATGCAACTGGGGTGAACTACAGCTTCCAGCCACTGAAAGTTACTGTGTTTCTGGATGCTGTAGTCTTCATCAACTGAAAAGCCAACAGTTCACTTCCTTTGCAAAAAGAGATGTGTTGGTGCATGTTATAGAGCCTGAGGAAGGAAGAAGACACAAAAGTCTTCACATTAAACAAGGCAGGTGTAACCCATATGGCAGTCCTTGTAAAATGGAGATAAAAGCAATGAGCTGGGTTAGGCGTGGTACACTATGCTAATATTCATATGGCCAGAATATGACCCAAGCTATTCTCAGAGAGGAAGTGCCCAGCTGGATTTCATTGCTTTCACTGTCTAAAAATCCTGACTTTTATTTTCACGGTTGCTTCTTTTTATGGAATTGTTTCCTGTTTAATACAGAGCCTCTGACAATTACTTATTACATAAGTTTATCATGAAGGAAACAGACTTGAAGATCAAATCATATTATTATGTGCATTATATTAAGTGCAAAAACTTATCTGGAGAACTACCTGTAAAAAGAGGGTTCAGGTTAAAGGGACACTTTACCATTAAAATTGCAAGGAGAACACTGTAACTAATGCCTTTCATGCTCAATTAATTGATAATAGAATGTTACAATTTGATACATCAGTTACTGGCATTTCTCAGTGGTTGCTGAAGAAGACTAGATGCTAGTGATGTGTGGGCCGCCCCACAACCACGGGTTTACCTGTGGGTCTGACAGCTTCGGGCTGACTGCCACACACATTCTTCAGGTCTTGGGTGGGTTTGGGTTGAGCTACTCTCCCTGCCCGTTCTGCCAGCTTTCGACTCCGGAAGCCTCCATTTATTTATTTATGGGTCTGTAAATGGAGGTGCCAGGTGGGTTTTGATCAGGTGCAGGTCAAATTTTGTTGACCTTCACATCACTACCAGGTACCTGAAACATTGAGGTGTGCTGAAACAATTAGGTTGGGTCTGTATAAGCAGCCTGATCAGGTGCCCCAGACAGGTATCAGGGACAATAGACTTATCCATTAACAGGCTGGGATACAGGGTAGATGCTCAGGCAAAAAGTGATGCTGTACATTACAGAGTAGCCCACACTGGCAAGATACACTTTTATGTCTGCCTTAGCTAATGCAGCACAAACAAAATGCTGTCCTTAATAAGTTGCACTTGACTTCAACAGTCTACATTCTCATACTGACACTGAAGTTGTTTGAGAACATTATAATCAAATAGTGTTGCTTTAATGCTTATTCTGTTTTGTAGATATCATGCCATTCCGTTGAGATGATGAATGGGATATACAAATCAGTCTGACAGGTACTGGCACAAAGTTTGTTGTTGTTAATGATTAAAACAAAGGAAGGAACCATTTTAAGCTTTTAGTTCTTCAATATAGGGCAGTCCTCACTTCCAGGAGGAAACATCTTATCCCTTGCTATGTTTGGCACTAGTCTCTTATGTTTAACATGCACAATCACATCAAGGGATTTTAATTGTGAGCAGAGTAGGTAGCTTAACAATAGATAGTTGGTCTTTTGGGGATTATTTTAATCTAGATATACAGTCTTCATTAGCTAAATACATTGTCATTGGAAAGCAATTCCCAAAATTGGACAACTCCACAATCAAACAGGAATTCAAACATACATTGTTAGAAAACAGTTTGTTATTTTGAAAATATGCAACACTCCTATAAGGCCAATGAAATTAATATTCTGTTTTGCTGTACTGCAAAGATGGGCTGATCTGCTCGTTTGGGCTCGTTTGGGCACCCTGACACCTATTTGGCCACCCATATGCTGGGAAAAATCAGGACACAGTGAAGTTTAGGGAACCTGTAAACAGGCCATAAGTGATAATATTCCTTTACAGCTAGGCATTCTTTGGTAATTCAAAGTCTACAATGAATAAACCATACTTACAGCTCCTTGGTACATTTCTATTTCCTTGTCTCCAAAGTAAGGCATCTGTTTAAATGGATTTATGGAGATGAGCACTGGTCCGATGTATGTCTACAATTAGTTAAGGTTAATAAAGAGTGGCTTAATTTGCTGTAATGTTATGAAATGAACTCAGTAAAATGTTAATGGAGCGCTGCACATGCAGAGGCAACCAAATGTAGAGATCCTGAGGGTTCTGCACAGTTTACCCTATATTTGTACACCAAGGTGGCCATAGACGTCACAATTACAATCTTTCCTGGAAAAAATCTTTCAGTACACATGTGTAGAGCTGAATAGTCAGACATACTGGTAGAAACAATAGAATTCTATCTTTATTTGACAATTCAGGACTAACAATGGCTGATGTTCAGGTGCCTTCAAAGGCACAGGATCAAAATTTTCCTGCCAGCAAAATTGAAGAGTCGACCGATATCCAAGTCTTCTGTCAATATTGGTACTTTTATGATTTCTAGATATTGAGCTTCCAGATAAAGCAATCCCATACCTGTATTACTTTAAGTACACTTAGGGGCAGATTTACTATTGGTCGAATTTCAAATAAAAAAAAATTAGAAATTCGACCATGGTATTAGTGGGGAAGTAAAATCCTTCGAATTCGAATAAAAAAAAATAGATCGATCGATCAATCGTTCGAATTGATTGATTTGAATGATTTTTTTATTCGATCAAAAGAAATGATTCCCAATTCGGTAGCTTGGTTCTGGCGAAGTAGGTGGTCGAATAAAAATTTAAAGGGGAAGTTATTTGTCCATCGAATAGTCGAATATTCGAATAAAATTTTATTAGAATGTTCGAATTCGACTATTTGATGGTCGAATTTGCCTCATTTGGATATTAGAAGATTTGAATTTGAATCTATATTAAATTCGATCGAACTTTGAATTGTTCATGTGAATTTTGTAAATCTGCCCCTTAAAGTAAAAATAAACAGTGCTGTGTACACGGTAGTGCTTTATAAAAATATGCACCGGCACCAATACAAAAATGGCTTACCCTTGCTACTATAACCAATCACTACTAGCCTTTTTCAACAAACTAGCATTTTCTAAACAGAACTTAAAGGTGAACTATCGCGAAAATGAAAATTTAACAAACTTTATCACACTGAAATAAAACATTTTATAAACATAATCAATTAAAAATTGTAAAATGGTTTCTGAAATATTCAGGTTACTCTTCACAATCCACCTTTCAGTATCTGCCTCTCTTCATTCTCTCTTCATGCAGGAGACTGATATATTTTTTTTTGCTGTGGTGGCTCCTTAAACCTAAAAGATTAGAGCTCACGCTACTGAAATCAGCAAAAATCCTGTCTGTCTACATGCAGTTAATTTGTTAGATTTTGTCTGTACTGGAATCATTTATTTGAGTGAGTTCTAATAATTCTAAAGGAAGCTCTCCCTGTAAGATGCATTGGACCTGACATCCAACTACTGCATGAAGACTGCTTGATTATTTCAGATTCAGTACAGAATCCTTAAAGGAAAACTATACCCCAAAAATGAATACTTGAGCAACAGATAGTTTATATCAAATTAAGTGACATATTTAAGAATCTTACCAAACTGGAATATATATTTAAGTAAATATTGACCTTTTAAATCCCTTGCCTTGAACCACCATTTCATGATGGTCTGTGTGCTGCCTCAGAGATCACCTGACCAGAAATATTTCAACTCTAACTGTAACAGAAAGAAGTGTTGAAGCAAAAGACACAACTCTGTGTTAAAATGGCTATTTTCTATTTATGATTACCCAATGGCACATGCTACTAAAAAAGTATATTATTATGAAAATGGTTTATTTACATGAAGCAGGGTTTTAAATATGAGTTGTTTTATGCAATATCTTTTTATAGAGACCTACATAGTCCAGTGGGTATAGTTTTCCTTTAATGGTTTATATTATATAGTTTTCCTTTAATGTCTTATATAAAATTTTAAATTTTGTGATAGTTGACCTTTAAAGGTTTGACTATAGTTCATAGTCAATAACAGTGTATTGAACTTGCTTTGGAGTACAGTGTATTAGCCATGTCCTCTGGATATCAGTCTAATTTACATGCATCAACTGGTTCATTGAATAACTGTAATAACTGATCTGCGGGATTCCTCTTCATTTCATCTCTGTAGCTTTTCCCAGAGGAAAGTTCCAACAAAACACTACCTGCATATAAATTATAGCTACAGAGATGAAATCAAGAGAAATCCTGCAGATCAGTTATTACAGTTATTTAATGAACATATGAATAAATGAATCAGTTGATGCATGTAAATCAGACTGATGCCCAGAGGACATGGATTATATGATAAAATCCTAAATGGCTGTGGTTTCAAACTAAGGATCCATGACTCCTGTGACTTGACTCATTAGAAGTATAATTGGAATATCAACTAAATTATTACAGTTAAATAAATTACAACAAAACTGGTGGTTTTCCTACAGTAAACACATTTGTGTGTGATGATATTGCTTTAAACATGAATAACTACTGTACTAGTAAATAAGATAAGTTGATCTGTTTTCATTCTGTTAGGGGCACAGAGACCACATGGCATATGTGCATTTTCACTAGAACATCTCACATGCACAAAGTTATTTGTAGATAAACAATAGCGGTATTTGATCGCGTGTCCAATAATCCCTGCTTAAAGTGGCACAGATTAACACTCATTCAGCCACAGAAACAATCAGTCCTTTCAGTGCTTGTTCTGTACTAAAAATGCTTATTTCATGCAATCTGGGGCCAAGAAATAGACCAGATCAAAATAACCATTTTACGGTTTGCAGCCAAGGGTAACCAAGACTGTTTCTCTCTTGCATCCTGCTCAAAAGGCCTGATCAGCAAAACAGGAAGTTCACCTTCAATGAAGTTGCTGCAATATATTAGTACAGGGTACGCAATGTGGAATAATTAACAAAACATATCCGCTCCTCTTCATTATATTTGCATTTGAAGAAAATGCTGGCCTAATTCAATGCCATCCCACAGTGCCGTTGTAGAACGGAGCAACATCAAGTCAGGAGGAGCTGCACTGCTGTGTCCATTAAAACTGCTGCTGGCTTGTGTTCTTTTAGGGTAATTAAGTCCAGCTTTAGGACCTGTTATGCAGGATGCTCGGGACCTGGGGTTTTCAGGAAACCGTTCCTTCCATAATTTGGATCTTCATTCCTAAATTCTACTCGAAAATCATTTACACATTAAATAGACTGTCTTAAATATAGTTTAGTTGGGATCAAGTACAAGGTACTGTTTTACAACTACAGAGAAAAAGAAAATAATTTGAAAAAATTTTGGAGTATTTGGATAAAATGGTGTCTATGGGAGTCTCTGAGCTTTCTAGATATGGGTTTCAGGATAACAGATCCCACACCTGTAATACAGATTTTGTTTTGCATATAACTGCATTAATCCATTTTGAAACAATGCAGTTAATTATGTATTCTATAAAAGAAATGAATCTTATGTCTCAATAGAACAAAACATTCTTCCACATATGAGTAAGATTTTGTTCAGTTACCGATCGGTAAAATCGAATATTAGGTGTTTTCCCTGCATACAATGTCTGATGTGAGATTCCCAGTACTGGTGAATTTGGACCATTCCAAATGGTGGGATGGGGGTGGCAGTCACTGATTTAAATTATTTAGATAATGCATTTGTCAGGGGAAAATGTGGCACCCAGAATTATAACTTCCCTGTGTGACACACGACTAAAGCAAAGCCAGAGCTTTACGTAATGGTCTGACCACCAGCTCTGTTCCACTGGAATCTATTTCATTTACCTGATCAAAGCATGTCTTGTAACATCTGCTGATTGTATTATTAAATACAAATGTGCAGTTAAATGTCTAAGATGCCTCTATATGTTTGTTTAAACGTTTGCAAAAAATAAGCATAATTAACGCGATTTAAAAATGAAGTATTATTTTTCCCTTTGCCACACAGTGTGTAGAAGGTATGCAATTATATTTTACTCATCTATCTGACACAAGTATAAAAATGTATAATGTTGAGTATAAAGGCAGATAAGATATGTAATTTTTCACAGTAAAGTGTACACTTTTATTTATGCTTATTAAAAACATCTCTCCTACTACTTATATTTGCAGGCAGGTGTGCTGGTGATCATACTCTCATTCATGACAATAGAAGTGATCCAATACAGGGTAGTTGTTATATCCTTTTACCAGCAGTAGTGAACAAAATCACCCATGCACCGCTGTCCTTAATCTCATACTTCTGCTATATCACTAATCACAATGTATAACACAATCTCTCTCTCTCTCTTCCTAATGATTCCTAAGCTATAAACCTGCCATTTGTATGCTATTTACACATGTAAGTCAATTAACTTTGCAAAAAATACTCTTATAAGCATGCCTTAACCTCTGCTGAAGATTGTCTTCTCATATGTTCCATGCCCTACCCCACCTCTTTTCTTGTGAAGACGCCCTGCCACCCAATGCCATTCAAACACAAATCTTCCCCACTAAGAAGTGCATTCCATTAGTACTACTCTAACCACTCCAGGTAGCAGCACTTGAATTGACAGCACACAATTAACAGCAGATATCAATTCAATGGTATGTCCATTGACGCAAGTTTCTCCTACTCATTCTCATTCAAGTGCTCAAATGTATGCTTCTTATAAGGAGATTCATTTATGGGAGATAAATATTGTTAATTGTACTTCAGCATAAATAAATACAGAAATGGTGTGATTATCCCCAATATCAATTATTTTTCACTTCATGAATTATTTACAATAAAATAATGCAGCCAAACACAGGCCAACTGTTGGATATTGTCAACTTTGGCCAGGCTTTGCATAGCTCATTCAGGTGATGGTCTCAGAAAGCAGATTTGAATAGAAGTGAAAAGGAGGTAGACCAGCAGGTGAGCTGAACTTAAATGGAACTTTGCTTACTGCTCCCTTTGAGGCACAAAGCAAGTTATAAGAGGAATGAGCAGAAATGGAACAATATTTCAAGGTATTCTTAATGACACAAGTAAGTGTATATGATAGGAAACTGTATTTTAAGGATGACTGAATTTTCCTTGCTACCAAAAGGGCAAAAAACAAGATCATTGTTTCACCTCACAGAATATGCTCTTACTAAGCATTTCTGTGGAGCTAAAGAAATGAAAGGCTGCTTTGATGTGAGAGGAAAAACAACAATATTAGATTGTGCTGCGTAGTCTTCTCTGCAGGGAAAGTCGCTGATAAAGTAAACTCTTGGGCACTTCCCATTGCTTTTTTTTTTTTCTTGTGACAGCAAAACCAGATTTCCTTAAAATATAATATTTAAAAAATGAACAATAATGGCAAAAGCTAGGAAAATCTTCCACTGGGTATACTGTGTACCAATTGATATATGCAGGCTTTACATAATGGTTGGCCAACCTGCAGTCTTCCTTCAGAGGTGGAGCTACAACTTCCAGCACCCAACCAATAACTCAGAGCTGCCAAAGGTATAGTAATTAATTTTATTTTTAATCATTCATTATTAATCTACATTTCCCTCAAAAGGTGGAGGTATTACTAGGCTTTCCTACTCTGGTTAGCACTTTGTTCCTGCTGACTGTAAAATAACAGCAATTCCCATTGCATCAAATGAAAATCACTAGCTTTTTCCATTCTTTTATATAAACAACTTCAACTTTCAATTATACCATGGTGCTTGAAAACATAGACCATTTAAGTATTGATCTTTTACTATAGTCTTATAGTATCTAGTTAATTTAATGTGTTAGCCAAGGATACAAAGATGAAGTCATCCATGTAACGTTTCTTTAGATTGTCTACTATAGAATCTTCTGTAATTTTGGAGAGAAGAACCATATCATCCACTCCGCTGTGCTTGACATTGTGGCTTTGCCAGTGGTATCGGTAATGTCCTTTGCTGCCCTGTAAAATAAAAAAAACATAATTTAAATCATGCAGGGCTGAAATTGATCCAAAGACAAGATGCAATTTTAGCAGAATTCTTGAGCAGTGGTTCCAAAAATTAAAGGGATACTGTCATGGGAAAACGTGTTTTTTTTTTTTTCCAAAACACATCAGTTAATAGTGCTGCTCCAGCAGACTTCTGTACTAGTGAATTAAATAGATGTCTTTTCTAATACAGAAGCTGCAAACTGCAGTTCAGGTACTTATCTAGTATGATGCAACAAAAATACATAGCAATACACATCTGTAGCATGTGTTTGAAACATGATGAGCAAGATGCAGACCTTGTTTTGGAATGATCGTTATCAGTAAGGAATTGATTAAGTGTTGGACAGAAATACAGGGCAATTAAAAAAGGCTGATTGGTTGGCGGGTTATTTAAGGTTTTCTTCAAATGATAAGAGATCAAAAAGGAAATACAATTCAGGCAGATATCTTTAGAAGTCTTTAGATCTTAGATGGATAAAAGCCTACATTAGAGGAAAAACGTATGTTTTGTTTAATATGAAATTTGATTGTTTGGATTTAATTTCCTACAGAAAATGGGAAAGTACAGTAAAAAGACACATAAGAATTCTAAACTAAGATCACATTGTGTATGTATGTATAACTTTATTTGTAAAGTACCGTTAAGGAGCAGCAGCGCCGTACAATATGAATAAAAGTACAATATATAAAAGTGCACACAGGGAGGACAAGTCAGACAAAAAATACAATAAATATACACAGTGCACATATATAAGTACACAGAAATTAAATGGTATGTGGCAAGAGATCCAGTAGGATGGAGGTCCGTGCCCCGTATAGCTTACAGTCTAAGTATAAACTTGTACTGAATGTCAAACTAATACCCATGGGGGCGGGGGCACAGGGTGATTTTAGTTCATTGATGTGACTTAACAGAACCCATTACTCCTTTTTGTCCATACAAAAACAAAATTAGTAGCACTCCAGTACATGGCATCACTTGGGCATCTCAACACAACATTTTCAGGGATAGTTTCCCTTGAAGTGCTACTACAACTGCAGAACATTTTTTTAATGTATGTAAGGGTTTTGGAGTGTTGTCACCACTCAAAGATTGGTTTTAACACCTTTCCTTTTATTTGTTAAATTTTTGTACCCACTATCTGCGTGCCTGGTTCCTATGCCTATTCACGGATAAATAAACTGATGATTACTAGGTTCTATAAGGCACATAAGAGTAGTAGATAGTAATGGGCGAATTTATTCGCCTGGCTCGAATTCCCAGTGAATTCCCGAGATTCGCGATACGCCCACGAAAATTTGCCTGCCAAAAATTCACCAGCATAAAAAAAAGTATGCTGGCGTACATTTTTTCTGGACGCAAACGCGGATGTGTGCCGCATCCAAAACAACTTTTTGGAGCGAAAACTTGAATTTTTCATGGAAAAAAAAATAAAATTTTCTTGAAGAATTATACCCCGGTGCTGCAAAAATCCAAATATCCGCAATCTCAGACCTGCCGAGTTCCTGTATAAGTCAATGGGAGAGACACCTATCTCAATTTAAAGTTTTCGTGGTTTGCACTGGGTTTAGCTTGAAAATCTGTCTTTTTTTCAGGCAAAAACTCAAAAACAAAATTGTGTGATTCGGGGGAAAAACGGACAAAAAATTAAAGAGATTCAGGTTTTCCCTCGATTTTATCAAGTTTTCCACAATCCAATTAACTCAGGTTATTTTATTAATAAACAGGATCAAATCGAGCATGGAAGTTTGGTCTTTTTTTTTTTAATAACATTTTTTTAATAAATAACCTGTTTATAGTCTGATCAGTTTTTCCTGAACACAGTCATTAGTGTGAAATACGTGCTTACTCTTTTGATTTCAAATCTTTTTGAATTCGAGATTTTTGTTTCTCACTGATTTAACATGTGGTGAAATGACAAACTGCACCACAGATTTGACACATACCAAAGATTTTAACATTTACAGTTAATTCACAGTTTAGCATTTTTGTTCAATGCTTTTTACACATACAGAACCCATGCAGCCATCATTAATCAAATCTTGCTCTTGTTCAAAACTATTATTAAACATTTAAAGGGGCTCAAGGGACACGCATTTTATGAAGGGGATGGTAATTTCCTTCTGTATACCATATTTGACTAGTAAATGTTAAGACAAAAATGCCTCTTCGTTATCTTTAATGGCTGCAGAACACATGAGGGGAGATGAAAAGTCAAAGAAAAGCAACATACGGTTAGCAGAGAGGTGTGGGAGTAGACCAGTGAAAACCCAGTTACATTGTTTTATTACTATTCAGACCTGTTCATTATGGGAAAGACAAGTATGTACTCAGGTCAAGGTTATACAAAATTTCCATAGGATTTGCTCTCAAAAGCAAGCATTAAAAATAATATGGCTGTGATGAGTTCTGTGCTATGCTGTAACAGGTACTGCAATGCTTCCCCCACTCTGTCTAAATGGCTGAACAGTCAGCTTCATAGATTTCAGAGGAATTACTGACTTTGCTACAATATCTTAAAATCATCCTGCGTTTAACAAATACTCTCCCATGAAAATATGTTTTGCTTGATTGACCTATCTAGTTGCTACCAATAATATTTACAGCTCTTATGAGAGCAAACAAAATAATAATGCCATTAAAGGATCAGTCTCCAGTCTCCAGATGAAGAATGCACAAAAAATGTTAAAATCACCCATGACTGTGTTGACATAAGCAGTGTAAGCAATATTATTTATGGAATAGCTGTGTTCCTGTTCTTATTCCTGACTTATTTCAAGGAGCATTATAGATCATTGATCTTTGTGGTCAACAAACTCTCCTGTGTAATTAACAGGACAATGATGTTGGGTTCTTACTCTGACACCAAATACATTAATATTTAGCCAATACAGAAATATATTAACTCAAAGTTAAAGTCTTAAAAGGGTGGTTCACCTATTAGTTAACTTTTAGTATGTTATAGAATGGCCAATCTTTAAGCAAATTTTTATGGTTTGAATGATTTGCTTTTTTCTTCCAATATGTTCCAGCTTTCAAAAAAAAAAAAAAAAATAGCTGTGTAAGGCTACAAAAGTATTGCTATTGATACTTTTTATTACTCATCTTTTTATTCAGGACCTCTCCTATTCCTCCTTAATTCCTGATTTATTCAAATCATTGCATGGTTGCTAGGGTCATTTGGGCTCTAGGAAACAGATTGCTGAAACTGCAAACTGGAGAGCTGCTAAATAATTAAAAAAAATTCTAAAACTGTAAATTGTCTCAGAATATAACTCTCTACATACTAAATTTTAATGGTGAACAACTCCTTTAAAGGTCTATTTCAGTGGCTTAAATGGCTCTGGACCATTAGGCTGTATCTGTGCTATAAACCAGCAGTTCTGGATGCATAGTTGGCCAAAGGGACATAAAGGAGTGATTTGCATGTCTCCACCCATATAAAGCTCTCATTTTTGGTATGTAGGCAATGCTACGTGTATGACATAAGACAAGTAAATACCTACTGATTTCAGAAGGCTTCACTTTGCATGTAGTGGCTTACTACCACAGCATAACTAATGCCTCTGTTTCTGTCAATACTGCACTAGCAATACTATTACCACATGCTGCCTGAATGTTACAGTTCTCTTTCTGATGTGGCCAACACAGCCATTAAGCAGAAATGTGTTCCCCACATGTCTATTTTTCTGAAATACAGAAGCTATCAGTTTTTAGCAACTTTTCTGATTTCATGTGCTCAGCTTGTGATGGAACACAGGGGGAAGGTATTAGGGACTCCTTTAGGAGATTTAGGATTTTGACACATCCCAAAATAGAGGATTCAGTGCATCTCTATTATCAACACATATTCATAAAGCACCAACATAATCTGAAGCTCTGTACAGGAAACCGGTTTATTCGTCAAATATACAGATTATATAGTGAATAAAGTACCCCTTCTTGTAAAATATAAGGATATTATAAGTTACCGAGGAGTTTCATGACCATATAAAAACACGAGGCCGAACACGAGGTAACTTCTAATATCCTCATATTTTGCAACTGGGGGTACTTTATTTATTATAATACACAAGTTTCAGGGAGTCATGTGACAGAAATGACATCAGAACTCACCGTTTATAACTGATGACATCAGAACTCACCGTTTATAAGGATATAATTTACAAGATATTTACGGCTTTTGTGTATTATAAACAAATATTGTCCAATATATATTATATATTTTTCATTTTCATTGTTTTGGCAAGTTCTAAAACCAGATAATGTAACAAACAAATGAGTCAAAAACTTGCTTGGTTATTTATTCATTGAGGAAAATTATCTAAATGTTCATATTTGCTTATGGCAAAGGTAAACAACCCTCAGGCTGGAAAAAGTTGCAAAACAATTAAGCACTCCACCATTCCATTATCAAGTACAAATAGATGCAACTGAAACCATTGTAATCCTCTGCAGGAGTGGTTGATCA
>CM044435.1:91008029-91020382 GCA_024363595.1 Xenopus borealis | reverse complement strand
AAAAGGTGTTTGTACCCCTGAAACATTCAATCTATAAAACTGGTCACTGTGTGGTGCGATACATTCATTAAAAAGCCAAAGAAATGTTATCCTGAAAGGTGACGTTTGGCCTGGAATCCAGAGAACTGAAGCACCATGGGAGATTGGTGCAAGTGGGGACCAGGTGAGATTTTATACAGAAGTATTCTTGATTTTGTGGTGTCATTGCTTTTACCCAGGCCCGGATTTGTGGCAAGGCCACAAAAGCCCAGGCCTAGGGTGGCATACCGCCCAGCCGCATTCATGTAGGTTGCGCATATTGAAGGTGTGCGCATCTACATGCAGGCTCCATCAACAGGACGTGAAGGGAATTGGAGGTGGCGCAACACGAATAGAAGAGAGATACGGGAAGGGGAGGGGAACAGAGACACAGCAAGGGGGGGCACAAATGGGGGGGGCGATGAGCAGAGACGGCCTAGGGGCACCCCATTTGTAAATCCAGGCCTACTTATACCCTCCTAATTCACTTGCATTACCATAAGTATAAAATTATATCTCCTGTATGTTATAAAAGGCACTAGACTTGCCCAGGAGCAGTAACCCATAGCAACCAATAAGATGTATGTTTTTAAACAGGTTACCAGTAAATACTACCCGTTGATTGGTTGCTATTAGTTACTGCTCTTGGGCAAAATTGGTGCCTTTTATTACACAACCCATATGAATATTTAGGTATCTATAGGAATAACAGATTCCTATAACTTTAAA
Organism: Xenopus borealis; assembly: GCA_024363595.1. Lineage (NCBI taxonomy): Eukaryota > Metazoa > Chordata > Amphibia > Anura > Pipidae > Xenopus > Xenopus borealis. Next base: position 91,019,635 of record CM044435.1, on the reverse strand, counting down.
ACCCCACCCTGTTAGTTACTAGGCAGGAGCCTATGTATCTATTCTGTGTAAATGCCTGTAGTTATTGGCCAGGTGGTGCTGTGACCACATCCTGCCTCAAACTGTATAGTGCTGGGAAGGGAGGGGCAGCTTCCTCTTTGGCCTCTGGATGATTTGCTCTGAGGTAACCCTAAAGGGACTGGACACCTTTGGTGGGTAAGTAGGGGACCAGGCAACCCCGTGAATGAGGTATAGCTAGCCTAGGGGAGTTTGGTGATAGACTCTCTAGGAAGAGTGAGACAGAAAGGTGTAGCAGCATGAGCAGTTGTAGCTCCACTGAGGATTCATAGAAGGAAGTAGTTCTTCCGCAGGTTTTGAAGGACCTCAGTGAGGAGGAACTGTAAGGGTAGAGACTGCTGTCCTGGGATTTCCTGGAGGAAAGGAAGGGCTATCAAAGCTTCTGGCGAGTGCAACTACTCTGAAGTGCTGTACATGTCTGTGTGATGTATGTGCTCCTGCTATATGCTCAACTCCTGCGTGAGTAAACCTGAGGATATTTGTCTCTGACATAATAAACAGTTTTTCCTTGTTTGCACCAAGAACCTCCTAGCGCCCATTAATTTAGTAAGTTGCATGCACAGTGTCTGGGTGTTGTAGTTGCACTACACTGCAGAGGGAATGCTTCCACTTAGTGAAGGCCTGGGATCCTGAAGATAGAGTCCAATGTAACCCATGCTCATACCAATAGCTGGACATTTTAACTATCTGTGGTATGGATAAGTGTTACATATTTACTATATGAATCAACATAATAACCTTTATGGGCAGCTTTCAAGTAGACCTATAGTATCAGTATATAATACACAAGAGCCATGAATATCCTGTAAATTATATCCTATAAACGTTGTCATCTTACCAAGTTTGAGGAGTGCTTTTGGCAAATTATTTATTGGATTTATAATTGTGAGTAATTAGAACGATTTCAGGGATGTTTGTGGTTTGACACCATTGCTGGTTTGTGTGAGAGCACCAAAACTTGCCTTTAAAATCTGATGGTACCAAAGTAGCACAGAGTCAGTCTAAAGGACTAAGGTTACTGTCATAAGCAAACAACAAGCATACACTATTCTGTCATCACACTCACCGACTGCTTATGTGACATGATGTCTCAAGATCTCAAATTGGTTACTGTGATGGGAATGGCTCAGAGCAAATAATTTATCAAACAGATCAGTCATATCTATCGCTAGGTGAGTTCTTTTAACAATGGCAAAAATGTCAATCACGTACCAAAAGGAAACAAACTATCCTGCCCTTTGATGAGTCAGTGACCTGCATTACATGTATGCCACACATAGGCTTGCAATGGGTGTAACATAAAAATGTTCTCCTCCTTTATAAGTAGCATTTGCCTCCAGCAAATGGACTGTTGTCAATTAATAACACTGATGTGCACCATACCGGTTAAACAAGCCCTAAAATAACTGCAGTCTAATCTAATTAAATATCAAGATTAAAGCAAATTCATGTGCTTGAATTCATCTGGCATGCATCTCACTTTAAAGGAACAGTAACACAAATGCAAGTAATGTGAATATCATGTAGTGTACCGCACTGGTAAGACTAATCTGATTGCTTCAGAAACACAATTATAGTTCATATAAACAAGCTGCTGTGTAGCAATGATAGAAATTTAAATTGAAAATAGGCTATATGGTACAGGTTAAATAGTAGATAGCAGATAACACCATTATGTTCTACAGAGGTTATCTGCTGTGTCCCATGAGCCTTTTCTCCTTTGAATGGCTGCCCCCATTGCCATTGCACAGCAGTTTATTTATATAAACAATAGTAGTATTTCTGAAGCAAACACTGCAGTTTTACCAGCACATTATATGGTCATTACTCTAAAACACAAATTTTTTTGATGTTAACAAGTTCTCTGGAAAAAACTGAGCAGAGTAATTGGAAAGCTGTATACTGGTATGGGATTTAGAAATGTATTTGGTTTAAATAACAAACAAACGATTTTTTTTGGCAAAACCTGTACCTGGAAAATGCCAATATCCAAAGCATTCTGGATAATAGATTCTGCACCGTTAATACTTCTAGCCAAGGCCATCTCAGCATTACACAGACTCATATAGAATAGACAGATATAGAATAATTTCAAGATCTTAAAGGGGCAGTATACCCCAGTGTTCAAAATTAATTCAAGGTCTAGTACTTAAGCTGAACATACTTTTGCCTATTATTTTGTTCACAAAATGTCAGCATTTACATGATGCATGGTAGATAATAGATAATAGATAATAATCCAGGATTCAGTTCAGGATTCTGCCTTTTTCAGCAGGATTCGGATTCGATCGAATCCTTCTGCCTGGCCGAACCAAATCTGGATCCTAATTTGCATATGCAAATTAGGGCCAGGGAGGGAAATCATGTGACTTTTTGGCACAAAACAAGGAAGTAAAAAATATTTTCCCCTTTCCATTCATAATATGCATATGCAAATTAGGGTTCGGATTCCGTTCGGTATTCGGCCAAATCTTTCAGGAAGGATTTGACCGAATCCAAAATAGTGGATTCAGTGCATCCCTAGTAGATAATTATATTTTCAGTGCATAATGGACCTTATCTTGCAGTACAGTACCAATAATGGGTACTGGTATCTTATTATCTGACTTGTAAGCTTCAGTATCTCCATTTTCCAAATACTGTATAGGTCAAGAAATAATAAAAACCATAGATGTATTGTCATTTCATGAGCTAATATTGAACGAGGGGATATACTGCTACTTTTTAAAGCCCTTGTAAAGCATTATCTTACAGCATGCACACTCTAGCATCTATGCATGGCAAATATATATCAATTAATACATTTCAACAAAACCATAAACTAACACTTTGCAAACAGCATCCAGGCCAGTAGTAGTCCTACCAACTGAGACACCAGAATAATGTGAAGGATGAACAATCTATGTATGTTGCTACAAAGATGTGACAGTGCTAGATAAACAAAAAAATTATATATATATTTTTGTCTCGTGTTATTTAAACAACAGCAGATAAAAAATATCGAAAAAGAAAAAAAGGTTTATTCATCCATCGATGGTTTCTTTGACAAAGGTTCCTGTGTGGGACCAAAACATTGGAGGAATAAACCTTTTTTGACACTTTTGTCTGCTGTTGTGAGTGCCATCACTTTACACACTGTATTTACGACCTATGCATGAGCACCCAGGTCTAGACTGCCTTCATTTTACTTCATTTTTAGATGTGTGGTGGCATAACAATAAATTAGTATTGGTCAGTTTTTTTGAGAAGTTGGATTTCAAGTGCAAAATTGAATACACCAGACAAGTTTTAATTTTTTAGGAGCTTTTTATTATGGTGTAAGTGATTTTTCATTCTCCTTCTCTGAGAGTAACCCTCTTTTGAGCAAGCAGAGTTTGAGACAACCTGTGTTTACATAGAACAAATATTATAAGAATCAGATGGATCATATATATTAGAAACATCTGATAAAATATATGTCAAAGTTCAGTTACATTGTACAGTTGCATTGCATATTTATTATAGCTTTTGTGTTTAACTTCCCCTTTTACTGTTCTCTGACAGCAAGTTTCAAGCCAAGCATGGGAGTTAATCTAAACTACTAAGGACTTCTGTTATCCCTCTACAGCACAGTGCTGCTTCTATTGGCAAAATATAGATATCAACGCAGCTTTGCTCCAAAAGCTTTTCACAACTAATCAACTAGTTAATCAAGCAATACACTCTATATTGTCCAACTATCAGTATAAACTGAAGTCTTTAGGTTAAGTAAGATGGCTTACATTTTCTTCTATTTGTGGTTTTGTTGGGCTTGCTTTTGTTTAAAGGCTCCAGGGGATACACTGTAAGAATAAAGAATGAGATATACTTCCTTCCACCTTCTGCTGCCTAAACATGATATTAATCTAGAATATTCATGAGTAGGGAGTTATGCATTTCCTGAGCTACAATGTTCTATGCAAGCATAGCACAGAAAAACTGGGTTCCTCAGATGAAACAGAATGCAGTAATCATTAGAGCAACTTTATTACCCTTACTTGTGTAGTTGCTTTATTTCAGAATTAGCATAGAAGAGAAGGAAGTTCATTTCTATGCTCTTTGAATCAGTAGTGTAACTACTTGCCAGAGGGTTCTGGTACAGGATGCTCACCCAGGCCCCCCCGTTGGGCCCTCCCACCCTATGAATTGTGGGTCAGAGTGCTGCTGGCATGTGCGCTGGAAACGCAGAGCCGCTGGTGATAACTATTATAGTGACTCCTGGGGGGCCCAAGGGGGTGCAGGCCCGGGTGCAATCACATCCCCTGCACCCCCAGTAGTTATGCCACTGCTTTGGATCCATAGACATGTGATTATGTTATTCAGAGATAGCCATGGTGAATAAATGTCAGCTTTTAAAACATTATGGCCTCATTTACATAGTCGTCTTTTGTGTTTATGTTATCAATACTGGCAATGAAAATGTATATTTTTGCCCACTTTCAATTGTTAAAGTTATTTACATAGTGTATATATGTGTATACTTGTTTGGCACACAGCACATATTGAACACCATAGCAGCAGTTAAATGCTCTTCCCTGCTTGCAGTTACTTCATATACAATTACACTGGAACTGTGTTCATTATGGTAGATGCTTCTGCTCTCAGGAGGCAGTTTACCAAGGAAATTAATTTCCACTGCTGCAGTTTCTTTGATTTTTGAGTGATAAATTATACCCAAGACTCTGAGTTCCAAAGAATATGCCATACTGGTTCCATTTGTGTATTATAATGTACTTAGGGATGGTCACCAGCAACTGACTGTTTTGGTCTCTTTACAGCACTGTAAATAATTTTATCTTGGTGCTACCAAAGTACAACTGATCACCTAAAGTGAACATCAATAGTCGACAAGAGCATTAAAACCCAAGACTGATTGCTGCCAGTCTGGTTGGCAAAATTGCTTATGGGATGACATATACAATACGATATTTAAAAGAGGTAATAGCCTAATTCTGACTGCCCATTATGGGTATAGAGAGGTGGTGAGAAACACATTCTATAATGGGCGTGCAATTCACCACTTCTGGCTGAGCAGTGCCACAATAAAGTTTGGATTGGTTGCTAGGTCAAGAACTAAATAATTGGGCAGAAGGACAACATGAAAGTTAAGAAAAAACATCTGCTGAGGGTGAATCAGAAAATAGGTGCTGGGGATTTGTCTACAGCTGGTAATTGCAGTGGTAAAAATAATGAATTGTGAGCTAGAACAAGGAACAGTGTGCTGAAAAGCTGCAGAGATTCTTTTCAGCCAGATGGAAGCTCCCCATATGACAGTATTGCTAGATTAATGCAAGATGATAAAAAATATAAGGCATGTTGGTGAAACCGCTCAGTTGTGTTGCTTATAAAATGCATGGTCAACAAACTTGACAACAACCAAGTGCCGTAACTTTTTGTGTCAAATATGCAATAACATAAAATAATAGTTCAGTTCAGTAATCAGCATGAAAATACCTAACATGCTGTAACTATTAGCAGTTTCTGCTTGGAAATCTCCACCCCGGCTCCTTTGATATAAATACAGCACATTCCCAGCCATTTGTACCTTCTCCAGTTCCTAAACAGGAAAAGCAGCAGCCAGTCTCAACCTATGAACAAGAGCTGTAAAATGCCAAGGAGATGGGCGAAGCAATAGGGAAAAAAGCACTGCAAGTACAGGACTGAAACGTCAGTATTGTTTGCGATAGCAGATTACTTTATGCACAAACAATATATACATATGGAAAAGAGGGAAAAAAACATCTGGCTGGGAAAAAACAACAAACAAAACAGCGATCCTACACATCACATTTATTTTATGGTTAAACTATAGGGTACATCAACAACTTCATTTAACCATCATAGAGCAATTTACAAATCATGCAACAGTACATGAAGCTGAAAGTTTTGCCTTACTGGGTGCCATCACTTTTCCATTCTATAATAATCATTATTGAGGCTGCAGCTCTTGTAAAAAAACAATGATATTAGATAATAGGTGTGTGCCTGACAAAGGTCCCTGTGGGGGAGCGAAATGTTAAGCAAAAAAAAAAAAAAAAAGCTGGAGAGAGTGCAGAGACGTGCAACTAAACTGGTTAGAGGGATGGAAGACTTAAATTATGAGGGGAGACTGTCCAGGTTGGGGTTGTTTTCTCTGGAAAAAAGGCGCTTGTGTGGGGACATGATTACACTTTACAAATACATTAGAGGACAAATATCAGGGGACCTTTTTACCCATAAAGAGGATCACCGCACCAGAGGCCACCCCTTCAGACTAGAAGAAAAGGACTTTCACAGTCAGGACGGTGAGGTTGTGGAATGCACTGCCGGGTGATGTTGTGATGGCTCATTCTGTTGATGCTTTTAGGCTGGGGACAGACAGGGAGATTCGGGGAGATTCTGTCGCTTGGCGTTTTTAGCAGGCGACAATCTCCCCGAATTTCCTTCTCCCTGTCTGCCGCTAGTATTAATGACAAAGCGCCAGCGCCTGTGCACACGCGGCGCAGCGATTTCCTGAATCGCCCGAAGTTTTCTCACGAAGTATCTTCGGGCGATTCCGGAAATCGCCGCGCCGCGTGTGCACAGGCGCTGGCGCTTTGTCAGTTATACTAGCGGCAGACAGGGAGAAGGAAATTCGGGGAGATTGTCGCCTGCTAAAAACGCCAGGCGACAGAATCTCCCCGAATCTCCCTGTCTGTCCCCAGCCTTAAAAGGGGCCTGGATGATTTTTTGGACACACATAATATCAAAGGCTATTGTGATACTAAACTCTACAGTTAGTATAGCTATGGGCATATATGGTTTGTGTGAAAGAGTGGAGGGGTGTGTATGCTGGGTTTTAATTTGGAGGAGTTGAATTGATGGACTTTGTCTTTTTTCAACCCAATTTAACTATGTAACTATGTAAAATAAACCTTTGGAATATTGATTCAGCAAGCCGTGTGAGTGTCGTTCTTCTGCATTGCTTACACACACACACATATATATATAATATATATATATATATTACAATGCAAGGATTGACAGCACTCTGAGGAAGTACAACAGTTCAAAAGTTAAAGTGTTTATATACAGTAAGCAGATCCTATCTAAAGTAAGGGGTGTGGTTAACATTGACAATAACGATTGCTTTGGTACTCACTTTTATAGACTACTACTACTACTACTGTGCATAAGGAATGACTAGTGACAGGTGCCTTATACAGGTGTCTTGGCGCCATTGTTTACCCTATTTAAACCCTCAAACACTGGTGCACTGTCTTTCCCTGACGAAGGCCTCTGTAAGGAGTCAAAACGTTGGATCACCAATAAATCTCCACTTTCATTTGAACTGTTGTACTTCCTCGGAGTGCTATCACCCCTGCATTTTGGTCTTTATACTTTTCGGACTAGAACCCAGACATGCTTTCACTAAAAACTTGAATATTTCAAGATTTATTTATTATATATATTATATATTTATTATACCCTGAATATGTAAATAGCTCAAATCCGAAAAAACTCCAGCAAAAACCTGTTGAGAAGTAGCAGTCAGTGGAGAGGTCCCCTGCAAAATTTGAAGATGTTAATAGCCTTCATGATATTCAGGTTTATTGTGGTGGGTTTCGTTTGAAAAAATCGATTAATCCAAGCGATTCAAATTATTTTACCCACATAAAACTCAATTAATTAAAATTTTCAGGTTTTTAAACCCAAATTCACAGATTTGAGTTTTTTCTTAAATTAGAAAACATTCATGTTGTGAGTTCATTTGAGGTATAATAAACCTCACAAACCTCTAAAACTCGACCTTTTGTCAAGCTTGACATTGCCCTTGCTCGAGCCTCAGTTAAGTTACAACTAATGTGCCTTGACCCTCAATGTGAAAAAGTTAGTTTCCCTTTAAATGAAACTGCATTTTTAGTTTTTAGGTTACACAGACTGAACACTTTTTCCCATGTTTCCATTGTTTGCAGCCTCCTTGCAAGAGTACAGATCTATTCTGTATGATTAAAAAGAATTCAAAATGTATTTATGATGGTTGACTGCATTGTTAAATGCTGTGGATTTCTAAAACTCTAGCCGCATAGTTTAGGCATATTTCCATGTATTTTAAACTGGCAAATATAAACCACCCCGACAGACACATGCACACACATTCTTTTCAACTAATTTGAGCCATGTGGATTGTCTCCACCACCAAAGTATTTGGAATCCTAGCAAAGCCGAATGGTCGTGGCATGCACAAGTAAAAGTGATGCAAAAGGTTCACTAAAAGACATGTTTAACAACAGCAACAGAGAAGATCACAAAATGGAAACTCCTCTGTATTAAAATTGGAATGTTAATGCGTCAGAAATAGGTGAGGAGGAAAGGCGAAAGCAAACTATTTTAAAAGTTGAAAATGTCATGATATAGCTCCTATTTTAGTTATGCCTTATAAAGAAGTGCTCAACCGGAACATTACATACAGATAGGCCTTTCTTTCATATTTAGCATTGCTCTATTAAAGAAGCATTGAATCATTTTATGATGATTGAAAAACACAGCATTTAAAATGTAGCCAAGTTATTTATGGGTAGTAAAAAAAAAAATCGAAAGAATATTAAAATTAGAAACTAATATTAATGATTTTTTTTTTAGTAAAAAAAATGAAAGTTGACAGAATGATTTGCAGAAAGACAAGCTAAAGCTGGCCATAGACATGCAGATTTTATCCTCATGTCCAATAGACAATGGTTTGTTGCAATCTCCTGACCTACATTCCTCTACAGAGTAGTACAGATGGTAGAACTCCTTGCAAATGGTGCCCAAGTTGGAAGCAAAGTATGTAACTATAAGACTATGAAGATTTTCATTCATCCAGGTCATTGTATATCTATTACAGTATAAGTAATTCTAAAACAACTGGACTTGCTGAGTAATCATCGAAGATGTTTCACTACTCATCACAACAGCTTATTCAGTTCAACTGACTAGTATGGATTTCTTGGAGTAGTGGAAGAGTATATATGCCGAGGACTTCCCATACAGTCAGGTGCACTGAAGAAGCTTCTCTGATGAGTAGTGAAATGTCTTCCATGATTACTCTGCAAGTCCAGTTGCTTTAGAATTACTTATACTAGATATGTAACTATAACTAGAGCGATGCACCAAACTACTTTGATATCTGACTTATGGGCACAAAGTGTTGCAGATGGACAGGACACTACTAGAAAAAAAATGATGCTGATGACCCACCTTCTATGAGAAAAGCAAACTTGATTTAGTCATAAATCCACATCTAATATAGCACACTAGTATCCCTCTATTTGATTTATGTCTCTGGATTTCTCTGCACATGTGTTTTTACCACTAGAAACAGAGCTTTGGTGAATGAGAAGCTTGTACAATGCTTTTACAAGATTGCTAGAACTTATTGCCAAATTACAGCTGTTCCCTGTGCCCAGTCTGCATTGAAAAGGAAAAAACAATTATGAATGCCTTGCTTGAATGTCTGTAACCTTAATAAGCTCCTGATTCTCCTCTTTACAACAGGGATGTTAAATTCACAACTCTACATTTTTTGATCTATAATTCCCATCATCTTCAGATGGTTGAGGTCCCATGGGTTGAAATTTCTAGCTTGTACGGCAGCCTAAAAGTCTAACTGGGTTATGTAATAAAAGGCACTATGTTTGCTCAGGAGCAGTAAACTATAGCAACCAATCAGAAGGTAGCATTTACGGTCACCTGTTTAAAATCAAATATCCTATTGGTTGTTATGGGTTACTGCTCCCTGGGCAAACCTTTTTTTATTGCATAAGGGAGTAACTGTATTAGTGTTCTTAAGGTGGCCATACACATAGAGATCACTAAACGAGCTGATCTCTTCCCGATATGCCCACACTGAGGTGGGCAATATCGGATTGATCCAATCATGGGCCCTAGGGCTCACCGATCAGATCATAATGAAGCCGATACAGATGGTCGTATCGTGGGACCACATCAACAAATAGATGTGGCCGCAATCCAATGGGATATTTAACCCTGCCCAATCTACATTTGGCCAGATAACGATCGGTGAAGTTTAGAGGTGATAACAAGCAAAAAAAAATTGATTATAGTATTTCCAGGTCTGTGACAATTAAATGAAGGCAAAATACAATATGGTATATTTATCTGAAAAGTGAAGCTAGAGCTCGCCTGTCTGCAGAGGGATTTTCCACCACTCTCTATCTATTGGACTTTTCTGGGCATATTTATCAATGGATGAAAAAGATTGTTCGCCCTCTGATAAATACACCTTTAAAAATCCTATGTAATAAGCAGCATAATTTCAATCTAGAGGACATTGGCAAGATCTCATTTATGCCCCATGGTATGTGACCGCATCATTTAAAGGAACAGGAACACAAAAAATAAAGGCATTTTAAAGTAATTATAATATAATGTACTGTTGCCCTGCACTTCTAAAAATGATGTGTTTCCTTTGAAAGACTTCAATAGTTTAGGGTACTGAAAAAGGAGAAAAGGCACTGGATACTTAGCAGATAACAGATACGCTCATAGAATATAATGATATCCTACATAGTGCATCTGTTATCTTCTGATTAACCTGTTCCTTAAATGGCTGCCCCCATGGCTAAACAGCAGCTTGTGTACAGTATATCAACTATAGTAGTCTTTCTAAAGCAAACACATACATTTTACCAATGCAGGGCAACAGTACCTTATACATAGAATCATGTTGAACTGCTTTTATTTTTTGGTGTTGCTGCTCCATTAAACAGAAAGATGCAGATCCACCCTACTTACCATTATCAATATAAATAAATAAATAAAAATGGTGCAAAAGGCTACTACAAAATTCCCTCCAACCTGAATAAAAACAGGCACATGATACATTGAAGTGAAACCTACTTTCCATTGGGTTTACAGAAATATTTGGCACAAAATAGTATACCATTCTTGATCAAAAGGATGGAGAATGGTTCATTACCCCAAACAAGGCACTCAATATGGCACAAAGGGAAAAGAAAACCTTGGAAAAACGATTCTGCTTGACACAGGTGAGAAAAACAAGAACAACATATACAATTTTAAAGTGCAAAACAATCTACCTCATGCTAAGCATATCCTTTTCACACGAGTCTTTTCACAAGATCAACCTTTCCTATTTCCCCCTCTTCTACAGGTTTCATTCAATTCTTTTATGGTACCTTCTGGTAATAATCATTAAACTATTTCCATTGGGAAATTAATCAGTGAACTATTTTCCCTCTGATAATGTGCAACATGTACAAGGCTTCCGGTTTTGTAATTACAGTTCTCCCAGTTGTGCTCTGGCTTCTATAGCCTGATGCACAAGCTTATAACAATGCTTTCAAGCATTCCACACATTTATGTTTATCCTATCAAAGGCAAAATTGCCTAACCATATGGCTGTTGGCTTGCAATCATTTTTCCTTTAACACTGGAACACCACTTAGTTTTGCCTCCAGATTACACTGGAAAACATGACTAAGGATTAATAGAGTTTTTTTTAAAAGGGGATTAAAACAAAATTTAACACAATGTAACCTGATGTCAAA
>CM044435.1:90913969-90938234 GCA_024363595.1 Xenopus borealis | reverse complement strand
GAAGCTAATAGCTTGACATCTAAAGCATGCGGCCTTTGTTTAGCTTATCAATATTTACTTCCTGACATTTCCAAATGAACTGACATTATACTGGCAACGCTATCTAAATTAAGCCAGTCAATGCATAGAGAAAATTCAGTTTACATGTACACTGCTGAGCAGCTGTGAATTGTGATAACTCAAGTTTTCAAAGGAAAGAATCAGTTGGCACAAGAACAAACCAAGCAACACCACTAGATGTCACTGTTGAATTTCAGATCTGCAGTCACAGCTACTGTGAAAGAGGTACTAGTATCCTGCGTCTGACTCTCTAATTGTATCTTAACATTCTATCCGGACAAGTAATTTAGGTGTATTTTTAAAATGGCAGTATCCATTTCACAGGATGTTTTTGTATTACATAATTCAATGTCATTATATTAAAAATGACCTCCTGTATAAAGCTTTAAAAACGTTTACTAACAGAAATCTGTTTTTATATTAGTCATTGATCCAAGGTTGTCACTTGCAGCTTTAGCTACGTCATCTACTGGGGAATTTTCCTGGAGGTAAACCAAAAGGGTTGCCAAATCTCACAGGTGCCGAGCTCAGCTGAAAAGCCAAATTCGAGTATTTCTGCTGGCAGAAATGATAACTGGCAACGGCAACTGTTATTTATTTGTTCAGAAAGCTTTAAGAATCATTTAATATTCATAACATGCCTGACCGTTTCTTTAGAAAAGCAGGTCTTAACTAACAAGTGGCCTTTCAATCAAATCTGAGTGATCATTTTATATAGGGAAAAACATTTCCCCCAATTTTAAATACAAGGAAATTAGAAGTCAAATTGGAGTTCCATGACCATATACATATAAAGGCAAGACACCGCAGGCTGAGCGCACTTTAATAAAGGTCTTGGAACTCCATCTGTATGTACTTACTGCACTTACTTGAGTGCCATTTTTGTGGCCCCTGTAAGAGTCCTGTACTTGCTGACTGTACAGGGCCCATTTGCTCTCCTGAGTGTTGCACTTAGATGTACCAACATATGCAGGCACTGCAAGGCTTGGAGCACACTTTGCACTTGACAGTTTCACAATGGCCATAAGGGTCACAATATTGTGCACCTTTGCACCAGTGCTTGCATCTACCTTTTCATAAATGAGTCCTATGTTGCTGTGAAATATCCACAGCAAAATGCTTAGTTTAGAAGCATGGATAAACACATATACAGAAAGAATGATACCAAAGTGATATTTTGATGTTTTCCAAAACTTTAATACTCATAGTGTAAGTGAGTTAGTGCTTTTCGTGTTTATTTAAACAAGATTTTTTCCTTTCCCAAACCACTGCCAACAGAAAACTTTACCAAATGGCAGGGTACAGTACCTAGAGCTAGGATCTGAGAAACAACAGGGTCATGAAAGGTCTAGGAAGTAAAGAACCTGATTAGTTTTAGATAGGAGCAATAGGGGTGTAGTTTGTGCAGCCTGTTAGGAGGGACAGATGCAGGAAGGGTTAAATGAGGAAAGAGGGGTGTTCTCTTTTACATTGAACAGCTCCCACTGACCCTCCCTTGAGCAAGGGATGGTTTCACAGTAGAATCAAGCTTGTGTTGTTCAGAGGGTCCCATGAAATTGACACTGCCCCTGTTATGAGTATATTACTGCATAATCCTAAATAAAAATGTGTCCTATATAGCACATTTCATTATATACTGTGGTTTACAGAGAAAAATTCAGACATCAAGAGCCCCAGGTATGTAATCTTTAAAATATAAGTTTGGTGCCCTTGATATAGAGAGATTAAAGTGACTTGCCCAAGGCTACAATGAGAAATCAATCAGAGAACATAAAAAAGACAAACAAGACTGCAGACAAGAACAGAACTATAGATGAATGAACGTTTTGTAGAACAAGCCAGAGAAAAAGTAAGGGACCACTGAATAGCACAATCAGGATTAGCAATGAAGCAAGAAGCACAAAAAAGGAACTTTGCCTATGAAAGTCATAACCAAAGATAAAGATCGGGAAGTTTTCACAGAGAAAGGAACTTTTCACAGACTGCCACCATTAGTGATGCAGTGCAGTGAATTCCTGCAATTCGCGGCTGGCGAATAAATTTGCAAAAGGTGTAAAAAAAACGAGATGCGACGCGCGTAAAAAACGTTATGCGACTCGTTTTGCTAATTTTTCGCAAATTCTCGAATTTCGCTGGAAATTCACAAATTTTTCAGCGAAGCGAAATGGGATAGATTCGCCAATCACTAGCAACCATGGAGACATGAAAGAAGAGATAAAATGTACTTTAGTAACATCAGTAGCCCCACTATACAAGAAGGATCATATATCAACATATTATAGGTAGTTTGTTACAGGACTGGGAGCAAAGTGCAAAAAGGGGTGCAATTCAACATGTTATTTGCACTTTATTAATATAGTGCTGCTTTCATTGGCAATACTGTGTTCATGATCGGTGAGGGAAGGCATGTAAACACCTACCTGTTCCTAATTTGCATGCCATTGGATTGGTTATTTCCCATCATACTACAAAAATTCCATAAGTATTTAGAGGTGACACAAGCCAAAAAATAATTGATGTAAACTCAGAGTGGCCCTATGAGAACTTTTTCACATTTTTGGTGGTTTCTGAGATAGCAACTTTAGACTACAAATATTCGGCTTTTAACGCAATGGCTGTCTATAAATGTTAGTGACCTTAACAATCTATGTACTTTATGCACAATTTATGATCAGTTATCACTTTGGATGATTATTCTCTGACATTCAGAGAGAGCTGTTGAGTCAAATGCCTTGTATTAGCAGCCTGGATTATTCAAAAATACAACTAATGCAAATTGAAAAAGTGCTGAGTCTATATAAAACCTGCTTTACTGCTAGTTGATCCAAAGGAAGACAAAAAAAAAAAATTTTTTCAGAGGAGGAAAAATTCCTTCCTTCCAATCGGACGAGTCCCTGGATCAACTTTATTATGAACTATCTTTCAAAACCCAATTATTGAGTCCCAAAAAGATTAACAACTACTACAGACTTAAAAGTCAATGGAATGAAAGGAAGCTGCAGCATTGCTGCTCATATATTCTGTAATTCACACTGCTTCATACTTAATTGAAATAGACTTTCTGACAGCGTCTAAAGGTCTTGCAAAGAAACATTTCATAATACCTCTTCATATAAAGGAAAAAAAAACCCAACAACATTCTCTGCTGGTATACAGTAAAAGGCTTTCTTTATAACATTCACTGGTCACAAGCAGGATGCTTTAGTTTAGCCCTAAATTATTGTGAAACTACAATTGGACCTAACAAGGCTTGTATTAATTAAACTTAGGGACCACATTCATAGAAATATATGAACATACCAAGATCTGAATGGAAAAGCAAGCTGCCCACTATAAATACCAGACATGCCCCTGTCCACCCAAAACCAGTGGGGGGATTAATAATTGAATAATTTACGTTTTTATTACAGTCTGTTGGTTGGCAGCACTGCTGATTTCAGCCATGTTTATGGTGCTGTCTAAATAAAGCCTTACTCTGCCTATAGTATTGAATGGAACTTTTGATAATTTATTATCTGTCCCCAAAAATCCCTATTAAAATAAAATGTAAATATGTTCTCAATCTCAATACTGGGAGCTTACTAATTATGTTTTGCCGCTGTAGATATATATTTATTTCTTCCATCTCCTTCTCCTCCCTGAGGAAAAGGATCAACTTAAAGAAATGGGGACAGAACATTAAGGTCACTCACAAGCACAGTCCAGAGGCAATCGGCCTTTTAAGAGAATTTTCCACACAGTAGAAATAAGCAAAACAATTCAGTTCAGAATGAGAGTTTTGATCATTACAAATGATTTTACTAAGTCTGAGAAGAGAAATGTTTCAAATGATTTAAATTGAAAGATGAGGATTGGTATTATCCAATAAAATGAGCATTTTCAAACAGATTTAATTTTGCAACATTTTTTACATGTCTCAAATGCAAATGTCAGTTTTTTTGCTTCCTAAAAAACCATGCAGAAAAAATCATATACAAATAATTCAGTACCGACCTCTTTATAAACATTTGAATTTACCATTTGAATGTATGTTTTTATATAGATTTAGTTCATCCAATATTGATTGGTGAACCTATTGTATATTAAGTTGGCATTTCATTTTCATTTGTATATAGCACAGCCATATTTACTCAGGTTCCCAATAACATTTACGCATATAAGGGTCAATTCACATTTGAATTGTTTGCTCAGCCTAATGAATAGTGCAGTGACCTAATTACAGCGTAATTACAGAATTTATTAAATATAGAAACTCTGTTACACCCAGACAGAGCAAAAAATAAAAAATCAAAGCTACATATGTATATGTGATCAATCTAGTAGTTCCACAACATGCTTTTTTATGTGAAGGTTGTTCTGGCACCATTGGGTGCACCATCCCCACTATATTAGATTGATCTCTTATTTTCTCTAAGCGTGTTCAATAATGTGGCACAGACGAAGCTGAAGAACATTGATCATCCAGTAAAGCAATATTTAGCATTATATTTCTGAAACCAGGCATCAAACAAGATAAAATAAAGTCAGAATTATAAAGACAGGCATGCATATCAAATGCTTTTATATTGTTCCATTCCTAAAATATTGTGCTTCCTTCTCTCCTGCAGGGAAATTACATACTTTAATCTTGTTGTCTTTCCACTTAAATCAGATGTTAATCTCTCATTAAAAAATGGCAAGATATTGGATGCTATAAAATCTGTAGCTTTGCAGGGGCTGAGCTGATTTTTATGTGCTGGATAAAAAACACAGAATACAGAACAATATGTAAGAGCACATAAATTCAATGCTTTTGTATTTGTGCTCTGGTAAAAATGAGTACAGTTGGCTAAAAAAAGCACTTGTTTAGGACAGTGAATTGCTAGACCATTGAATTAGTATTGATGTCTGAAAGAAGAGAATGTTTAAACCACATAAAATATTGCTCTTAATACACAATGATTAAGATTTGATATGCTGTACAACAGGTTTACTTTGTGCTTTGACTCCTCTTTAAAAAGCTCAGATAACTACATCTTCTTGGAGATGGAGATCTAGTTGGCCATCATCGTCACAGGCAACAACGTTCTAAACATATTTTATATATACAATATATATATATATATATATTGTATTATTTTACCCAGTAGAAAACTGAACATGGAATTACACTGCATCCCTGCTACAAACACTTATTGAAATAGTTTTTCTTTTACTACATACAAATTGTAAGCCTTACACTTATCTGTAATATGGAAACAGTGATTTATTGTGTCATTGCTACCTAGAAACCATATGTTTTGTGCAGGCGAACAAAGAGTCCATATATCTGTTAAAAATAACTTTTATACATCTGTTGTAACACCTTACATTACATATTTCATCTAAAAGATACACACACACTCCCTGTTGACTGTGATAGGTGTTTTTTTATTTGCTTATTGGAGGCATTTGACAGGGGACCTTGGACTTTTCTTAACCCATGGGACCAAGAAGACTCATTTCATCTAAGTTATCTGAAAGACTGTTAATGGACACCAGAGAAATCACTTTCAGAATGTGTTACTGGGTGACCAGTCAACATTTCCCTTTAATAAAGCAATATGATACCTAGTTTATACTTTGTCACCAGAGTCCCCTAATGACACTTAAATGAACCTTTGTCATTCTGGCAGCTCTGATTACTGCTAGAATCAAATCAGTGACAGACACCAGTTCATAATAACTGAGAGATGGGATTTCTAGCCCAGTGGATATGTTCATGCTTGGTGAACTTAGTACAATCATTTTGCAGGCTTTCAGCTGAATCCACTAAGGGCTTCAGAAGGAATCACCAGGGGACATGGTATACAAAATCTTTTAGATTGCTCATCTTATGTGGAAATGTCCTTTTATTTTACAAAAAGATGAAAAAAGACTACAAATACAAAGAAGTAATTACTTTGTGAGAATAATTGTATGTGTCTTTATAGGTTACATTTTATTTATGATACCTTCAGAACCCATTGCAGGGTTTAACAATAACTAGGGGGCAGATTTACTAAATTCACCCAAAAATAATTAGTTTTTCCTCGATATTCGATTAGCATTCGATTGTCGAATGCTAATGAATAGTTTTAGGCTACCCTTTTATTCCATCTGAGATCATTTGACGATCGAATAACTTTTATTCGATCATTCGAATGAATTATTCGATCATTCGAATAATTTGTACGATTCGAACGATCGAAGACTTCGATCGTACGAATCCTATTCGATCAGGACTTAGTCTCAGAATTAGCCTTCTATTACAATTCGGTAGGTTCAATCTGGCAAAGTAGGCAGCTGAATAATTAAAAAATTTTAAGTTCTTCGATGATCGAATGATCGAATATTTAATCATTCTAATCTATTCGATCATTCCATCGTTCGCTATTCGATGATCGAATAAGCCTAATTTGCATATTCGAACAATCAAATTAATCCTACGATCGTCATTAGATCGAATTCGATTGAACTTCGATCTTTTCACGTGAATTTAGTAAATCGGCCCCTAACTGTTTAGGTACGATATGCTGTTAATTGTAAAACTTAATTGAAAGCAAAGGAGAATTAGGCTATCTACCATATCTTTCATTGCTATGTATGACCTCAGTTGGGGTTCCCTACAGTAAAAACATGCAGATTGCTGGTCTCCCATTGGTAGCCAAAATATTACTTGCATTCATTTGCAGCCAGTAATTTGCTGACAGTGAATAATGGTAGTTGTAAGTCCCAGGGTTGAAACAAGACAAAAGAGTAATCCCAGCAGAAAACTATTTCTGGTACATTTCACAAAAAACATATAGAATCAAACAATAGTTCACTATTCTGTGATGGCTGAAACTATTTGGCATCCAGTACATTTGCACTGAACCAGTGGATGGGAACAAATTGGCCCTCAATGAGTAGCTGGGGGGGTCTATTTTATTACAGATGAATATAAGATGGAGTAATGGTGTAGCTTGACATGTCAATGAGTGCACATTAACAATATTCACTCAGGGGCGATCCTGCCCATTTTGCCGCCTTAGGCGGCCTTCATTTTGCTGCCCCCCTCCCCACGGCACTTTCAATGCCGGACGGGGGTGGGGTCCACATCGCTAGTGCCGAGTGCGCAACTGCACGCTCTGCACTAGAAGAGATGAATGAAAGTAATGAAAGTTACCAGGAGCGGCATTTTGGGGAGGCGCTGCACCTGAGGCGAGTGTTTCAACTCCCCTCATTGGTGGAGTACCCCTGTATTCACTGTGCACCTGCATGGTATTCACATGGTTGTAGCCAACGTTTGAGGATCTATCACCAAACCATTTGCTGAGAAGCAGGCAACTCCAGATTTGTAGAGAATATTTGCTTCCAACAAGCTTGTTTAGGGTCTTTTTGGGGTAGTTTAAGTACTGCAGTCTGGTTTATAAGGTTCCAGTGGAGTTTGGGCATATTACTTACAGTGTATTATTACTTATACAGTGGTTGACTCGTGTCAGTACTGAAGTAGAAGGTGATAAGCTGCAGGAGTACAAAGGGGTGGTTCAGCTGTAAGTTAACTTATAGTATGGCTTATTCTAAGCAACTTTCAACTGACTTTAATTTTTTCTTTTTTTACAGTTTTAAAATTATTTGCCTCTTTCCAGTTTTTGAATGGGGTGTCAGTGACCCCATTTAATATACAAATGCTCTGTAAGGCTACAAATGTAATGCTATTGCTATTTTGTATTACTTCTCTTTCTATTCAGAGCCTCTCCTATTCATATTCCAGGATCTTATTCAAAACAGTACATGGCAGCTAGGGTTATTTGGACCCTATCAACCAGATTGAACCTGCAAACTGGAGAGCTGCAAAATAACTTAAAAAACACAAATAATAAAAAATAAAAACTTATAGCAAATTGTTTGAGGATATAAGTAAAAAAAAGACGAAATTCGACCCTCAAAGGTTTTTAAAGGCTTTTTCGATCAAAAATGGACTGGAATGGAAATTTTTCAGGACAGATTCTATGAGGTTCTCCATAGGCTAAAATGGCACTTCAACAGCCAGTACTTCGAACATTACTTCGAAATTAGAATTTTTTTAATTAAAATTTTATTCGAATATTCACTTCAACCTTTAGTAAATTTGCCCCTAATAGTTATTTTAAAGATGAACAACCTCTTTGAATAGTCTAAGCTCCACTGAGGGGAGGGTTATAACTGGTGCTCCAGTGATAACCACCAGCCTAGGGACATAAGTGTAGATACTAAGAATGCAGGTGATGCCCACTAGTCTGTCAGAATCTGCCCTGTAACTGCTGGTGGCACTAAGTGTGAATACTATAGACCATCTTGTTGTGCGTAATCTATTAATGTAGGTTGTATATGCCTACAATATTAAATTGTGTAGTGTAAAGGGTCACGAGTCTAGTCTAGCAAATAAAAAGAGGATCAGAACTCCACTCACTATATAGTCAGTTTTCAAAAGAAATGGACACAGGGCAACACAGGTATGGAAAATGCACTATTAAAGCAGTGCATTACCTTCATAAAAGTGTCCGTTTGCATTTTATGTTTCATACCTGTGTTGTCCAGTTTAAATTTTTTGCTGTTGTTCTACTATGTTAAGCTAGAAGGGCATTTCAAGTTTAAATAACATTGCAGAGCATAAGAAGATAGAAAAATTGTACGTAATTGATTATAAATTATATATTTAAAATCCCAAAAAGTCATAACGTAATCCCATGGCTTATGTTATTTCAGGAAAAGAAATCTACAGGGTCAGTGGGACCTCCCTAATCCTATCAGCACTGCAGATATAGAAGTTCAAGTAGATAATTCCAAGAGCTTGCAGTAAGGAGAAACAACTGGTATAAACAGAAACATAAAGAATATAAACTGAGCATAAAATTATAGAATTATAAATATATATATATATATATATATAAAATATATATGTAATATATACATTGTTCATCAGTCAGCTGTTCCAAAAATCATAATAAAGTTAAGTGTAAGGTAAGGTAATTCTGGGAAGGAAGAGGTTAAATCTTGAGCCACGGGGATAAAAGCAAATGAAGCGCTGCTGCCCCTACTCCACCTCCTTGGAAGCTGGTATAAATCCCATGAGCACAGCACATATAGTAGAGTGAAAGGGGGATCACCAATCTCAGGCTCACGTGGAGCAGAGCTGGAAGGAGCCATCACATCACAGCTGCAGCCAGGGCTGTGCTTGGCTTTCTACATGGGACTGCAATCAGCAGCATCAGCATGAAGCTCTTGGCTTTTTCCTGGGAAAAGAAAACCCCACGTCTAGCCTATAACCTGTAAGATGTCAGTCTCGGTCCCTGGGTTTGTGATCCCCAGCAGCAGCACTTTATATTAGCTGTCACTCTCCACTGACTCACCATAACCCAGCCTGCTTGACTGTTGTACAGCTAGCAAGCTGCTTGGATTGCACCGAAAGCTACTGATCAGCCAGCTGCTCGATCTGGGTTTATTTCTGCTGAATCATAAACTTTTTCCTTTATTCCACTGGTCATTTTACAGATATTTTTCTTCCCTTTGATCTCCTGCAATGGGACGTGGAGAGTTCACTGTGTGGACGATTATAGCAGCCTGCTTTATAAATGGTAAATTGATTTCAGCACTGCCTTGCTTTCCATCCTCATTAAATGGAAATTTATTGCAGTTAAATAGAGGTTCATCATTCCACCAAGACCATAACAATTAGATTCATACACTGTTGTCATTATATGATGTAAAAGGACAGAGATATTATTATTAATAATGTAACAGGGAATAGTGGTATAGATGAATGCATGCTTGGAAATCAGGGAAATAATGTTCTGTGACAAATTACTCTTCCATTGTATTTGTGTTACTCAGCTAAAGTGTCTCTGCAAGGAGAGTACCAGAGGAAGCTGTACAAGGAATTAATGAAAAATTACAACCCATTGGAGAGACCAGTGTCCAATGATTCCCATCCTCTTACTGTCTACTTTGGGATGAGCCTTATGCAGATTATGGATGTGGTGAGTATTCATGAAACTTGTCTTTATTTGGAGTGTATCATTATTCTGTAGTCTACTTCTATGGGAAAAACCTGAATTTGGGGCGGGTAACTGTGGGTCAGACTTCTGCAACTTGATGTAAAGTGCAATTTCATTTTTGAGCCAGGATTTTGAAGCAGGATAATAATGATGGAGGGAAATGTATATTAATGTATTGTTTATCCTTACAATATGGGCAGGTTTGATGCCATCATGGGGGTGACCCAAGCAGGGGTGACTGCACTGGGCCCATGCATAGTAAAATGATACAGAACAGCACAAATAGGTAAGAAGACAGTTTGATATGTCAGCTGTTGACACCAATTTTACTTCTTAGGTAGAGAACTGAGGATTATGTTTTCACATTATTGATATGGACTAATAATATTGATGATGAACCATTTCACATTGAAGGTAGTTCAATAAGTGAATGGGATTTGTGGCTATGTAATAGCAGTTATAGAGGAATGTGTGTCAACTGGGATAATAACCTGTGGGAACAAAATGTGGATGTGGGATAGCAGTTATTGTGGGTACATATAGGTGCCTATAGTAGCAGTGGAAATAAGAGTCTCTGGTAAGGGACTGTGGCTGTGGGATAGCAGGGGTATAGTAGGGAGAGATGGTGGCTATAGTAGCAGTGGAGATAATAGTGTCTGTGGGATAGCAGGTATAGCCGGGTGAGTTATCAGGTACAATATTTGGGGACTATGGCTGTGAGCTAAAGGGTAAATATGAGGAGCTGGTGCCTGTAGGAGTAGAAATAACAGCCTCTCAGAAGGACTGTGGGTTAACAGGTACAGTGCTATGTCTATAGTGGAAATTGAGTATAGTAGGTGGAGATTTTGCTTTTGGCAGTGGGGATAATAGTTTCTGTAGGAAAAACAGAACAGAAGTACAGAACAGTGGGCCAGGTAAACAATACTTTATGTCAGGGATATCCAACCTGTGGCAATTCATCTGTTGTTAAAGAACTTTTGAACTGCTGCTTTGCATATGGTCCTGCTGTTATTCAATATGGTACTAAACATGTCTAAAAATAACAGAGATTAGCTTACATAAAAAGATTTTTTGTTAATTGGTGAGAAAGTGTGGCTTATTATTTGCTTCCGCCCCCTTATACCAGTTTATTATGTAAATGTGTTTGTTTCTGTGGTAATATCTATAAACATTTATAGGTATATAGATAACTTGATAATATAGAGCTGTTGTAATTCATTGCTTTATTTTGCTTTCTGGCTTACTTGAGTGAAAAATAAACCATGGCTCTCAATATAGTTTACAGGTAGGAGACCACAGGAGTAAACCTAAAAAACAGTCATACTTAACACTCCATCTGTAGCAGAACCACCGCTACTAAGAACTCCTATCAGTTCTCTGATTTTCCTAGATGTGTGTTACAGTTATAGTGTTTCATTTTTTTCACGTTATCTGGTAACCTTACCATAATTAAAATTTATGCAGAAAACCTAAAACTAAACCAGGATGCATCTTAGGTTATACATTAATATTAAAGGCAATGCAATGAGTTGTTGGAGACTAGTTTAGTATAAGTATGAATTTATTACACTGTAATGATGGAAAAGTACATCGACGGGAAATGGTCTGTATTTTTCTATAACTAGTTGGAGGTCATTCTTAAAGAACAAAGGATACAGAGCTACAGCATTAGTATTGTACTCTTTTCCAGACCCAAACTATAATTTACTATAATTACAGTGCAAATCTTTTATTTAGACATGACCTATTGCTTGTCTTCATATTATTTAGGCTTATAGAGGGGCTTATTTACTACCATAAATGATAGTTGGCCCCAGTGGAGCTTAATGGCACCTTCTACACTGCAATAGACTGATACAACTAACTTGTGATTGGTTGCTGTTTTGCAACTATGTTGCTGAGCTAGAAAAAATTAGTGGAGTATGTTTTTAAAAAAATATACTGTAAAATCATTATTGAGAACATTGTTTTTTTTCTGAATATGTCCTTTCCTACTTAATTGCCTAAATTCTTACATTTACAAAAGTTCTCAGAATAGCCACGACTTATGTCCTTATATTTTTTCCTTATATAGACATATAATTTATTATCTGGTTTTCCAGATAAGTGATCTTTCTTTAATTTGACCCTCCATACCTTAAGTCTGCTAAAAATAAAAATAAAATAACCAAATTGGATTGTTTTGCCACCAATATTGGTTCATGCTGCTTATTTACTATCAACTACAGATGAAGCCACTTTGGATTGTGTGTTTGACACAGAATAACTAAATTCAGACTTCACACTTTCTCATTTAACAAAGAATATTGTGTAACAACATCCCATCCAATTAAAGTGTTCATCATAACTTTAGATAACACAGTTTCTTCAATTAGCCCTGAGTCATGACGCATTTAACACACAAATCCAAGTGGCTGCATCTGTACAAGCTACTGTACTATTATTACAGAGAATAAAATAATAAACAAATAGAATTATTTTCTTTAAATGTAGGAGATTGCCTTCCTGTAATTAAAAGCTTTCTGGATAAAAGGTTTCCAGATAAGGATTCAGCTTCTAGACTGTTAAAGGGGCACATTTATCATTATTCACGAATTCGAGGGCTTTTAGCCCTTGAATTTGGCATAAATTCTGCATAAATTCTGCATAAATTCTGCATAAATTCAACTATCGAATGGAAATCAAATAGTTTAAGGCTTTTTTTGAGCACTATTCGATTTCATGAAAAATTTGAACGATCGATTTCACGATAAAATCATGAAATTTTCTTCCATCGTTCAAAAAATTTGTACGATGTGAACGAACTTCCCTTTAAAAAGCAAATCACGTCATCTATAAAAAGTGATAAATGTACAATATGAGTGTGGCAATTCTGTATGTGGAATTTGTACATTTTTATACTTGATTTTGTTTGACTCAGTGCAATCTTCATAAAATCAATGTCATTTCATTCACAAGGGGGTAAAAGTGATTTATAAGGTAATTGTGGTTAGCAATGTTTCAGTCACGGGATTGTTAATTGGATCCACTCGTCTGAGTAAAAAGTGAAATTATACCAGACAAGTACTAAATTCTATTTACAGTTGTATTAGAAATGTTAGCTGGAGCACACAACTAAAAATAAACATGGAACACATATATAGAGACAGATATGAAGCTTAGGCTTGTAACTGGATATAGGAAAACTGGCAGTTTCAGGGGCCACCAAGGAAATATTAGAACAACCTAAAGCTAATTCTACTAGTTTAAACTAGTAATGAGCCTGCAGGTTAAATTCATTTTTGAAGGATGGATAGGGTTTGTATATAACTGCAGAGCTTTAGAATTGTGCTCATGGCTGCAGAACACAGATTTAGTGAGACAGAGATAGTGATGAAGGAAAACAACAATTCCGCTGAGGTACTTATTTTATCTCAGTGCTAAGTATGAATGTTTCAGCAGTTATGGTCACGCATGTAGTCAAGTAGCTCCAGAGCTCTTCCTCTGATCTATGGCCAAAATGCCTGCAGAAGGTCTCAATCATAGTCCACTTACCAGGTATTTACAGAGAGAAATGATTAAAATGAGAGCTAAATATACAAAACAATGTCTAAATATTTTTGCTATTCAAGAATTTCTACTGCATAATAATAATTTATTTATATAGCACCATTGTGATCCCCAGTCCTGAATTGACTCATAGGCATAAATGCAAGGCAGGACAAGCACAACACTAACACATGAAAATAGTTATAAATCATCACATTTGTTTCAAACTGGCAAGCCTAATACAAGACAACATAACAGATGGATATGAGCGTTCCTTAAGTTTACCACACATTGGCCAACTCTTCAGGTGATCTGGCCAAACCAACTTCTGAGTGCTCTATAATGTACATTTGTCTCTGTATTTTCAGCCTCCTGAAAATTAACTAAATTAATCTAATTATTTAACATGCTCAGAGGTGCCTGATCCACAGCTTTAGATGTTTTGCTTAAAGGGAAACTATTGCGAAAATTAAAATTCAATAGAAGCATCAGCATACTGAAATAAAAACTTTGTAAATACAATCAAATAAAAATTCTGTACTGTTTATGAAATAATCACGTTTATCTTCACTTTTCCTCTCTCAGCATCTGTTTCTGCTCATGCAGGAGTTGGGTGTCAGATATTCATTTACAGTGAAATCCAATATATCTTATAACGTGCTCCTTTTGCCTAGAAGATGTATTAGAGCTCACTATTAAAATCACTAGAAATCCCTATATGCAGAATTTGTGAAAAAATGCAGTTATTTTGTTAGATTTTGATCATACTGGAATCGGTAATTTGAATGAGCTATAATTCATCTGCCTGGAAAGAAAGCCCCCCTACAAGATATATTGGATCTTACTGTCAATGACTGTTTGACACCCAACTGCTGCATGACGACAGAATGAAAAGAAACAGATGCTGGATAGATGAGGGATAGTGAACATAAATTTGATTATTTCAGAAATGATGCTGAATTTTTAATTGATTGTATTTCCAAAGTTTTTTTATTTCGGTATGCTGAAGCTTATATAAATGTTTTATTTTTACGATAGTTCCCATTTAAACTGAAGGAGCATTTTGTGCATAGAGAGCCACTAGATATCTTGTCACCAATGATGAACTGCCGAGGTGTTGTCCTGGATACAATATGCACAGCAACTGAAGGTTTGCTTCTGTACAGAGCACAAGTAAGACAGCCTGAAGCAAGGTCCTTCTGAGGACAGCAAAAATAATTTATTCCTGACTAAGATTTTATGAGCTTCTTTGGGAACCGTGATATCCACTTTTATTCAGGTAGGGACAGTCCCTATAGAAACTAAAAAGCACTACATGATGTATAAGGATCCCTCTCATACACTCATACTAAAGATGATAGGAGTAAGTAAAACAGGCTGTGTATAGGGAAGAAACACACTAACTTATATCGGCATAAGCCTTTGTTACATTTTATTGCAGAAGTTGCAGCGCAAGCTTTTGGGGACCAACCCCTTCCTCAGGTGAAATACACACTAGTAAACACATTCTTTTAAATACCTTACAAATCATGTGATACTGACATTTGATCCATTCAAAGAGAAACAGAAAATAAACTTTTTTTAATATCTATCATAACATCTTTGAATGCTATTTGTAATTTTGCAATAAAAATGTCTGCCTGGGGCTTTTACATTACCTTTCTTTCTCTGAGTTGAGAAGAAGAGTCAGGTTGACAAAACAAGTACAAAAGCAGGAACCAGCACACAGGAAATGTTGCAAACGGGGTAAACGGGGTAAACCCCTTACGTGTTTATTAACGTCACAATGATGCACAACGTTTCGGGGGCTGGCCCCTTTGTCACCTGATGCATCATTGTGATGTTAATAAACACTTAAGGGGTTTCTCCTTTTGTACTTATCCATTGGAAGCCAGGTAACTTATCAGAGGAAGGCCAGGGAGTGCACTCACTTTGTTACTTCGAAGGTTGACAAAACAGTCAGGATTAGGAACTTCAAGTAACAATTACTTACAAAAGCAGAACTATAAAATTAATTTTAGCATCAGTATCACTTTAACCCCCTCCCAGCCACATGTTTAACCAAAGTCCCAAGCAACTTCACACAATTCAAATTGTATAACAGTCCAATTTATAGTAGTCCTTGCATTTTCCGTTATCTGTAAAAATGTAACTATAAATATAAGTTTCGCAGTAAAGCAGCGATACAAGGTATCCATCAATAAATCTATATTTTATAAAAAACGTATCCATACTGCCTCTCTTTTAAATAACTGTTGACTAAAATTGGCACTTCTAACCAGATAGCTATCTTTCTCTTATGTTCATTTGTCAAATCTTTATACTCCTGGTCGTCTGTCCTACATAAGGTAATCCACATGGGCATTTTATTAAATAGGTTACCCTGGAACTATTACAAGTGAAATGTCCCTTCATTTGATTGGTGTACCTTTGGTGGGGTGAGTGATAATATCACCTCAAAAGGTACCCATTCTCAAAGGTGCCAACAAACCACTTTTTTTTATCCTTCTGCAAGATTTTTTTTTACATACTATCTGTCCATCTGTCTGATTTCCCATGCCTGTATGAATAAGGCAGTGTCTCTAAATATTTTACCTAGCTCTCTATTTGATTGTAGTATTCTCCAATGTTTTAAGATAATAATTTTTACATATGTAGTTAAGATACCAAACAATGAGACAAATGACACTCTCTCCCACTTTGGCAGTCTTTTCTTTTCTCACTAACAGTTCTTTATGCTTCACTTTTTTAAGATCTGACTTTATTTGGTTTAGTTGTCCTTCATTATATCCTCACTGTACAGAATTTTAACCATCTTATCTGCCTCAATTTTGTACAGGTCATCATTTATGTAATTCGCCTTATTCTATTTAGCTGACTTAGGGGTAGATTCACTAAAGGATTAAGTGGCTAATGCTAGCCAGTGGGCGAACTATCGGGGGAGCAGGGGGGGCCCCTGACAGCATGCAAACTGACAAATTTCTGGCCGCAGCAACCGATTTCCAACCGGCAGCAGGAGGATAATTTATGTTACTGATGCTAGCGACAATTCACCAGCGTTGCCACCCGCAGGGACATTGCCAATTCAACAGGCTCAGGCGCCAATCCTCTAGAGAAAGAGACTGTGGCTAGCATTCATTCACACTCTATCGTCAGGTGACTTTTGGCGTTACTCCGCAAATTCCATAAAGTGTGGATTTTACTGAATGTTACCTCTTTCTCCAGAGTTGACTTCGCCACCTCAGATCAGGCAAAGTTCTAAAAAGAAGGTAGATCTTCCTCAATCTTCTATCACTTACATCATATCCTGTGTACCGAAAATGCACTAAAGTTCCAAAAATGCTGGCAACTTTTCCTTTTTTTTGAAGTGGGATTGCCTACAAAAGTTCTGACAAACTTTTTTTGGGTAACCGGTTTTCTCCAGACATTTCATAACATATAGAACACTAATTTTGCAGTGGGCTCATGTGTTCGGCATTATATTTACTCTTTTGTCTTTATTATGGTTCCCTGGACATTTGTAATAAAAAGTGGTAACTTCAAGCATTTGAACCAACATTTATAGCAAAAACCTCCAAACAACTTTAAATTACCCGCCTTATGCAAATTGCCCTAAGCGCAAGATCACTAGCGAGTGTAAGCCCATTGTCGCTAAGAAATGCTTGCACTGCCGAAGTAACGCTAGTGAAAAGTCACCACCATTTGGCGCATATTAATGAATTGCCGTAATCGTATCACATTTGCACCTGGCGAACAGGTGCAAGGTGACACTGGTGAAAATTAGCCCATTAGTGAATCTACCCCTAAGGGAGAGACCTTTAGTAAAACATACACTAATCTGGTTATTTATTAAAGTTTTTCTAGGGTAACTCTAAAAAACATTTGAGGTATTTGAGTTTTTTTCCCTAAATAAGCAAACATTCGAATTTGTTTAAATTGTTGTTTTATTTGAAGTAGAACAAAACTCACAAATTCGGCCTTTAATAATGTCCTGAGGCTCTACTGGTACAGTGAAAATATTTAGTTTTAAAAAAATATACAGTCACATACGGTATAAAAGTAGTGATATATAGATAAAAATATATACTGTATATATACAGTGATGTTACAGCAGCAGTGCAAAGCTTATTTGAAAAAATATAATAAATAGAACAAAGTCAAATTGGACACTGATAAAAATAACTACTATGATATTGCTTGTACCTTGCACAGATAAGATAAGAGAAGATAAGAGAAAATCATTAGTGGTTGAATGCAGTAGAATGTATTGGCCTATTTCTTCAAATAACCAATTTAAACATGTCAGTGACATTTTATTGGTGATATTTATGAAAGGGAGACATTTTCCCTTGAGCACCGCAATAAATATAGGCCATGAGAGAAATTACAGTATGTACAGAAGGTGGAGGGTTGTATGAGGCTGAAAGGCATACTGTTTAAGAATATGTCTTCATTAGTTTTAAAACACCCTATTTATGTACATCATCATACTGTTCACTGATTTTTCACTGGGTTGAGTTACAAAAATTGTTGTCAATGGAATAACAGAAATTTCCTCAAACCAGTAAAATATTTCCAAAGTCCCATTATGTCAAAGCATAGTAAGGAGCCTGACAATTTATTAAAATATTATTTATTTTTTTTCTTTCATTATCTACTATTGGATGATTCTTTCATCATCTAATAGCAAATAGTGGTATTTTGGCTGGTCTGTGCTACTGAACAAAATTCCGAAAATATTTTGCTCAAAATGTGAGTGGCGAACATTTTTCCAAAACAGTTTTGTGGTTGTGATGAAGTCATGGGCAAATGCAAAACTTTCATAAATTTTTTTATGAAAGACATTTGGAAATCTGCAAACTTTTTTGATGCTTTATAAATAGGGACCCTAAATATCCTACATACTTGGAATCATTCATCACTTACAAGTAAATGCAGGCATAATAAGGGTTGCTCACTTGTCAGCACAAAGTACAGGATCCTAGCACAGTGCATTCTGGGCTCTGAGGCTTGCAACTGAGCTAAGCTAACTAGAGCTAAGCAAAAAGGGCATTACTGACCAGTATAAGGGAATCTGGTACTTAGTGTGTTAGTGTCAAGGTAGAGCAGTTCCAAGGGACGTGCTTGTACCTTTGTCCTTCTTTACCTGAATTTATCCGGAACGGTGCAACTCCATTTTGGTAATGCAGCAAGATATCAGACCTAATTTACAACCTGCAACCGCAGTTGTGGTTGAGATTGACAAAATCATGACTCCAAAACTTTTCAAAGCAGTTACGCAATGGTATGGATATTAGGGCATAATACAGGATTCTGGGTAAAACAAAATGGTAATTTGCATCCAAAATTGCAATTAACTCCCTGAACGTGCACTACTGTGAAGGGGCACATTTCAATTGGTGAAAGTTTAAAGTGCAAAAAAATGGCCTGAATATTGTGTTTCTATCAACTTGTACAGTTCTATTTCAATCAATATACGGTTCATGTGATTCTGTTTCTGTGGTGTGATATTTTTGAAATTTTGAAATTATATTTTGGAAATATTTCTTTTAGTGTTATTTGAAATTTTGTATTCTATATGAAATAATTTTTCATTGGTTTGAGCCAGGAAGTATCAAAATTGATTTTTGCTTAAAATACAAGGATAGGATTCAGCAAATGACCTGTTAACAATAGTCCTTCAAAAAGTATTGATTTCTTAATACAAGCACCTGATTTATACATTCATTGAAAGCTAAGCGTAGAGAAAAAGGCCTTATGTGCCTTATGCAAATCTTGGACAATTCTACTGCTTGAAATGCAGCAGTGGCTGAGCAGTGCAGGCTCTTTTTTGCGATAGGTTTTGTGTTGTGCTGCATCTGGAAGCTTAATCTGAATAGCTGAGATGGAACAACAAACAATTGTAAATGTAAACATAGCAGAAATATTTAACACAAATGTATTATAAGGCTTTCATTTTCTTATATGTGTTAAATGAAATGTTTGGAAGGGAATTCTCTATGTAATTATAATTTCAAAACCACTTCTGCATTTTTAAAAATGTTTCCTTATTTTATAGGAGTGCACCCTATCTGCCATGATAGAAAAATGTGTTATTTATGGAATTTATGCTATACCATGGCAGTTAATGGGTTTATTTCAACTATAGGAGTTCATATGGACCTTGTGGCATATACAGTCATATGTAGGGAATAAACATTTGCCCTCTCTGTTTCTTGATAACAAATATTGATTTTGTTGAAAAAAAGGATTAGAAATTTGTACCGTGACAAACCTGAAGGAAATACTTATTAAGCAGAATAAACTAAGTTAATAAACTATAGAAACTTGTAGTGAAGCTATTCCCATATAATTGCCCTGATTGGATGCCTGGCTCTTGGCCATATCGGCTACATACTGGCATTGTGCCCTTCTCTTGTGACTGATATTTTTAAAGAAGTGATGTCTAAAGTGAAGAGCCTTTTAAGAAGTTGTAGGTGAGTATTGAATGGTACAATAGAAGTAAATTTTCCTTAACGATCCAACCTTGTTAGTCAGTGTAGTTTTCACAGCTCATCAACGGCTATTGGAGCAGCCACCTCCATCCAGTAACATAACAGAGCATCAAGACCGGAGAGCTTTTCTGTGTAATTAAAACTTCTTTATTTTCAGTATTGAATGGTATTGAGAAAATATTGAGGACTCGTTTGCATGAATCTATAGCCATGGGCATTCCAGCCATTGCTTTATTGTCACACCTACATTTTACAAAGCCATTGCTATGCCACGATCTACAGCAAAACACTTAGGAATTATTTACTAAAACTCAAATTTATCTCATCTTTTTATTAAACCAAGCTTGGCCAGACTCCCATTCACTACTTTACCTTACTTAAATAACTTGAAAAATTGGGATTGGGAAAATACAAAATCGACCGAAAACTCAAATCAAACAGTTTTTCTGATTTGATGCTGAAATCAAATTTTTTGGGTTATTGCCCGAACACCCTGAATTTTTCAGATTATCAGATGAAACTGTCACGGATAGGCCTAATGAGGCGCCCTAGGGGAGTAGTGGACCAAGGAGGAAGCTTAGGGGAACAGGTCCAATAGCGTAGCACCGGCAAGGATCAGGCAGGAAAGTCCAAACAAATGGTTGTATTGGCAGGCAAAATAAAACAAAGTCCAGGCAATAGTCAAAAAATACAAGTAACAGGATCAAAGAACAAACCCAGGATCAAAAGCACTGATTCCTATAAGATCCTATAATTGGGTGCCATAATGGCATCCAATGGCACTTTAAATATTTGAATTTGGCACCGAAAACGAGCGCCGTGACATCATCACGTCAGGCGCGACGTGATGACGTCACTACCCGGCGCCGCTATCCACGTGGCGGCTATGGGCGCCGCCATTGTGGATAGGACGCCGGAGAAGGAGGACGCGCCGCCCGGAGCTAAAGGTAAGCCTCCGGGCGGCGCGATCCTGACAGAAACCCAGAGTAGATCACAAAAGGGAAATCTACCATTAACTTGTACATGACCATGGCAGGTCTGAGATGACGAATTTTGGGATTCGGACTTTTAGCAGCTTAGTGGTATAATAAATATAGAAAAAACTTTCGACCAGAAAAAATTTAGGTTTAGTAAATAACCCACTTAAAGTGCATTTTGCAAAGAAGGCAGATTCAGAATGAATTGAAAATACAGCACTACAAATATTTCCTCTTGAAAAAAATAAACAAATGTGTAAAAAACCACCACACGTCCATCAAGTCAATTTTATGAATGTTATGTTAGTTTGAAAAAGATAGGTCATGTTTTTAATTCCATATGACATCTTCATTACAAACTTAGCAGCATTCATAGTGCTAGAAATATAATAGTGATAGAAAGACAGTATGCCTCAAATAAGACTTTTTAAGACAGAGGATTGTGGGACATGAGAATGGATTGTGCTGAAATGTATCGTTTCCTGAGTCAGCAAGTCACGCTTAAGTACCATAGTATGAAAAATGACTTTGCAGTGTTGAACCCTTTAGTAATGAGGTGTAAAAATAGGCATATATAGATGTGTTGCATATAGAGTGATTTACTTTTTGTCTATTTCCTTCTTTTCCCTAATAGAGCCATTGATTAACCTTAAGAAATATATGAAATATATAACAACCCTCCCTTCCTATATAACACACCACAGCCATCAACAACCTTAACCTTGTAGGACACAGAGCCCATGTCTTTGACAGTGATCACCTACTTCAAACAGCCTTACTTTGGAAGTATTTGCATTCTATTCAATTAGGCTCTCTGCTTAAATTTGCTGAAAGATTACAGAGGAGTGTCCAAAGACCCACCTATAATATCACACGAAACAAATTTCGGTGTGTGTATGGTAGCATATGAGCCAAGCGATATCGGCAGAAGATTTGGATATTGGTCAGCTCTTTACTCAGACTGGCCGGAAATTTTTTATTGGCTACCTTTGAAGTCACCTGAACATCACCCATTGTAAGTGCTGAATCATAAAATTATCATTCTATTATTTCTACCTGTATATCTGACGATTCAGCTCTACATGTGTGTGTGAAACGAACAATATTTTGTGGAAAGATTTTTTCCAGGACAGATCTTAATTGTAAGGTCTATGGCCACCTTTATATGTCTGTGCCATTAAATCAGCTTGTTCATTTGAGGATGGAGGAAATAGGACTGTTGCAAATGGCAAATAAGAATAATACTGCCCTAAAGTCTGATGAGGAAATGTGTTATTGGCACAATCATGTCTGGGACCCTATGCTTGGCAAACAATTTTAGTAACCTTTGTATGACTGTAGAGGTGGTTGCAGATGCAATTGGGATAATTTCCAACCATTAGAAAAACAATAAACTGGATTTGAAATGTCCTAGTAAAAGCTATGTGTAGTTGATACCATGGCCTCCTTGAGCCCTCCCATAGATCTCCCCTGTGGGGTTAATAGTCTTCAATAGTCCCAATAATATCTTGTAGTAAGTAATGATATTAAAATTTCTACTCCTGGAATTATTTTACCCCTGTTACAGTGGCTGACACTTCCTTGTAAATATCTGCATAATACTCTATGTGGTCATCATAGTTTGTGAATAGTAGACAACAGGAGCTCGAAGAATACTGCTGACATAGTGACCTAATCAGTTTTATTACAGCTGTTTAGTTTCTATAGGTTACTAGACTGCAGAATAACTTTATTGACATCAATACACATAAGATACTGTCTTTATTGCTGGTTTCCCTAAAGAGGAAACATTTTTAGTGATGTACAATTTATAATGTCATCCATTATGTTTAAGACATTAAGGGGCAGATTTACAAAATTCACATGAAGGATTCGAAGTTCGATTGAATTTTCAAAAAGATTCGAATTCGAATTTTCGAATGTTTTTGAAGACCACTTCGACCAGTGAAAATTCGATCGAATTGAATAATTCGAATGATTCGAATAAAATTTTATTTGAATATTCGACTATTCGACTGTCGAAGTATTTCCCCTTTAAATTTTTATTCGACTGCCTAGTTCGCCAGATCAAAGCTACTCAATTGGGTTTCATTATTTTTGATCTAATAAAAAAATATTCAATCGATCGATAAAATCGTTTGAATTTTAGGTTTGATTGATTTATTGATGGAATATTTCCTATTCGATCGTTCGACCAATTGAAATTGCTGTAAACTCCTTCGAATTCGATATTTAAATTCGAAGGATTTTACTTCCGTCTACTCACATGTTCGAATTTCGATTGTTTTTTTCAATTCGAAATTCGACCCTTAGTAAATCTGCCCCTTACTGTGGAACTAGTTGTGTTCTTAATAACAGACAAAAACTGACAATGTGTTAAATAAATATAAAACCACATTTTTTGAAGACATTATTTTCTAGTAAATGGCCTCTTTTGTTTTAATAAGAACATATCTCGAAAGGCTTTTTAAATGCAGAATCCATTAAAACAACCAGGCTAGAAAATGCCCAACAAATCTTAGGTTATTACTTTAATGAAGGTTTAAGGGTTGTGGTTCATGTGTATTGGTTCTGCAGTAATAAAGAATAAACAATACTGCATTGCGTAGAGAGTAAGTAAAGCTGCACATGATCAGTCTGATTTTATTGCTTTTGTGATTGCCACTTGTCACATTTCGTCATCAGCATTCCAGTCACAGGACGATAGCATTTGTTCCTGCTATGAGATAGCCGCACTCTTCATGAGAATTAGGTCTCATTCACAACACAAAGCTGGATATAATTGGACCGATTCCAGTGGTAATTGGATCCTAATGTATTTAGATTTAAATGTATGATTTAGTGCAACTCAGAAACATTCATTTTCTTAGCTGCGTAGAAACAGGATGTATGAGTTCCATAAAGAAAAATGCAGATATGATTTTCTGTAATACTGCATAGATCAATCAATGCACATTCCTTAGGCATACAGAATAGAAGGATCAGCCTGAGAGACAAATGCCTTGGCCAAAAGACCAATTTCCAAGAAATGCAATGAAGCAGGGAGGTGCCAGCCTATGAAAAGAATTTCTGGAGGTAAAGTTGGCCTGGCAACTATATAATAATACACTTGTTATTACTTGTTACATAATTACATAGTTACATAGTTAAATTGGGTTGAAAAAAGAGTCCATCAAGTTCAACCCCTCCA
>CM044435.1:90892192-90908647 GCA_024363595.1 Xenopus borealis | reverse complement strand
TATAAATTAATTATTTGGGATCATATTATGACTCCCACATGGAATTTTCTCTGGCATTTATTGTGTCCTTCCTATGTCTGGTCACTGGTGACAGATTCCAGTCTTCTAGAGAAGGGCTGGAACAAACCTCCAAAGGGTAGAAATGATTTATGTAGATTCAGTGAATGTATAGAAAATGCCTTCCAGAAAGTTACAGAAAGATACTATGGGGTTTACATACTAAACCTTAAATTTATCTGTTCTAATATTTCGTGGAATAAGACCTCAAATTTTTCAAGATTTATTATACCCGATGCAGCAAAAAGCCTGAATAAAAAAATCTGCCATCTCAGACCTGTCAAGTCAGGTCCTATATAAAGGTGGCCATACACGGGCAGACTGTGTCGGCAGCTTATCGGCCTGTGTGGGGGGCCCTCCGACGGGCTTTCCCAATCGATATCTGGCCGAA
This sequence comes from Xenopus borealis, assembly GCA_024363595.1. Taxonomy (NCBI): domain Eukaryota; kingdom Metazoa; phylum Chordata; class Amphibia; order Anura; family Pipidae; genus Xenopus; species Xenopus borealis. Next base: position 90,908,199 of record CM044435.1, on the reverse strand, counting down.
AGTCGGCCAGATGTCGATCGGGCAGGATTAAAAATCCCGATCCGACCGCCCATACTGATCCGATCGTTGGGCCCTACTCAAGGTGGGCATATCGGGGAGAGATCCGCTCGTTTGGCGACATCGCCAAACGAGCGGATCTCTATGTGTATGGCCACCTTAAGTCAGAGGGAAATGTACCTATCTCAATTTGAAGTTTTGGTGGTCTGCACTTTGTCTAGCATGAAAGCAGAACCAAGTAAAATATCACATTTAACTGAATCAGTTATAATGGCAAAAATGGGAAAAAACTTGACTTTTTCTCATTATTAAAAAAAACTTACCTTATACCCATGATATTCAATTCAATACATTTCTCTCATGTTTAGTTTCAAGGCACCGAAGCAGAGTTTGCAGCAAATCACTACTAAAGCCCACTATTTCCAGCCCTGTCTGTGCTTTACTTGGAACACTGAAAATACTGCCTCCTTCATCAAAAATGAATTGGTGAAAAAAAACCCGTAAAGTTAAAATTTATCATATTAAGTGAAAAATCAATACTGCTAGTCATTTAAATGCTAACATGCTGTTTGCGACCTATGTGCATTTAATAGCCATTGTTACTGTTATTATGAACTATAAGAGGAAGTGATTGGCAGAAATTATGGCATTATAACTCTTTATAATTTGTTTGCTGCCTTTCGGATTTCAATAAAAAAAAAATGCAGGAAATAATTAGTGGATTTCTTTTCTTTAAGAATGATAAACCTGATAACCAGAATGCTCGGGACCTGGGATTTTCCAGATAAGGGATCTTTCCTTGAAAAAATTTAAAAAATATGTAAAAAAATGCATGAAAAACTGTAAAAGCTGCCATATTTTATTTTTATAAAAACAAATAACTGTCTTAAGTATCTTTATGTATCTTTTTAGTTTCTCTCTTTTTTTTAATGCTGTGTTTTTTTCGGTCAATCTCAAAAACGTAAATCACAAGGTTTTAAAGCTATGGACAACTAAATGCATTACATTTTTGTTCTAGGATTCTATTCTATTTTGTTGTGAGCACAACTGCGCACCTGTAAAACCTGGTATCATAAGTTACAGAACATGATTTACAGAGAATATTTTGTGGCTATCCCATACATTGTTCGCTATAAATTTTTCCAGTAATGGGTGTATTTCATGTAAAGGGTGAATTAACCCCCTGAATTCGACCAATTGAATTGTGGTCAAATTTAAAACCTTCAAATTCGAATATCGAATTAAGAAAACAACTCAATCGAACGATTCGAACAATGTGAAACATTCAATCTAATTTTTTTTATTAGGGTTTTATAGCAATTTGGTAGCTTTAATCTGGCGAACTAGGCAGTCGAATTTAAAGAGCAAGTTATTCGACTGTCGAATATTCAAATAGAATTTTATTCAAATCATTCGATACGATCGAATTTTCAGAATTCAATGGTCGAAGTGGCCTCCAAAAATAATCGAAAATTCAAATCTTTTTGAAAATTCGATCGAATTTCGAATCAATCATGTGAATTTAGTAAATCTGCCACCTAAAAATGACTTTTTAACATATGAATGTACATTAAATGTTGAAAGCACTTTGCACCTTGCACAAGAACACTTTTCATGCTTCTCCATATTTTTGAGGGTTGTTCTTTATTTGTTTACCTATGGAATTATATCAATGGATTACTCAATTAACCTTCATTTAGCCTTTTGAAAACTGTGCATTGTAAACTCCCCCTTTTCTGCAAGTCAATGCAGAGTTAGAAATTATGGAATGGGAAGTGAGTATTACTCTCATTTTATCTCTGGAGCAGGTAGTAAAGGTAAGAACAAAACAAAAAAAAAACTGGCAAAATATCAATGGGGTACTGATGCAAAATTTGCTACTTGTCTACAAATCCAAGTCAGCTTGTATCATTTAGTGGTCAGATATTTGACAAGTAAACAATTTGTTGCCATTGGGCATTGGCTATATGGACAATTTTTGGCTTTTATAATATGAGCCTGCTGTTTTCAGATTAAAAGTATAGGTGGAGCACATTTTCACTGCAAGCCATATTTATTGGCTCATGTCAAACAGAGGTGTATTTTGTTCCAATAAAACTCCAGCACTAGCTGCAACACTTCTTTAAACAATAAAATTTCCAACCATTCATTTATATAGCTTACATGGAGAAGACCATAAATAATATTTAAGTGTGCCTGTTTTATGTTGCTTTTGTTGTAAAATGTTTGACTAATGAAACAGGCAAATGTAGTTTACACAACAAAATACATAAAATAAAGATATTTCCCACAACCTCTGGATTTGGAACATTCTGAGTCCATCACTTGAAAACCATTTCAGAATCCCAATTGTGTGCTTGCATCCATTACATGACATTATTTGTAACATGGTGTTGGATGCATATTGAGTGGGTCTCAAGCATCAGTATTGTCAGTCACAGTGATTATGTTGCATTTGGGATCTGTTCCTCTGATTAGGGCTTTATAACAGTTTAGCTATAGATATAAAGTCTGCATAATCAAATATTGCTGGAGCAGATACTTTTATAGTTTACCATTGCTTAAGGTCCCCATAGACGCAAAGATCTTTCTCTGCTGAACAACCGATCTAAGGGAAGTCCGACCAATCTGTCAGATTATCGTGTGGTTAAGGTGGCCATACACGAAGAGATCCGCTCGTTTGGCGATGTTGCCAAACGAGCGGATCTCTCCCCGATATGCCCACCTTGAGGTGGGCGATATCGGGCTGATCCGATCGTGGGCCCTAGGGCCCAACGTTCGGATCAGTATGGGCGGTCGGATCGCGGGACCGCATCAACGAACAGATGCGGCCGCGATCCGACGGGATTTTTAAACCTGTCCGATCGACGTCTGGCCGACTTTCGGCCAGATATCGATCGGGAAAGCCCGTCGGAGGGCCCCCCACACGGGCAGATAAGCTGCCGACACCGTGTGTCGGCAGCTTTTATCTGCCCGTGTATGGCCACCTTTAGTGGGATACCATACATCTTATGATTTTTCGTCCGACATCGGTCTGAAAATTGATCAGCCAGGTTAGAAAATCTTTATCAGTCCCCATGCAATCTGCCTATATTTGCAGGGCCAAGCAATTTTGCCTGAAATGGTCTTTTTAGTTGATGGACACATCGGACATTTAAACAATCGTTTTGAGACGATCATGGTCTCACGATAACCATTGGATCTTTCAGAAATCTTTAGGTCTATGGTCAGCTTTAGACTGTGGCATGGGTACAATTTCACTGGTATAGATGTGCATATCCCATGTCTTTGTCTGGCAGCAATGTAACTCATTGTCTAAGATGAAGATGCTACTGAATATAAATAAAACATGCTGGCTGACTATATTGCTTACTAGAAGTTCTTGGAATACGTTTTCAGCCTTTTAACTAAATGCAATATGGTAGTACAAAAATTTTAATTAGGCTTTATCGCATATAATATTTTGGGGGCAGTAATAAAACTTGTCTCTTTCATGTTTCAAGTTCAATGAAAATGGAAAATGAAGAATACATCACTGGGTTTGGAATTTAATAGAGCTTAAAAATATCACTTATGCAGCCACATAAATTGAGAGGAGAATATTCATGAAAACATTACTGAGACCATCAAATTCATGAAAAATGTGTTTGCATGTGTATAATAATAATCAAACTTAATTTGACTGGCCAGCACACTTCAGAAGCAGTCATTTCATGCCTATAGCACTTTGAAAGACTATTTAACTCAGTTGTACTTTGCTAACCAAACAGAAGCGGTTGAAAATATCTCTTTTGAAATGCAAATATGTACTCAACATGTTAATACACTGTGTTAATCAAATGACCTGCTTAATTATTTATTGCTAGTTTCAGTGACAGAGCCCCCTCTTCCTCCAATATCATAGTGGAGCAGTGGAGGTACAATATCTGGATGCTAATTATGTCATGTGTTTTATTATCCATACAGCTCTATAGGTTTGTTTTCTTTTTTAATATACCCCTTATGAGAGAACAGATCATTTGGAATTTGAGAGTTTAATAGCAGTTAGACATCAAACCCAATGAGGGCCATTTAATAAATTCAGGACAGGATGCAAAGTGCAAAAACCAGACACAATATGCACTTTGCAGCTTTACCTGCATGTTCTTGCATTTCAAAATTGAGAGCAGAGACCTGTGCCCCCCATAAATACAGTGCTGTATTCATGAAAGGAATGAAGGGGTGTCATGGAGGTTTCACACCCTCTACACATTCCCTAAATGGTACATTGCAGGCCATTATGGAGATAAGATCAGGCAGTAATAACAGGATATCCTTGTGCCCATAGCACTGCTAATAAAAAATGCATTTTAGCTAACTGCTTGTATACCCCCCCGTGTGTCTGAAAGTGAACCCAAAAACTGTTACTGACATTAATAGGGTAGTTTATATTAACTTTATATTAGTATGCTGTAAAATGTAGATAGCGATATTCTGAGACAATACTGCCATAAAATACACCGGAGGCTCAGAAAATAATTAAAAACTATAAAATAAAAATGAAGAACAACTGAAAAGTAACTAAATTAACTTAAAAGTGAACCACTCCTTTAAATAAAACCTCCATTGGAAATAATATATCTATTGTTATAGATATATTACTTTTGTTACAAAGCCCCAAAAATGTCTTACTTTCCTTGATAATGGTCAAGTGCAAAGGTAAGCACAACTTTTCCTTTTTGTTGCAGCCAAATACTTACTCCATCTTTTAGATGATGGGAAACAAGTGAGCATAATAATCAATATATCAGGAAAACAAAGCTATAATGGACATCCTTCATCACATTTGTGCAGTGTTCAAATAAAACAAAGACAAATTAAAGACCTCAGTTATTTTATTCCAGCAGTACAATTGCAGGTATTTTATATAAACCACCTGTTTTTTTTTATACTGGTACACTGAACTTCTCTTACAGGCACTCTGAATGACTCCTTCTCCCATATATTCAGATATACAAACTCAATTTTTCTTTTATTTCTATAAAGGAGCCAGAATAGCTCATTGACATTTTCATATTCACAGTTATCTCCCAGCAGCTCACAAAGTAAATTGTGTTTCCATAACCACATGAACATCATTATTTGTTAAGCAGCTGTTAGATTGAAGACTAATCCAGAATCAAATGTATTGTAACTGAAAATATTTGTTTTTGCATGTTTCATGTTTAGAGCAATTTGTTTTTTAATTTTAATTATTAAGTTGCAAGTACACACTGTAATTCCTTACTGTCACTGCATTTAAAGCTATATGGAACAAAAAAAGGTATCTATCCTAGGGCACAAAGCCAAGCCCACTGTATATAAGGGTGTGCTAACCTGCAGGACAGCTGTTTCTGAAAGATAATCTGATTGCCTACAAAAAGTCAAAGCTACTATTAAGCACTAATTGGACACACATGCATTATTAAATAGCTCAGGTCATTTGTAATCAACTTGTATTCAAATCTTCATATTGTACCATGTTCCTTTCTCATTTTCAAACAGGTCTTACACACACACACACACACACACATATATATACTGTATATATATATATTCCTTTCCCATTTTCAAACTAAGTAGAATTAAATATAAGGAAACAAGAATTTTAATGTGTTGTTAAAATATGAATCTCTTCATATTAATACATCTTCCATGTTTAATTTAGTGTGGACTGACTACTTTGAAGCTCTGCACAACAAAACTGTAGAATTTTATGGCTTATTTGCTTAAAACATGACTGAAATCCAAGACTATTAATAACACCTGATCCTTGTGTGCAGGGCCAGTATAAGGGGTAAGCAGAATAGACAACTGCCTAGGACACAGCAGAAGGGAAGGGGCATAAGTTGGAGGTTGGTAAGTTACTCACTGGCACAGACTGAGGACATGCAGAAAACAGCAGGGGAGCGGAGGCGTTGGTGGTTTGCGACTCATTAGCAGGGGTGACTGAAGGGGGGTGAGATATGCACCTAAGCCTTATGGTATATTCTTAAATATGTTTTGTTTACAGAAAGAATAATCAGTTATCAGTTGTAGACAGCAACTTGGCACTACTCACTTGCTTTTTTTACTTCGAGATGTACAGACATATGGAAACAAATTTGCAGCAGATAAATACCGTAGGTCCTATTTATATAATGTTTTAAAAAAGGAGGCAAAATATATTTTATTCTCCATGATGCACCATGTAAAAAGTAGCACTTTCAAAATAGAAATTTTGTGCACAGCCAAGAGTAAAGACTGCTTCAAAAATAAAGTAAAAACCTGTTGAAAATCTTAAATAAAAAGCCTTCATCGTTATAACAGTTTTATTTTTTGCAATTAGGTTATTTTAATTGGAACCATTGATTTCAATGGACTTTGCCAATTCCAGAGTGGTATAAAATATTGGCCACCTTTCCTTTTGGCAAACCACTTTTACAAGTAGTAAAACTGGATCTGGTGCAAGTTACAGTATAGAGGGGCCATAGTTAAAAAAAACCAAAGAATGATGATGTTAATGTACATGGGTTTTACTAAGAATGTGGAAGCATATCTCATTATATATAGTTAATAGATGAAAAAAAATATTGCATATACTATAACAGAAAGCCCTTATAGTGCCAACTATGCAGTTATGTCATATTAGTGGTCAGTTATTAATTAAACTGCTAATTGTAATTTCACAAGCAATTTAGCATGGTTTTGACCAAGAATGTTTTCCAATAATTTCAACTTAATTGTGACCAATGGTCAAATATACTAAAGAGTGCAATATTGTCAGCGACGGCTTTTCAGCCATCGCAACACTTCACCAGATGAAAATTCGCTCAGACAAACCTAATTTATCGAAGTTACGTCCTGGGCGACGAACACTTGCATATCTTCTTTAATGTTACTTTGGCAGAGAGAGCAAATTAAAGATCAACTTCACTAGAGTTCTTCCTCTTGGGCTAATTTGCAGATGGCGGCAAATTTAAAGAGGAATGGAGCTATTTATTTTTTAGTGCATCTAATACATTACATTTATACTGATAACTAGACATGCCAAGGGAAACTTAATAAAATCAATAGAGTTGTTTTAATGCCCTTTAATGCCCACATAAGTCCACAGATAAATAATGGTCCATATGGTAGAAAATGTACGGAGGAAACCGGATACCAGAAAAAAAATTTTTTTATGCCTTTTGCAGCCTTACACACTGAAAAAATTAAAAGATGCCAGTGTATTTGGACTTAGAATATATTCCACTCAAAAGATATGATGTAAGTAACTGAAGACTGAGGAAGTTCTATGCACTTCAATGCACTTCGCCAGGTCAGAGTTTAGTGAATTTAGTGATTTTAAGTTACGCCAATTCACCAGAGTGAAAATTCGCCTGGCATTAGAGTGTGAAGTAATACTAGCGTCTATCTCCTTCACTATCGAAGTGATGCCTGCACCCAATAGTAAAAGTGACTGAAAACCTTAATGCTGATGATTCATCGCTACCATTGGCCACTTCGTCCTTTAGTAAATCTGCCCCCAAGAATATCCACTGCAGCTGCACCAGATGCATTCAAAGGAATGGTATTGCACTCTTTTCTAGCATTTGTCAGAGTGGCGGTGGCCACATGTTTAATGGGATACTGTCATGGCAAAATATGTTTTTTCAAAACACGTCAGTTAAAAGTGCTGCTCCAGCAGAATTCTGCACTGAAATTCTGAACATATTCAGAACATACGCAAGACACATTGTCAGTTTCATAGCTGCCCCCAGTCATGTGACTTGAGCTCTGATAAACTTCAGTCACTCTTTACTGCTGTACTGAAAGTTGTTATATCAACCCCCCCCCAACAGCCTAACAACAGAACAATGGGAAGGTAGATCTAACAGCACTCAATAGAAAAAGCCAGGTATCACTGTGTCATACTCTAAAAAGGTGAGACTTATTAGCTGAACCCCCCCCCCCCAGAAATTTTGCAAGTAAAAGTAGTTGAGATTGAAGTCAGTGGGAGCTGTGATGATCCAAATTGGACCTTTTTTTAGCCATTTAGAAATGTAGAGGTTTTCAGATTTTTTTGTGCTTCATTTTTATTTTATATTAGAAATTTTAAATAAATAAAATTGCATTTGTGATTTTATAGAAAATTAGTTTATTCATGGTTTCATAAACCTCTAAAACCACAAGTCAATTTTTTTATTTGCTTGAGATCTATTGCAGTGCATGGGAACAAAGTACTTGTTATTTTAAATATACATAAAATAAATAGGAATTTCTGGGCATCTGTAACCATCAATGTCAAAAGCCGTGTTCATTTACTTTCTATGCTTACATGATTTTATGGGGATGGCTTTACAGCTGAAGGATCTTGGCCACTTCAGGAAATGGAAATAAAAAGTTTATAAATCAAGAGGGTGAGGGGTGGGCTGTGATGCTATTTGGAACATGTCTGAAGACTTCTCTGTGCTGTTTTTATCATTTAGAACAATCTATTTGTGATGAAGCACAAGCTAAGTACTCTGTACTTCTGGCTAATTATATTGGTGGTCTTAAGGTTAAATATGAGAAATAAAGATGTTAGATACACGTGTTCATTAATATTGCATGTAGTATTCATCATCAGCTGACTCTTCAGCTATATTTATAAAATCAAACTATAACATATTTTTTACATCAATCATTTATCTAATATTGACCCAGAATGTGTTCACTGGATTTGAAACTCACCTAGGCATACAGTATGTATCCCATTTCAGAGAAGACTAATTGCATCATTGTATAATTATGTATATTGCTTCCAATGTGCTCCAGGTTTATGAATTACTAGTAAACTGATAAAACAATCACTGGAAATATTCTTTAGTAATTTCCTTGTTATTAGACCCAATAAAGAATAAGCCAAGAACCATATTTATTGAAACTTGGCTAAAGATAGACTGCAATTACCTAATACATCTAAAAAGTGAATTATGAGAAATTAAAATGTATGTTCTGTTTTCTAACCATGGAAAATGTTCTCCTCAAGATTTATATAATTTTGCAAAACACCCTCTCCCCATTATTAGGAGGCTACTCTAAGACTGGTTATGTAGATGATATAATGATAAATGTCTGCTCTTTTATAAATTCAACCCTTGCCATAACCTGACTTACTGTCAAGAGCGGTAAAGGAGGTCTATTATATAGAAAATCAAAAACTTTTCATGGGACTTGTAACCAGATCCAGCAAGTGTATCGGTATGCTATAGATGGCCTAAAGTTAGCAAAGAGGAAGAGACAGTACTGCCAAGACAGTTGCCCATATAGCAACAGGATCAACAGTACTGCCAGGATAGTTAATGGGAGCAAATTTATAATGCTGCATGGCAATTTGATATCACTGCTAATGAGAGATCATGGTATAATCTAGTGATCTCTAATGACCCAGAACATGTAGCAGGTGTGCAAGTGACTGAACCCCTGGGTAATAGTGACCATAATGTGATCTCATTTAATGTCTGGTGAAAAAAACAAATATACACTGAAACAACAAAGACAGTGAACCTCAGGAAAGCTAATTTTAACTCCTTGAGGGCTGCCCTTCACAACATAGCTTAGTTCATTACATTTTCTTCTAAGAACACAGAACTGGAAAGGTTGCCATTTAAAATTATATTAAATCATTACTGTTCTCAATTTATTCATTTAAGAAGTAAATGTAAGCACGTAAAGGACCACACTGTGGCTTATTTCAAAAGAATGAAGTTATTAGGAAAGGAAGCCATTTAAAAACATGCCAAAAAGAACTGAAGCTGCATTTAATGAAATTAAACACTAAGGTAAAGATAGTAAATGAGGAAGTATATATAGTAAAAACATGCATTCTGAGAGTGTGGCTCCATTAAATAATGCCAATTAATGTGGTTATAAAGGATACGGAAAAGGCAAATGTGAGTTTCAAGGCCCACCTGATAGGGGCACTGATGGCACAACCCAAATCAATTCTAGTTGATAGTTAGTGGTTGACACAACATATGGCACATAATGGTTTCTCTAAATTAATGTGAGCAAGGCTTCCTGAACCTGATGGAATACACCATTGGGTACTTAGAGAGCTTAGACCAGATTTCTTTATTTCTCATGCTTTCTGGTATGGTACCTATGGATTGGAAAAAGATTATATGGTGGTAAAAATGTACTTGGTCCATCCTTATAATTAACCAGTTAATCACTAAGAGTTGGAGAAAACAGTGCAACTGTAATTTCCAGCCTATTTAAATATCAAGGTAACTACATATTGAATCATATAATTCAATAACGTTTCTTTAGGAAATTACTTGCAGTTTAATTACTAATACCTACTTGTAGATTAATTCAAAACTTTGCGGTATAGTATTTTTCTTTTGTCCATAGTACTAATTCATCAAACAGGCTTAAAAAACACAATTTATTTTATCTGTTTCATTTGTAATGGAACCCAAAAATCAATAGCCATCATTTCAGACCTGAAGCGATTATGCAGCATATCAAGCTGGTAAAGCATCACTGAAAGAGCACCATGTTACACTGTGCACAGGAATGGATATTTCAATAAAAAATGCAATTACATCCACAAAACAGACACTGAATAGTCTGCCTAGAAATTAATGAGGTTTAAATATCACGTTATCCTACATTTTTTGTTCACTTGAACACTTGGCTCGAAGGAACATCTTTTTAGTACAAAGAAAATATTCTTGTATCTCGAATGCACTACACTTTTACATGAATTGATTAAAAAAGATCTGAATTTGGAATTAGTTGGGATGGCTTGATAAGTTCATATTTTCTATTTTAGGGCTTAAAGTATTAAAATACAAAGTCACAAAAGGGGAATGCATGGGCAAATTGTACATGGTGATAAGGTAAAGGGTAAGGGAGGTATAGATTATGAAGGTTGTACAGGTATGGGATCTGTTAACTGGAAACCTGTTTTCCAGAAAGCTCAGAATTTTGGAAAGGCCATCTCTCATAAACTCCATTTTATTAAAATAATCAACATTTTAAAAATTATTTCCTTTTTCTCTGTGATAATAAAACAGTACTTTGTACTTTATCCAAACTAAGACATGATGCATCCATCAGAAGCAACACCAGTCTATTAGGTTTATTTAATATTAAAATATTTTATAGTAGACTAAAGGTATAAAGATCCAAATTAGAGAAAGATCCGTTATACAGAAAAACCCAGGTCCAGAGCATTCTGGATAACAGTTCCAAACACTGATTTGTTTTGGATATATTCATTACTAGAATACATTGATGTTAGTTTACTATGTCAGAAAAATCAAAAACCTTGCTGTTTTAAAGAATGTTAATGAGAAACCGTTGTGCATGTACAAGTCTTGACTGGTTTTCACAGCAAATGCAGTACTGTACCAAACGATGAAATCCTCAAAGGCTCAGTGCTCAATCTCCTCTTGGCCCTGTCTCCCCATAAGGTGACAAGTGGGGGTGATATAACAATACCCTCTGTTGCTAGTTGCAATGGAGCATTAAAAAATATCCTGCTCCCTGTAACTGATTGTATAAGGATGTGTAGAAAACCATTGGTTCATACAGCATCTCTAAGTCCATCTCTGCTCTCACGCGATTCTGGCCACTTCGATCCGGATTTTGCTATACACTCAAACTAAGTAAAGCTTTTTATAACCAATGTATAATCAAAGATAAGTAGTCTTATTCCCCATTTTAGCAGATGGTTAAAAATGTCTACCTCGATTGTATCTATCAGCTGTGAGCAGTGCTAGAACTGTCATCACATTCAAGTTATTGTTATTTATTAGCATAGAATGAAGCCACTAAGTACTGAGTATTCATGCCACAAACGCTAATGACTAACAATAGTAAACCACCAGTACAGTGCATACATGCTGGCTGACTGCTTTGTGTTAATTATGAAAGTAAGTGCCTTACTCTGGTCTCATCATAAATCTCCCACAGGAAACAAACATTTAGCTTTAATTAGGTAGACTCAAGTAGGCAAAAAAACCACATAACGGAATTTATAACAAGCATAGGATCAGTACACAAAACTTGTTCCCCGTTAGGGAGCTGCATAATTAAAGAACAGAAGAACTTTTTACATCCTGCCTACTGTAGATAATTGCAGCAAAAATATTAATCTTCCATTGCCTTTGCAAGATTGCTTTGTAAATTAGTTAGGCTTTTATAACTTTGCCCTTTCATTTAATAGGCAACTTTTTCCACTCACAATAAAAATTTAGTCATAGCACAGTTTCTACTTTAACTCTTTCCTTTTGCCATTGCAGCCTTCTGCTGTGGTGTCCCAATACAGATTGTCACTATTTGTGTGAACATAATGAGTATTTATTAGACTTTATAAATATTGTGTCATCATCTAAAGAATATATGGAATTAAGGTATGTATATCCTGAGACAATTTCTGTTTTGGTTAAATATATTTTCTGATATGAGGAGTTCTTCAATAGTAACTACTCATTATCAGGCCCGGATTTGTGGAAAGGCCACCTAGGCCCGGGCCTAGGATGGCAGGATTTTAGGGGGCAGCATGCTGCACAGCCACACCCATTGGTCCAGAAACACTGGGTATTTGCAGGAGATATGAGTTTTTTTAATTTCCCATGCACTAATCCCCATTGCTCCCATCCTGATGATGAAAATTTGGGAATAAAAGGCAGAGTATGGGGGTGATGAACAGCAGTGGGCCTAGGGGCGCCCACTATGTAAATCCGGCCCTGTTCATTATATCCCATGTGTAGTGATAAGTAATATATTAACTCATGTAGTTGTGATTTTGGGTTTAGCATTTTAACGTGGATGATTACATCAGCGCGCAATGTCGTGAAATTCAAACAGTATTTAAAGGGACAATTTTTATTTAGTCTTTGCCCGTGATAGGTTTATTCCTGGTGCCTGGTACTGTGCTGAAAGGCTTCCTGTTTGTTCCTGATTATTTGTGTTTGACCCTGCCTGGTTTAGACTACTCTACCTTCTGTCACCTGACTAGGGTTGCCACCTTTTCTTGAAAAAACTACTCTCCTTCCTATATATTTATCTTTTTTTCCTATTAATAACATTGGAATCAACCACCAAAAATACCGGCCAGGCCGGTAAAACACCGGCCAGGTGGCAACCCTAAACCTGACCCTGCCTGATATCTGACCTTGTTTCTGCTGTAGCCCTACTGATTGTTTGCTCGGTTTTGACCTCTGCCTGCCTGACCATTCTGATCTGATCTCCTGTGTTGACCCTTGCCTGCTATCTGACTCCGATCCTGCCTGATCCCTCTGCTAGTCTTCCTGGTTTTGACCTTGGCCTGTCTCGACCCGGCCTGTTATTTGACTACTGATTCTGCCTCCGCCCTGTCCTGTGACCTTCTGCCCAAAGATGTTCATGCCCCTGTGCTTGTCCAGAACTGTTTGCTTTGCACCTCTCTTATTAAGACCTGGCGGCATCCAATTAGCTGAGGGCTCCTCCTGAGGTGAAAGGTGGCTGTTATAGGCAGAAGCAAGAGCCTAGAACAGGGTACTTAGCATGAGTTCTGAATTAGAGTGCTGATCGTGACAGTAAGGCTATGCCCCTCACCTGTTCTAACTGAGGACAAGATGTGACCTTTTAAGTTCTATTCACCAAAGCATAGGTTTAACTATTGCACAAGGTGCTAGGGAGCTTTACAATTACTGCCTCCTTATGGTAGGTGCTGAGCTTTCTTGTTAGACTTGAAGCACTTGACTTAGTATTAGTTTATATCATTTTTGTTTTTTTGTTTAACATAAGGCTAGACTGTATTCTGTCTCCCACTATAGCTATACCCATACTGAAGAACCTTCTGTTTGTCTAGATGACCTTTGACAAGAATAAAGATTTCATTTCTTGGCATATGTTAATTTGCAGTTTTACTGACTAACACCAAAACTCAGCCTTGGAAACATTTCTCCCAATCTGACAGCTTGTTTCTAAAATCTAGTGCAAAATGTATCTTTCTTTATACAGTATATTAACTCTATTTGGATATTTTCTGATTTATACTGTATGTACCACTCTTCATCCATACACACACAATACTTATGCTTGCACATGTAGCATTTCCCCAATGGAGTATTGTATTCAGCAGAAAAATGCTTGATGCCCCTCTCTGATGGGCATGAATGAAAGCTGTCATCGTGACATGCAGTTTTTTTGACTAGAAATGCAAAAATATCCATGCAAATACATTCCTATGAGAAAAGTATAATAAGGATAACTCTTGAAACTCTGAAATTTTGGGTGACATGACATGAAACTGCTGAATGTCTTAAGTGTGGTGTGCTAGTACCCTAATTCCAGGTCAAACAAGTGGAAGTGAATTTGGATTTCCTAGTTTGACTAGGTTACTATAATGTTATTTATGCATACTATAGTGCTAAACGTATTGCATAAAAAGTCCTCCAAGAGTTCTGTTTTGGCTTGTTTGAACCTTACAGTGAATATTTTTAGAAAATGAGGTTTTAGATATTAAAACTATGTCAAATATACTGTATATGCTTGCATTATTTTTTTTTCTGGGTTAAATGCTTGTTAGTGCTATAGCTTGTCGCATCACTTGATTACTAAACAGTGTATTAAACTATTGGCCTGCTTTAACAGGTCTAGGGAAGGAAGTTATGGATCCCACATGATCTGCCTTAAAAATCAGTCTATATTTTGTGCATATCTAGGGGCATATTTAATAACAAAAGAGACAAACAGCCCTTAGCTGTTCAGGTGGTAGCTCCATTGGGATTGACTGACTGGGTTATACAACCACACAGAGGAACTGGCTTGATGGCAAAAAAACAGCAATTGCAGTGCTGGTATCTATAACTTTGCCACGCCATGGGAAGGTTAAGCCAAACATTATATACTAGGAACAGCAACAGATTATGCAAATGTTATGCAAAAAATGCATTTTTCCCCTCAGATAATTGGCTAGGCCTCAAAAACACACATTGACAGGCAGCAATTTTGGCTGCAAATGACAAAACTGCTTAACTTTATTTACTAACAGGTAGCCAGCTTTAGGCTTATTATGAACTGCTGTTCTGGGAGGAAGAATGTAATTTAATTTAACCCATTTCCAAATGCGCAAGGGTCTTTGACTCTACATAAAACATTATACTAAGCAGTATATACCAAGAAGGTTACCAATGCCAAAAGTAGCATTTGTATCAGCCACCGTTGTAAATCCACAGTGTTTAAGATGATAGCAAGTGCAAATATTATTGAAATATATTTAATTGCTTCCAGTTATCACAACCCGTTCAGTGAATGAATAAAAATGAGTAATACCTGTCTACAGAAACTGTTGCGAGGCTGAATGGAAGTTTTCAATTAAATGGTACTTCAGTTAATGGAAAGATACTTTCTGCGGAAACCGTAGTTATTATTGCTATGTATCATGCATATGCATTTGCTATTTTATTTAACCATGTTGAGGACATTTTTTCATCTATATATATATAGGATAGAGGATTAGCAAAAATAAACAACCAATAAACAACCTATTGTTTCATCTTAAGCCCTGAGAGTGTAGGTTCCTTCAGTTTCAGACTGGCCCACAGGGATACCAGGAAAACTCCTGGTGGGCCCAGGTGTCAGTAGGCCCTCTTGCTTCTAACAATTTGGCCTATTTCATGTTCATTTTCTATTTCTTTATGTGGAAAAAGAGGCTTAATAATGGAAGAATAGAGTATAGTAAGTAGATCTAAAAGAATAGGAGAATAAAGAGGTTAAGTGAGGAGAGAAGGAATAATAGTTTGGAAAGTTGGGCCCCTGGTCTAAGGTTTTCTGGTGGGCCCCTGATCTAAGGTTTTCTGGTGGGCCACTAATCTAAGGTTTTCTGGTGGGCCCCTGGCATCCCAGTCCAACACTGGGTTTCTTCTTTGCTGTGGATCTATGGATTTATCCTGAACTGCACCCAGGCCAGCAGGACAAGAGGTCCTCTCCATTCAACCCATTATCAATATATTTAAGACATTGAGACATTTTGTGCATACAGCTACTAA
>CM044435.1:90860892-90886094 GCA_024363595.1 Xenopus borealis | reverse complement strand
ACTGCTGATTAGCAGGCATGCGACAGTACAAGAAGATGCCACTTTGTAGTGTGCCACTAGATACTTTAATAAGCTTTAACTAGTTAATCAGATTGAGAACAACATGGCTGCTCCCCTTCATAGAATCTGACTATTTTAAAAATGTTTATTTCATATTAACTTTACAAAAGATATATTTTGAATTTAAAGGTGCAGTATTCTTGCCCATACCTGGTATATTAAAGAAAAAGGTCCTTCTACACTGTGCAGTCTCACACACACACATGTAACAAGGCTAACCATAGACTCCTGCTACAGGGAAGACTGTGGTGCAGGCATTTGCTGAAAGAAGTAGACCAAAGCACAGACTCTATTTAGAAGCTTCTCACAGGGATGGCAAGATACAGACTGGTTAAACTGGTGCACTGGAAGCCAATATTGTCAATATTATTCAGATACACAAAATCAACATTTCTCCACAGAATCCTTTCACACACAAGTTCCTTAGTTCTCCACAACGCCAATAGCTGTTAATGAGGCCCCCTCTCCCAATAAATCTTTCCTCCTACTTCTCTATCATGTGGAGCATAGAGTATATTAGTTTCTTCTGAGCTGTCTACAACTCTGGGAGGCTCTACCCTCTAGACTAAAGTTTTCCATAGACTCAAAGATTCGATCGTACAAATCTTTGATTCATATGATTTTCGGGCCGTGTGTGGAGTGTCCCAACATTTTTTGTGAGATGGCAATCAGTTGTTCAGTTGATCGGAAAGGTTAGAAAATTTTTGTCAGCTGCCGATAATATCTCTTTGTGTATTGCCGATCTGACAATATAAGTGGGAGACTGTCACCCGCTTTTATCAATATAACTATTCAGTCCCGGTTGCAGGGAGCCAGGGCTGCAGTAGCTGCAGATACCTATGTGAAGGCACTTTACTTGGGATTTTGTGCCCACTGCCTGTTGTGTACTTGGTGCTGGGCAGAGTGTCTGCAGAATCCTTGTGTGTGTGTATATGTGAAAGACAGCAGGGAAATAAAAATACTGTGTGTAAGCAACAGTGTATTTGCACATGTGGCTATTTCCGGAGTGTCGGGGATTCTAGGAGTTGCAGTGCAACAGTAGCTGATTAAAAGGAAGCAGGCTAATCGGAATGCATGAGGTACAGTACTGGCGGGGGCTGCTTCCTGCACATTCCCCCTGGAGAGTTGCTGCTGCTTAAAATAGAGCTGTGCTCTGTGCCAGGAATCCCTGTTTGCTAATAGCAGAGCCGCACCAGGCAGGCAGCCTGGACGCTGGCACATAAAGCAAAGCGGTGGGCAGTGGGATACTGGGCTGAGCCAACTGTCTCTCTCTCCCACAGTAGCACAGTGAGTCTTGACTTGGCACAGATATAATTGCCAAGGGCCATGGTGCTTGTGAGGCAGGTGGTGGGAGAAAGCAGCTCGGGCAGGTATTTTGTGGGCTGTGGAAAAAGATGGTGGGAGAAGTACGTATGTATATTTTTATTTGTTTAGCGCTCCTTGAGGGCAAAGCACTGTACAGCAAAACAATAAATTAGTAGTAACATACAAGGGGTCATTGAAATAAAAGTAACAATAAGTGCATTATTAGAAATACAATTCACATAAATATGAAATATAATTACACTACAGATCAAGTGCTCATTGTCAAGGAAACAAAAGGCTGGAGGACCCTACCCCATAGGGCTTACAGTCTAAATGGGAGGGTAACATTCGGACACAATTCAGAGGGGTTTAAGGTGCTGTAGGTTACAGTTTGTTACACTGTTATACAAGTGCCAGTTCCCAGCTCGGGTGTTATCCAGATGTTCCCAGAGGTAGTCTTTGAGTTTCGTTTTAAAAACACAGAGGGAGGATTCTCTATGCAGAGATTTAGGAATGGCATTCCAAATATAAGGAGTGGCAAGAGAGAAGGGTTTAATACGGGAAACAGCATTAGTAGTGGGGGGGGGTATAACTAAGCGGTTGCTCTGAGAGGAGTGGAGGTTTCATCAAGAGATGAGATGTATTTAGGTGCAGATGAATGAAGGACTTTGAAGGTTATGAGGAGGAGTTTATAAGTTATTCTTTGTTTTATAGGAAGCCATGCTAAGGACTTAATAAGTGGAGGGGCCTGTACCCTTTTGGATGAGAGGAGGATCATTCTGGCAACAGTGTTTAATACAGACTGTAGAGGGGAGAGATGGGAGTTAGGGAGGCCAGTTAGTAGAATGTTAAAGTAATCTAGTTGGGATAGAATGAGAGCATGCATGAATGCCTTGGCCGTAGCAGGTGAAAGGAAAGGATGGATTTTGGCAATATTGCATAAGAAAAAGTTACAGGTTTTGAAAGTGGTGTTAATATGATCAGAGAAGGGGAGAGAGATGAATCAAAGATTACCACCAGACAGTGTGCTGAGTTGACAGGGTTCATGAGCATGCCATCAATAGAGAATGTTAATAGGGGAGTATGACCAGACTTAGGTGGACGTTTTTGGTAGGTTGAGTTTCAGGTGTCGCTGGTTCATCCATTTTGAGATAGCTAGGAGGCAGTTAGAGATTTGAGCCTCTGTTTCAGATGTTAATGAAGGGGTGGATAAATATATTTGGCTATCATCAGCATATAGATGATAACTAAAGCCAAATGATGGAATGAGATCTCCCAAAGACAGAGTGTACAGGGAGAACAACAACGAAAGTACAGAGCCTTGCAACAGCCCTACATTAAGTGGAACTGGAGATGAGGTCTTGTTATCATAGGAGACAGTGAATGATCTGTTAGAAAGGTAAGAAGAGAGCCAAGATGCAGCCTGGTTACGGATGCCAAGCGAATACAGAAGTAGGATTGGTTTTATATATATATGGATGTTGTGTGCCAAGTGGCAGCACAGATTAGACAGTAATCCAGGGTTATCCTGCTGCTGCCAATATGCACACACTGTGCTCTTATCTGCCCATCGTTATCTACATCGCTTTCTAGAGATTCCTCGCTCAGTTCTCGGACATACTCTCTCTACATACTCATATGTGAACTCACTGTCATGTATATTCTGCACATACTCTCTCTAAATACATTACTATACTATACTACTTTATTTGACCTGACTGGTTAGTGGCAGGTTGGAAGATGGCACTGAACAATCATTCGTCCAAAATGAAGGCTATTTCTGCACGTCTATGGTCAGCTTAAAGGGCACCAATCGTATAAAAAAGTTACCCCCAACCAAATGTGCGGGCTGATAGAGTCCGCATTCCGTTTGGGGGTATTGTTCATACATATTTCACTTGAGTGCAATTAAACAAACTCCATATACCTATACCTTAGTGGATAGAAAGAGAGAAGAATGAATTGTTCGCACATTTTATGGGAAATTTAACAGAGTATGGAAGACAATGACAAGGGTTGCAATTTTTATTTTACTTTTATATATGCAGCATCTTTTATAGCTTTGTAAAATAATACAAGAATGCTTTCAATAACTATAAAACAAAATTATTTATAGCCTAGTGAACCTACAGTCATTTGAGAAAGTTTGGGAACCCCTCTCTGCCTGCATAATAATTTACTGCACTTTCAACAAAAAAAGATAAAAGTGGCATGTCTTTCATTTCCCAGGAACATCTGTACTGGGGTGTTCAGTGATGCAGTATTCAGATGTATGACATTAATTATTATTGGCTGTACGAAAATTTGGGTACCCTTGTAATTTTCTAATTTGAAGGCATGTAACTGCTCATACTGATTACTGGCTACACCAAATTCGTTGGATTAGTTCATTAAGCCTTGAACTTCATAGGCAGGTGTGTCCAATTATGAGAAAAGGTAGTTAAGGTGGCCAATTGCAAGTTGTGATTCTGTTTGACTCTCCTCTGAAGAATGACTTCATGGGATCCTCAAAGCAATTCTCAAAAGATTTTTCAGTATTATGGTTTAGGGGAAGGCTACAAAAAATATCAGAGGTTTAAACTGGCAATTTCAACTGTAAGCAATGTAACTGGGAAATGAAAAGCCACAGGCACAATTACTGTAAAACCCAGGTCTGGCAGGCAGGGAAAAATACAGAGGATTGTGAGAATTGGATATTCCAACAAGACAATGACCCTTAAAACACCTCAAAATCTAAAAAGGCATTTATGCAGAGCGAGAAGTACAGTATGGAATTGCTGTAAAAGTCCCCTGACTCCCCTGGATATCATCTAAAATCTATGGGATGATTTGAAGCTGGCTGTCCATGCTCGGCAGTCATCAAATTTAACTGAACTGGAGAGATTTGGTATGGATGAATGGTCAAGAATACCACCATCCAGAATCCAGACACTCATCAAAGGTTATAGGAGGTATTTAGAGGCTGTAACATTTGCAAAATGAGGCTCAACTAGGTATTGATGTAATATCTCTATTGGGGTGCCCAAATGTATGCACCTGTCTAATTTTGTTATGATGCATATTGCATATTTTCTGTTAATCTAATAAACTTTATGTCACTGCTTAAATACTACTGTTTCCATAAGGCATGTCATATATAAAAATAAAGTTGCTACTTTGAAAGATCAGCAAATGATAAGCAAAAATCCAAAGAATTAAGAGGGGTTCCCAAACTTTTTCACATGACTGTATACAGATATGGGACCTAGAAAAGGGTCCTTCTGTAATTTTCCTAATGGCAGAATGTTGCTAATCAGTAAATGGGACCTGTTATCTGAAAACCTGTTATCTGAACACCTGACTCCATTTAATCCAAATAATCCAGATTTATATAATTCCTTTTTCACTGTTATGATAAAACAGCACTTTGTACTCGATCCTAAATGAGATCAAATTAATCTTTTTTGGAAGCAAAAACAGCATATTGGGTTTATTTAATGTTTACATAAATTTCTAGTAGATTTATGGTATGAAGATCCAAATTACAAAAAGATCCATTATCTAGAAAACCCTAGGTCCCAAGCATTCTAAATAACAGATCCCATACCTGTATGAGATAAGTATCTGTTTAATTTTTTTGGTGACAAAGCAGGTGTTTAGGTTTCATTTTAGTGTTTCAAATAAACAAATGGCATTACATTGTGTTGCTAAACATAATGCAATACTATACATTTGTAGCAGACAGAACCATGTTGTTTTAGAAATCTTTCCAAGATACATCATCCTCATAACTCTGATGTGTCACATTTTCAGCACATGGGAACAGTGAGCGCTGTATTAAAAAGACACTGTAGTGATGAAATATGGGTGTAGAAAAAAAAAAAGCATCTGTTGAAATTGATTGTGTCAGTGCTACTCTCTAATTATCTTTTTCTTTTTATAGGATGAAAAGAATCAAGTATTAACAACAAACATATGGCTACAAATGGTAGGATTCTAAATTACTTACACAATAGAATGTCTATATATATATATATATATATATAATACATTAATCAAAATGTGAAAACATGGACACATATTGCATGCAAATCATTTATATAAATTAAGTCAAACAATGAAAAACTTAATGAGGCAGGGTTCTAAGATATGAAGGTTAACCAAAAGTACCCATTGATCTCTCCATAAATAAGAGGTTGGTCCCTTGACAAGATTCATTGCAATTGGTCATAAAATGCATAAACAAATGGACAACATTTCTTCTTTAAGTGTGAGATATACAAGAGACATGGATACCTTGACAAATATATTCTTAAATGATATCCTTGAGAGATCTAATGAATGTACCATATGTTTCATATTGGTCTACAATCTTGCAGTGGGTTGTCTGTCACTCTCTGACCCATACATGTTATCAACTCACGTGTTCTGCTACTCATTCCAAAAGTTTATTGTATGACAGAGTAGAATGGATGACAATGTATGTGGCCTACAAACACATTTAGAAATAAATCATTTGCGTGGTGGTTTTTATTCTGAAGGAATTTCACTTTAACTTTTCCATTAATACTATTTAAAAAAAGCCCCAACATGAACTTAAGGATCTATAACATATTCCCTTAGGTCTTAAGGGACCTTAAAAACTTTAAAACTGATAGCATTATTGATTGTTGACAGAAACACTGCTGAGCTAGTCTTTGCAACTACAGTACATACATCAAAATGTCTAATTTCAATTGAGTACATTTCAATCAAACCTAGCTTCCTCAGTATGTTTGGAATACTAGTACTTATCAACATGTATTTATGTTTTCCAGCACGTTATGGAGTTCCTATTATTATTATTAATAATATTATTAATAATAATAATAATATTGTAGCAAACAGTAGACTTACGCTTAGCATGAAAAGAGCAATGCAACAAAAAATTAAATAAATCCAAAATGTTTTATTATTTTTTAAATACAGAAATAGTAAAAAATAAAGCAAGAATGGGTGGGGATCTTTGGTATCAGAGGGAAGTAAATTGTTTGATAAGAGCTGGGAAAAAGCAAAGATTTTACACTGTTATTTTCTTTCCACTTATACAGCTGAAAAACCATTTAAAGTCTTCTTTTTTCATGTAGTAATGTATGTATTGATGACTGGTTGACTCAGGAGGGAGTTTGAAAGAGACCAGAGCATGTGACAAAATTGGTATTCACCCCAGAGTACTAAAAAAGAATGCTTTATTTATTGCAAGTGCCTTCTCTCCATTGAAAAGAGATCCAGATTCCAGACTTGACAGTCTTTTCTCATAGTTTCTTATCAAATTAATTGCACTCTTTCCAGTACCTGAATATCCTGTTAAGGACCATAGATGAAAAGTGTCTGGAACTAAATCATAAGCTAAACATCATTACAAGCAAAAAACAAGTTTAAAGGGGATCTAAAGTCTAAAATAGAATAATGCTAGAAATGCTGTATATTAAACATCTGCACCAGAAGCCTAATTAAACAAATGATTAATTCTTTCAAAGTTGGCAACAGCGGGTTCATTATCTTGTTACTATGTGCACGACCAAGACCATGCACATGCTCAGTGTGGTTTGGGCTTCTGGGGAGGCTAAGCTTCGGGATCATTGTAAATGATCAAAACAGCACAAATATTATCTGCCATAGAAGCCGATACAGCAAGACTGGTTAATAAACAGAATATGCAGACGGCACAGGGTCTGTGGCTATGAATCTCTACATGTCTGACCGCTGCTCTACAGGTAAACAAACAAAGCTTCTCAACTTCTGGGAAGTAAAGTGGGGGGCTCCCCCCTGTCATTTGAAAGTATGATTGTTTACCCTACCCCCCCACCCGGTAAAATGCCCCTAATTATTTACTAATCCTAATCCTGCCGATTTTTGCCACGGGAGTTCACGGCAGCCATCTTCTTTCTTCGGTCTTCTTTTTTCGGCACTGAAAGTCATGAAAATTTCCAAAAAAAAAATGTACACATTGCATCAAACAATGAGAGAGAGAGAAACATTTAATAGCAATTACAAAGTTTACACCGTATAGTATATGGAGTAATATCCATAATTGTTTTTGAGGGTTTTTTCTTTTTTTCCTCTTATTGGTTGATGCATAATCTTGTAGCCTGTGATTAAGTGATAGACAGACACAAGAGGTCATTTATCAACACTGGGCAAATTTACCCATGGGCAGTAACCCATGGCAACCAATCACATTGCAGTATTAATTGTTCTACTTGCAGCTGGCTTTAAAAAGCTAATCACTGATTGGTTGCTATAGGTAACTGCCCATGGGCAAATTTGTCCAGTGATGATGCCCAGTGTTGATGAATGAATGAATGAATGAACGAACGAACCCCAGAGTCTTTTATACTTTTGTATTTCTTGGTCTGCAGGTTGGAGCTTTTTTAGTGCAAGCCCATATGCTGCTAGAGTGTTCTAACTATGTAACATCCAAGGAACTACAATAAAAGTAGAGGATTAAAGTGCCTTGTTCCTAAGACCTACTAAGAACTAAAATAAATATCTTTCTCTCATTATTACTTACATTAGTTGTCTATTACCTTCAATTAATTTTCTGTTCATCATATACTGAAATTAGTGCATTATATGTCCCTTACTTCTTCATTTTAGCTTTCCAATACAGAAAGTATACATAATAAAGCATCACAGCCATAAAACATTTTTATTTTTAATAATCTAAAAATTGTACCAGCTATAATAGAACATTTCCTAACAAAGGAAACGATTTCTGTGGTGCTCCTTAAAAAAAGGAATCAGAGTTATTGTACAGTTCTGCTAAACAATCAGCTGCTTCCAGTTTCATGCAGCATATAATCTTATACTCAGACACCCTTTATTTTGGTCCATTTATGAGTTTTTTCCTACAGCAAGATTCTGGCCTGTGACTCAGATATCAGAAGCAGCTCCCAAATGTTATTCTAACAGTAGATAAGGCCTCTTCTTTCAAGACATTTCCACCTGTCAGATAAAAGAAATACCATTTTGAATGACAGCTGCACATTTAGTTGGGCATTATCTTATATAGTATTAACACAAAATGTGATTTTAATACAATTCTAATTCATGTCTTTAACAGAAATGGACAGATTACTATTTGCAGTGGAACATGTCTGACTACCCAGGGGTAAAAAATGTTCGTTTTCCAGATGGACAGACTTGGAAGCCTGATATTCTTCTCTATAACAGGTATGTCAATTCATGTTAGCAATACTCTTTAATGTGTTAGCCATTGCAATGTGTTTATACTTTCACACAAGGAAGCCTTGTACTTAATGTCTATTTAGAGCAAAAATATAATTTACACATTCTTTTTTATCTTGACTAGCAAGAATAACCCTAAACAACAAATAATTAGTTTAATAGGAAGTTTATCCATAACCATTAATGGGATAACACAAACAGCACAGCAACCCTATGTGCTATGTGAACCATAACTGTTGCCTTTCTTTTCCTGTACTGTTTTCTGAAGAATTATATAAATCTATGAAAGCTTTGATTTAATTTATTTCATTGTGTGAATAGATTTGTTTTGTCTCTCACATTTTCTGGCAATAAAACAGGCATTGCTGTGTAACCCTATCAACACTCCTTCTGTCGGTGTTACACTCCATGTGTGGCATTTACCTGATGGCACAGAACAAGCTTGAGCCACTCCGCAGAGTACTTGTACTTAGTTGGATCTGTTGGCAATTTATTTACCAGAATCTTATTATTAAGTAATATTCCAAGACAAAGATCTTCAGAATATTTATGTATTAGACAAAATTTGGAATCTTGGGAAGTTTGTCACAAAGTCACACTTAGCAAGTATAACAAGGAGAGCTTCAAATGTCAAACCTATTTGTCCCAGCTTATATACCCTTTGCTGGGCATTTACAGTAAGTACAATGGTTTACAGGAATTTCCATAAATAAGCAAAAAACGTTTCTGCACCAGGGCCATTCAGAGACACTTATTTCTCAAGCTAACAGTTTATTGGGTGCAATGGAGCAAGCATTGCGGTCTATATCTGCCAACTGCAGATAGAGTGTAAGTGCTATTTGCTGCTACAATCCTGTCTTGTATTTCAATTTATGATAACCCTTTTGACCTCTGGCAGCAGGGTCCAGACATTATCTGAGCACAGGTTTATATCATCTTACTAGACAACTATTAACCCTCTCCTGCCCACCTAGCTTATTAGGTTTGCCTTTATTGGGACTGGGGGCTCATTTATCGTTTTATATGATGTCCCTTTGTACAGGCAGAACTCAAAAGTGGGGTGTCCTCCATCAGGTGAGCGCTTATTTGTGCCCTGGGTACCCCTGAAACTAGGGCAGGGTGACTGTTACCCCAATATTTACAACAGATCCAGAAATGCATCTACGGGCAACCCTACTAGGAACAGTAATAATGCTTTGGTTACCTAAATAACTGTTTATCCAAAAAACAAAGGGCAACTAGTACAAGAAACACTCTATCATAGTGGCAATAAGGGGCCCTTGCTAATTAACTGAGCAGGTGCAAACATTCTGACCAACTAAAAGAAATAAAGTCTCTTAACTAAGTCCAATGCAATACAATCTTTGAGCTCTCCTTTAGGATACCATCACTTTAAATGTGAATACTCACTCCAAATGTCTCTTTGGATGCTTAACATAAGTCTTTGCAGCCATGAAATGCGACTACCAGTCCTTTTGGATACTCAGATGGGAATTCCCTGCTGGTTGTTCCTGCAGTTGGGACTCCTTTCACACTCTGTTTCTCTCCAAGCACAGTATCTGGCTTCCCTGTGCCAGCCTGATCGAAATGACTGCATTGGTGGGGCCTTCCAGCTCTCTGAGCCCACTGGCAGCTCTCAGGTCATTTTCTTACTCCACCCGGTGGTTTAGGGTTGCTACCTCTCCGGCCCCTGGTATCTTGGCCTTGATGTCAGGGGTGGGGCTTTGACACTGCAATCACCGATTTCCGGTTGCCATGTCAATTATAGGAAATCCTGCCTGGTTTTCCTAATTTGGAATACCAGGCAGGCAGTTTTGACCCCTGCAGCCCTTCAAGAAAACAGGCTGTCCAGGTAAAAACTGGGCAGAGGGCAACCCTATTGTGGCTCTTTCTGCCAGACTTTTCAGTTTTCTCCTCCTGCTGGCCACTCTCAGGTTGCTGTACAACTTCTTGTAGCCCTGAGATCACTGTGAAGCTGTTTGCTAGGCAAACCAGTGCCTATTCCACTACAGATGACTGCTCCATGAGGGTGGTAAGTGCAAGGGGTGCTGCACTACCTCCCTACAGCTGTTTATGATCTGAATAATAGACAGAAAACACATGGAATCTTTGCATTACTCTTTTACTTCCAGGTGGACCCATCTCTATTACTCACTGGTGTGCTTCCTGCATTTTATTTATTGTGTGTTGCACTTGGCATCATCTTTAAAGCATCATTAGGCTCCCCCTTCCCTCATTAATTGTCAAGTGCCTGTTGTTTAGTATATTTGGAACAATAAATGTTCGAGAATTATGGCTTGGAAACTGAAAGCTGTTCATACTATAGTGATTACTTTGCTAAAGTTAAATGCATTTAAGTCTCAAAGGTCTCATTCTATTGAATATCTCAGTTCTTCTCTATATTTTTCTTGGCTGGCCTTAGAGTTATGTCACTAACTTTATTGGCAATATATTATAATTAGCATAATTTTAAAAAGCTTTCTTGGGCAGTCAGCTGTACTGTCCTACATGGTTTGTAAATTATTAACCATATTTAGATTTCCCAAGGCAGCATCATCCTAAAAATGACCTCCTGTCTAAGATGGTTTCAAACATTCTTGTGTTAATGTTCCATTTGTACAAGATACAGAAGATTGTAGCGCTTCATTGATTTTATTTGTGAACTATATTATACATGATAAAGTAAACACAGTTTCTTTTTACAGTAATGGAATTTTACAGCACAAATGACTCTGAAATGTCTACAGAGATATGGTGTAGCAGAATCATGTAGAAAGCTAGAATAGTATTTTTCTTGCAATTTCATACTGAGGGAATTGTAACTACCTTGAATCCAGTCTATTTTTCTTTCTGGATATGACATGCTATTCTATTCAGAATGTTAGCAACAACTGTATGTCAGATGACTGGCTCCACTGAACTAAATAAATATGTATCATTTAATTTACTGCTGTGAGAACTAATAAATAGATTTTAGACAAGTAAAAGAACTTCATTCTCTAAAGATATTTAATCGGGAATAGCAGAGACTGGCATCTGAAATAACTTGAATAACAATTATGCAATTATGCATTTCATTTTTGTTTTGAATCCAGTGGGTAACTATGCAACAACATATCCCTAAAATGCAGGGAGTTTAGGGGAAAAAGGAGCCCAATACATACCTGTATCCCTGCTCCACCCTCCTGCATGCAACTGTACCACTTTATGCATGTGCATATAGGTTGAAGGCTCATGGGTATTGCCATGTAAAGGGAGCCTACCATTTTGTTTTTTGCAGGAGGGCTGAGGAAAGTCATCTGATGTATCTATCACCCAAGTCTAGTTCATATGTGTAGGGAGGGAGGCAGACAAACTCATAGCACTTTGATCTAGAGGAACTGGAGGAAAGAATAACCTGGTACCAACTGCAGCAGCCTAAAATAAACGTCTAAAAAGATTGAAAACAATAAGGGGTTGGAAGCAGAGTTACACAAGTACATTTACCTGTGATAATTTTTCCTGCAAATTCCTACAGATTATACCCACATCTGAAAAGCTGAACCTAAAATCACTGCAATAATATGTGAACTATCCCCTTACATCTTATTCACAGATAGCATACAGTATGTATTCCCTATAGACAAAAGAACTGAACAGTACGTTTAACTGTGCCACTGTGCACTATATTGTATGTCCCAAAGGCAGTTTCTAGGAGAAAGAGAGGAATGTATGAAAAATATTAGGATCACCACATAATGATCAACAGAAATTTTTAAATAACAACAGCTACTGAATAATTCTGTGGTTCAGACATATACAGTATATTATACATGGCGTATGACTGGTCAGATAGCTATTAGGGTTGTTTGAAAATACTGTTGGGCAATGTTTCTGGCCCTATTATTGGGGTATTTTTAGTCAAGGAAAAAAACTGAGTGGATCAGTCTGATTGCCAATTCCTATAATATCCATATGACCGCAGCACACTGACACCATTGACTGGCAATTCCTGATTGGCCAAAGTGGACAAAGGTCTGATTTGGAGACCTCACCAGATAAGTGGATGTTATCATGTATGGTAAACTTTATATATATATAATATATCATTGGTAGTTTTTCTTTTTCTTGTGATTTCAAAACTATAAAGTTTTTTCTTCTGATAGTTTGGCTAACAAGGAAAGAAACATAATGTTTGCACAGTTCACAGGGAATAGCAAGACATATAAAAGCTCAAAACCTGAGGTTTATGTAATTGCTCACATGCTGATGTAACCTACCATTCCACCAAAGCTGGATATTCAGACTCACCCTGGAGCATATTGTTTTCTGAGATGAAAAGGATACAGAATAATTCTGTAAAAATTAACTTTTTTCTAGTCAATATAAGAGTGAGCTGAACTACATCCGAGAGACAATAGAAGCTGGTTGTAACCTGTGCAGTGCAGGACTGGGTGTTCATGCAGACTAGCAATCATGTTGGAATAAGCTCAATGAGATTTGTTTACTGATGTAAATGTTACTTATTACCTAGGAATATTGGTAATTGCTAAATCTTATTATGTGATGGTTAAAAAAGGCAATTTTTGACGTGAGATTGGTAGTCTTGTAACAATGTAAATTGTATAACAATGTATTTGTATTTGAATAGTACAGTTCTAAACAACCATTTAGTTTTGAATACAGTACAGTGCCAGGCTTCAGCCTTTCATTAGGAACAGTATGTTTCCAAGCAATTTCCCTTTTCCAATAAATTAAGCAACATCATTTGCTGCAATGCTTAAATTCATAAATTGTGTTGAAAAAATGCAGTTGAGTTTTTCATAAAACACAAAAAAAATTAAAAAAATTTAAATCTTGCTAGCTAAAATCTGTTCAGATTTTATAGCAGTCAATAGGAAGTGTTCAACAGGCAAGCTGTTTAAATTATAGTTTGTGATTGCTGTTTTTTGCAATTGTGTTTTCTTTTTGCAAGCATGTTTTGTCACAACAACAGAACGCAATTAGAGATTTTTTTGCAAATATAAAAATCATATTATGACAATCACAGGAAAAGTCACAATCATGTTTTGCTGTGCATATGCTTCTAAAAGTAGAATTTCAGATAAAATAAGTGACTACAGGGTTTACTCCTTCATGGCCAATCCAATACACGGAATTGTTCCAATTTACCTTTAAAAAATTTTTGCTGTGTTTTATTAGTTATAGAATGGAGTATTCTTAGCAACTTTGCTAATTGTTTCTTTTTTATTGTTTTTTTTTTGATAATTTGATTTCCTTTCTGTCTCTTTTTTAGCTTCCAAATAGGGGTATGCATGTTGCATGTTTACAATTTTATTTTTATTGCTACTTTTTATTATTTATCTTCCTATTGAGTCCCTCTGATATTCATATTCCAGTCTCTAGTTCAAACCATTGCCTGGCTAAAAGGGTAAATAAGACTAGCAACCAGATAGCTGTTGAAATACCAAACTGGAGAGCTGCTGAACAAAAAGCTAAATTGAGAAATCCCCAAAAAATAAAGAATAAAGGTGCAAAATTATAATGTCACAGTTCATTTAAATGTGAACTATACCATTAAAGCTTTTTCAAAATACCCAGGACCAGAAATAGGGGTAGGCAGGTAGAAGACAGGGGAACACTAGCCAGGAGTCATGTGAACAGCAAGAGAAAGAGTCAGGGATGGAGCGATGAGCCTTGGTCACAATAATACTTGGCCCAGCGCTGGGCATAGGTTCATCAGCATTCCATGCTTTATTTTCAGTTAAGTGAGAATTATTAACTGTCTTTAAATGTAAATAAAGGATATGTCGATGTGATAGAATTGTTTCAATTAAACGAACTGCTGTTATTTATCTGTTTTCTATTGTGTAGTGCAGATGAAAGATTTGATGCCTCATTTCATACTAATGTACTGGTGAACTCCAGTGGACATTGCCAATATCTGCCACCAGGTGAGAATTTTGAGTAATGAACTGCACTGCCTCTGTGCTCTGTCTCTGTCTCTCTCTCTCTCTCTCTATACTGTATATATATATAACACTTCCTTGCACATGTTAAGTCAAACATGTTTCATGATAAGCAAGCAGCTGGAAGTAGATTATATTCATTCTTGTACATTGAAAAAGAACTGCTTTCTCTTTTGTACAATATCTGACAATATCCATTCAATTCAAGGTTGCTATTTTATACATGTTTTTTTTTTCTTGACAATTTAGGGATTTTCAAAAGTTCATGTTACATAGATGTACGATGGTTTCCTTTTGATATACAGAAATGTAACCTGAAGTTTGGCTCATGGACCTATGGTGGATGGTCACTTGACCTGCAGATGATAGAATCAGACATATCTGAATATATCTCAAATGGAGAGTGGGATCTTGTGGGTATGTATTCAACTTTAGGCTATTTGCTGTTATGTAGAGAGAAACCTATGTGTGCATAAACACTGTAGTGAGTCTGATTAACTAAATGTAACAAGACATGATGTTACCTTAACCATTAACAGATCTAAGTTTTACACATACTACTGCATGGATCCATACCAAAAGATAACTGGTTCTAACAAGAAATATGGTATACGTTAATGGAGCTTACAACTAAGGTCACACATAATTGTATCAGGAGTCTGTTATCCTGCCTGCAGTACCTGAAGAAAAATTCAGCTAGTGCCCTAGCTGGAACTTAAACTATGATTTTAGTGCTTCATGGATAATAGCATTGGTGTTACATAATTACATAGTTAAATTGATTGAAAAAAAAAGTTCAACCCCTCCAAATGAAAACCCAGCATCCATACACACACCCCACCATACTTTCCCATAATTTACATATGCCCATATCTATACTAAGGGGCCTATTTACTAAATTCACATGTATTCATTCGATTCAAATTCGTTCGAATATTTGATCGTAGGATCTATTCGATTGGTCGAATATGCAAATTAGGCATATTCGATCATCGAATAGTGAATGATCAAATAGATTCAAATGATCAAATATTCGATCATTCCATCAGCGAATAAAATAAAAATTTCAAAATATTCGACTGCTTCGCCAGATTGGACCTACCGAACTGCAATAGAAGCCTATGGGAACCCTCCCATAAGCTTCTGAGTCTAATTCCTGATCGAATAGGATTCGTACGATCAAAGTCTTCGATCGTATGAATTATTCGACTGATCGAATAAATTATTTGACTGATCAAATAAATTATTCGACTGATCGAATAAATTTTAATTTGATCATCGAATGATCGAATATGTTATAATTAATTGAGTTATAATATTACAATTGTGACATTAGCTATATCTTGTAAACAACTAACTATTTATGTATATATTGTTAATGGCTAGTAAAAAAAGATCTGGCTAAGCTTATTAAGGAGGTGCTTTAAATATTAAGCTGCCTTTGTTATGGCTAAAAATCCTTAGGTTAAAACTGTAAGAAAAATTTTATAATTTCTAAAGGCAAATCAATATTCTCTATGTAGGTGTTCCTGGAAAAAGAAGTGAGAATTATTATGAATGCTGCAAGGAACCATACCTTGATGTGACATTTACGATAATAATGAGGCGCAGAACTTTATACTATGGACTCAACCTTCTAATTCCCTGTGTGCTGATATCTGCTCTAGCCCTGCTCGTGTTCCTGCTTCCAGCAGACTCAGGAGAGAAGATCTCACTTGGTAAATATCCAGCACCAGAATGACAATTGACTTTTTAAAACTAAAAAACTATTTTGTATTTCTGTGAATCTTAATAATGCATTTCCTTCTATTAAGAGTTAAATCTTCTACTGCTCAAAGAAGCATAACATCTGTTTGTATGGCATGGTACACATCTACCACTTGATATCTTATAGTACCTGCTGTTTGCATTTTCTTGTGCAATGATAGAAAAATCATTACAGAATTCTGATGTTGTGGGGTAAGAGGGAAAGCAAGAGTTTATTTAAACACCTAACTAAGCTTTGGAAAGCCTTCTTTTAAAAAAGACAATATTAGGTAACATGGGCATTAAGATCTACATTTATACCTTTTTTTTCTTGATTATGGCTTTATCTAAAAGTATCTCACCTTGTACAAATTAAGGTATTGTATTCAGTACTGTAAATATTATATTCTAAGTTGTTTAAACCATTTCGTATTGCAGTACATAGCAAAAACTTGGGAACAAGGCTCATCAGCAGGTGCCGCTAGGTAGCTTATAATGTTGTATAGCTGCCATAAAACACACAAGTATTACATCATTGCAGCTTTATTAGTGTTTCTTCAAACTGTATGTAACTTTTTGTTCGTTCTGAGCTGTGTATACAACATATGCATAATTGTGCATAGCACAGGGTAATGCATATGGGAGCCATGCAACTTATAAATATAAATGCACATACAGTCTGTTAGTACATTGTCTGTGTATCTGGACAATACAGCCATGCCTGCCCCATATATTCTCTGTCTATGTCCCAAAAACTCTGTTATATTTCTTCCAATGCATAGAGAGTTCTGAGGGCACTTAACAGGGGTTTCCCTGTCTATATTGTTAGCATCATGCAGTGTCCTACAAAGCACAAAGTGGGTGGTCAGTATGGTTCTTGAGGGATTTTCATGGGAGATAAAAAAAATATCAAGGGGCAGATTTATCAAGAGTCAAATTACGAAGTGAAAAAAACTTTAAAATTCGACCATCAAATTTTTTTAAAGTGTTTTTTGATCGAAGACGGACCATTTTCGATCGTATTAAAATAGTTTGGATCGTTTGATTCAAACAATTTGAATTATTTCCTCCAAAATAATTCGATTTCTCAAAAATTTCAAAAAGAATCCTTAACTTATAGGAGGTCCCCCATAGGCTAAAACAGAAATTCTTCAGGTTTAAGGTTGCGAATGGTCGAATTTGCCACCTGTACTGTAATGTGTTTCGATTTTTGAATGGTCAAATTTTTCCATTCTAATAAAATTTTTTCAATTCAAATTCTATTCAATTTTCGCCTATTTGACAGTTAAAGTACCCAATAATTACTTTGAAATTTGAATTTTTTTAATTTAAATTTTCACTTTGACCCTGGATAAATCTGCCCCAAGTGTAGGCAAAGTATAACCTATTTTTTTCTTTTTCATTATAAAAATACAAGAAACTGTCTGTGTCAGTGGGATTATTGTGCTTTTCATAATTTATATAATAACATGAAAAAATGTCCAGTAACCCATGGCAACCAGCTAGCAATTATCTTACATTAATCTAGTGCAGTCAGATAACTCAGACCACAGGCAGGCTGGTTACTATGGGTTACCCTATGGTGGCAAAGTTATGGCTGCTTGAGACACCAGAGGACAGATTTTAGAATACAGCAAATTATTGTTTTCATAGATTAACATTATGGACACACACAATTGATGGCTACTATGATACACTGAGATTTACCTGCACTCAGGCACGAGCATGAAACCCTGGATTCAGTTTGAA
The DNA here is from genome assembly GCA_024363595.1 of Xenopus borealis. Lineage (NCBI taxonomy): Eukaryota > Metazoa > Chordata > Amphibia > Anura > Pipidae > Xenopus > Xenopus borealis. Next base: position 90,868,077 of record CM044435.1, on the reverse strand, counting down.
GTATTCATTCCAATAAGCTTATAATAAGCTACAGTATGTGTTTGCTAATTGAAACCCCTTACTTATAAATAGAGAAAACTAAAAAACAATACGCACAAGGCTGAAAACTCTACTTCAGTTATACCAAATAGGCATGAACATCATAAAATTTGTGATATTTTTATTGTATACTTACATTAACTAGGACCTTGCCTTACCTATAAAAGAAAAACACACAGTTGTACAATAAAAAAGGGAGAGTTGGTTCTTATCCTGAGTATTACAGTTAATAATAAATATCACAAGTAGAGCATAAATGACTGCTCAATATAGCTTCATTAATCATCATGGAACAACTTTTATATGCTTGTGCCAATTCCTGCACATTTACAGTTTCACTTTTGTTAGAAACGAGCAGATGGATATCATAATGCAATATGAATTGGCTAGAATTCGATCTTGGTACTCCTGTAAAGTTCAAATAAATTGAATAGAAAACACAGTCACGGATTATTAGGTACATGACTTTGATGATCATTGGTTGTTTCCAACTATTCTGCAGCCTAAATGTTTCAAATAATCACTTGTATAGTTAGATAAAAAAATTACCATTGGGAATCTGCTAATGGCATTCAAAAAAGTATTGCTAATATACATTTTAATGAATCTCAGAAATGTGTCTTTCAGCAGTTCCATGGCATCTTGACAGCCATATTGTTACTTACAGCTGTTTATTTAAGATTCTCTTGCTTAAATATTTGGTATTGTTGGTGACTAATCTCTCAAAAAATACCTTTCATAACATTAAGGGGGGTTAGTTATAAGAGGTCACGTTTTAGAGGTTTGTTAGGATTTTTTATACCTCAAATGAACTCACAACTCTAATGTTTTCTAATGTTTCTGAAAAACTAGAATAGAAAAAACTAAAATCAGTGAATCTGGGGTGAATTCAGGTGAAAAAAACTTGAATTGCTCAGATTAATCGAGTTTTCAAGTGAAACCCACCTAAAGAAACCTGAACATCATGAAGGTTACAAACATCTTCAAATGGTTGAAGGGACACCTGCCACTGACTTCTACATGACGTTGACAGATTTTAGTTGGAGTATTTTTTTGGATTTGAGTCTTTAAAAAAAAAAAAAAAAAAAAATTGTTTTTTTAACCCTAGTTTTGAAAAATACCCTTGAAAACTTGAATTTTTGGGGTAAAGATCAACTCGACCGTTGATAAATAGCCCCTGCCACAAGTAAAGCCTCAGGGAATTTGTTGCCTACAACAGCAACAATTCTTCTTATGTTCATGGCTTAAAATGTTTTCAAACAGCTGATTAGTAATTGGTTCAGCTACATAAAAAATGGGTGTATAGAGCCAGTGCACTCAACTAGATCAATTGGAATTGATTATGGATTAGCAATCACAAATGTTATTTAATAGTGTCAGGGGGGCCTATCGGCTCCCAGTGGGAATTTGTAAGGACCAAGGAGGAAGCAATAGGGTTAAAGTCCAATACAATTTCCGCAGGAAGGCCATGTAGTCGAAAAATATACTGAATAAAAAGTTGGGATAATTCGACTGCAGAAGGAAATTTTCTCAGAGGGATAAAGTGTGCCTTGGTACTTTAAGGAAGTGGCCATTTCTGGATAGCAGAGACCTTGGCAGGATCCATCTCAAACCCCTCAGGGGAAATGATATAGCCAAGGAATGGAATCTTAGACACCCCAAAGAGACACTTCTCCAACTTGGCGAGGAGAGAGTTTTCCTTCAGGCGAGAGAGAACTTCTCGTACTTGAGTCTTGGGAGAGTATTAGAATGTCATACAGATATACAGTACAACTACTGATTTTCCCAGAAGGTCTCAGAAAATGTTTTCACAAATTCTTGAAAAATGGTGGGGGCATTACAGAGACCAAAGGGCATCACGAGGTATTCATAATGCCCATCTCAAGTATTGAATGCCGTCTTCCATTCATCACCTTCCCGTATTCTGATGAGGTTAAATGCCCCACGGAGATCTAATTTGGAAAAGACCTTAGCCCATTTTAATTGGTCAAATAGTTCAGAGATAATGGGCAAGGGGTATCTGTTTTTAACAGTAATTTTATTAAGCAGGGACGTAAACCACCATCTTTCTTTTCCACGAAGAAGAAGCCAGCCCCTGCTGGAGAGTAAGATGGACGGATGAAACCTTGCTGGAGATTCTCTTGAATATACTCTTTTATGGCAGAGGTCTCTGCAGGAGACAAGGGATAAGTCCGACCACGGGGTGGCATGGTACCGGGAAGGAGAGTCATACTGCCGATGAGGAGGAAGGAACTCTGCCGATTTTTTACAAAAAACATCAGAAAAATCTTGATAGACAAGCGGAAGTGACTAAAGTTCCTTAGAAGAGATGGTTACCCGGTGGAGAGGAGAGGTCGGCAAACAGTGACCTTGGCAATATGAACTCCAGCGAGAGATATAACCAGAGGACCAATCAATGGAGGGATTATGGAGTCGCAACCAGGGTAACCCCATCACAACAAGAGAGGAGGGACAGGAAATAATCAGAAAGGACAGTCTTTCAGAGTGTAGCGTCCCAATCTTCACGGGTAACTCCCTCGTAGTTTGGGAATTTAAATCAAAAGACAGTGGTCTATCGTCAATGGCAAATACCTGTAGAGAGGTAGGCATCTGAAATAGAGGAACACCATTCTTTTGGGCAAAAGCAGCGTCCATGAAATTACCAGCCGCTCTAGAATCAAGGAAAGCAGACACTTGAATGGTTTTATTCGGCAGCCAGATCTGAAGAGGGAGAAGTAACTGGTGAGAGTTCGCTTGGATTATAGGGGTAACAGCAGCCAGAAGAGATTTGGCAAATTTACCTTGGGAGCGGGGACACTTAGGTTTCACCAAACAAAAGTTGGCAGAATGGTTCTTTTCCCCACAGTAAAGGCAAAGGCCCGCTGATCATCTTCTCATTTTGTCCTGTTCAGAGAGCCTAGCACGTCCTTGCTGCATTGGTTCATCAGCTGGAGTAGAAGGAGGAGAAGAAGAAAGCGTAGATGTAGTAGGAGCCGGAGAGTTGGGAAATACCAGTCTTTGAAAACTGGGAGCCAATAAAGATTGAGATTTCCTGAGACAGTCTTTGTATCTGCATCAGGCGTGAAGAGGCAGAAGCAACCCTGCCAGGAGTGTCAAAGATGTTCTGCAGCTCCTTGATGAAAGCCTTAGAATCATCTAGAAGTGGATCCTGTTCCTCCCACAGAGGATATGCCCACTTTAAGGCTTTTCCGGTCAGGCGAGAAAAGATGTAACCCACTTTGGCGCGTTCTGAAACAAACTGACTAGGAAGCAGCGTAAACTGGATCAGGAACCTTCTGCAGGCCTGGGGATCACCGCCATACAGAGGAGGCTCTGGGATACGTGGCTCAGGAGTGTGGAGAGAAGATATCGGAGGTGGAGCCATTATGGGTGGAAGAGCCAGAGAAAGGGCAGACAATTTATCCAGAATGGTCGTGAGGGCAAGGCCAAAATTAGTCTGCTGCACTTTGTAAGATTCCATGCGGCCAGCCAATCCGGTGAAGCTTCCTCAGTGGGGTCCATGGCCCGAGTTTGATGTCAGAGGGGCCTATCGGCTCCCAGTGGGAGTTTGTCAGGACCAAGGAAGAAGCACTAGGGTTAAAGTCCAATACAAGGCACAGCAAGGTTCAGGCAATATTCAGAGTTAATTCCAGGCAAAAAGGTCAATAGGCAGGTGGCAAGTGGCAAGGTCAGGTTCAGGCAAAGGTCAGAAGTCCAGGAATCAATAAAGGACTAATTTAGGGAAAACCCAGGGATAATTAGCTAAAGCTATACTCTGGCATCGAACCTGGGTCTCCAGCATCTTTTAAATTTTGAATTTGACGCCGTGACGTGCCTGGAGGCCATGGGCGCCACCATTGTGGGAGCTACGCCGGCCAGGAGGGACGCTCCGCCCAGAGTTCCCAGAAGGGCTCTGGGCAGCGATCGTGACAAATATTGACCAGATTAACATTTTAACCAGGAAAACACATTCGATATTTAATTAATTATTATGATTATTTAATTATTTGTATACATCCCTGGTTATGCTATTTGTTATGTATCCCCACGGGATCATTTTATTTTTAAAAGGAATTACCTTTGACTACTTGTCATCTTAATATATGTGCATCTCTAACTGCGCATAATTGTTGACTTGAACTGTACTAAAAACAGCTAACCATAAACCCTTTGATCAGACAAACTTAAAAATGCACCTTAAAAGGCAACAATCATTTGTATACATCATTTAGTTCTTCATTGAATGACTGTGGAAGCTAAGAAATCTATAATAAATAACCACATAAAAATAAATGAAATAAGAATAACAATAACATGTTTAAAATTCGAAATTTCAATATATTGCATAGATGGCAGAAAATGTATACAATCATGTAACTATCATGAGATAAATGTGGATATATGTTATTTCTAGGCATGCTGCCAAAACAAAAGGTAAGTAACAACATAGGGACCCATTTTCCTAGTGATTTAGCTTTACTAGCATCTTCTGCAATTTTCTTCCACCATAATTTTATAATTAGATACGATGAATCCATCATAGTATAAAGAATTTGCATAGCTCAGCTCATTGGATCTGAAGAGATTTTATTCTAAACTTACAGCTACTTGAAGCAGTGAATTGTAAATATCAACACTTTATTTACAGTACATTCAAAGTTAAACATTGTATATTAGTGTAAGGGCCTGCTCTAATGCTGCTCATGGCCAGCATCCCTGAACTGACTAATTTATAGCCACTGTTCTGGGACAAGTCAGGTGTGATGTACAATAACCCTCTCAGGTCTTGGTGCATATACAAGCTCATAACACCATGGGTCATAACACTATGCCTGCACTATGTCCAGGGTATAGAGGAGGGTCTAAATTGTGGGGCATGGGTTATTTCTCTTAGAACACATACTAGTGTCACCTGATTTTGGCTAAAAAATAGGCCTTTGCAGGGTATTCACTAAGTGGAATAGTGAAGGTGTTGTGCAGCTAGATGTCTCTTGCTGTGGGGTAAAACTAAAGATAGAGTACACCAGAGGTTCCTGCAAACAATGCAGAAGGCCTTATTGTCAAAGTGCTACAGGGTTAATAATCATGAGAACTAAAGTAGTGTTAATCAAGATTTCATGGGCCAAATGCACTAACCTGTGTAGTTGCACCTGCGTTGGCTTCGCTAGCGTTTGCCACACTTCGTCAGGAGTAGTTTCGCCAGCGCTACTCAAATTTACTAAAATGCGAAGTTCTGCTCATGGAGGAAAACGGTAGCGAAGTTTCGCTACAGTTACATCATCAGGCAAAGCGAAGTTACACTAGCAATACCTAATATGCATATGACGCAAAGTTAATGTATAATAGACGTATATGCTGCAGCCACTACCCAAGCCAAGGAAACTTTTAATAACTCAAATAATAGGTGCTCTATTGCCCTACACATGTGCCCTCTATATAGTTGGGTTGCCATATGTTAGGAAATGTAGGGGGAAGGAGGCTACCTTAAAAAAAATTTACAATCTTTTTCAGCCTATCACCCTTAAAAAAGTAAAACACGCCAGTGTTTTTTTGGGACTTAGAAAAATGTTTTTATTTTTTTTTCAGTCTCCTATCTATTGTATTGAATTTTGCCAGGTCTGACCCTAGCGAAGTAAAGTCTAGCGCAAGAGGCAACGTTCAGTAAAATGGACATCTTAGTGAATTAGCTTAGTAACGACCCTTCGTCAGTGCGCAACTTCGCCTGGCGTAAGGGCCAGAGTCATTGTTGGTAAATTAACGAAGTTGTGAAATGAGGTCACGCTGGCGAATTAACGCTAGCGTTAGCCACTTTGCACTTTAGTGAATTTGCCCCCTTATCAGATACAGGCATGTAATTGACTAAACTTAATTCACAGGGTTCCTGTTCCCTGACTTTAACTAGAAGGGTTGTCTTTTATTGGGCCTTGTTGATCACAGGCTCCATGAAGACATCCACCTAGATCAATAGATGAAGGCCAAAGAGATAGTGTCTTGGCAGTACCTTTTGGCATTTCCAATCACTATATTACAATGTGACGTGACCTGGTCACTAATTCTAACAGCCAATAACATGGATTTGTAGATTAAAGAAATAACTAATTTGAACAGGCAATAACATGGAGTTGTTGATTAGAGATCTACTTGAGCCTCTGCCCAGTAACTAGGTAAATTAACTAGTAGGGATTTAAAGCCTTAGCGGCTATTTACCCTACCCTACACCAAGTATAGGGCTACTGGCTGTGCAAGTGGGCACAGAAGCTTCTGTGCTCTTATACAAAGTATTACAGACTATCATGGCTTAGGGCATTAGTTGCCTTTTAAAAGACAAGAAAGGCATAATTTCCTAGCAGAAGCTGCAATAACTTATCCTGACACTGTGTATAAAAGATTCTGCAACTCCAATTATATGCTATAATATTGTTGGTTAAAAAGAAAGCTCTGCTGTGCATCCAGCCAACAAACCTGCTTCTTCACAGAGATCAGTGTTTCCATGGAATTCTCACTGATCTCTGCTGAAAAGCGAGAAAGGGCTTCTGAATAGTGATGGGCGAATTTATTCGCCAGGGGCGAATTCGCGGCGAATTCCCGCGATTCGCGAAACAGCAGGAAAAATTTGCCGCCAAAAACGAGTTGCGAGTAGTTTTTGACGCGACGCGCCGAAAACAACGCGACGCGCGTCAAAAACGACGCGCGACTCGTTTCGTGAATTTTTCGCCATTTCGCGAATTTCGCCGGAAATTCGCGAATTTTTTGGCGACGCGAAACGCGGCCGTTTCGCCCATCACTACTTCTGAAAAAACATGGAGGTTAAATTTTATGTGAGAATCTGCCACTGTGTTTATTATAAATAAGGCCATCATACTATTAAAACATTTCTTATATACAGCTACAGTATAACAAGGTTCCTTCATAGGTTTTGTTTCATTACCTATTTTATCTAAAATAATTTTGGTTTTCATAACCAATTATTTGGAATTTGAATCCAAAGCCTTAGAGTGAATGTACAACCTAAAGTGGAGGTACTCTCTTTGCTGCATCTGACAAGTGAAGTTTAAGTCTTATTGAACAAGCAGAGAATACTGAATTTTAGGGATGTAGCGAACGTCGGAAAAAATTTTCGCGAACATGTTCGCGAACTTCCGGACA
>CM044435.1:90833420-90847328 GCA_024363595.1 Xenopus borealis | reverse complement strand
CAACATTTCTAATTTAAAGGCTACATGTGGATCAGAACCTAGTTAAAGCCCAGAATTTTATTTGTACTAACCACTTAGGTTTAGTGCAGGGTTTATGATTTCTAAATGCAAAGCAAAACCTTGCATGGAATTTTATAAAATGGGAAGCATTTTTTTACAGTATTTTGTTTTATTTTAAGGAATATGGATTTGCATAGCAGAGAGGGGGTTTGTATCCCTTCTGTTAAACTTAGTGAGTAAGCGATAGCTTGTCTTCTGTTATGAAGTATTTGAAATAAAAATGTGCCGTCTTTCCTTGGGATGCTTTATTATTATGTCTAATCCTTGTTCTTGACTCTGCTTTAATAAAGCACTGATTTTCTATCCAGTCCTCAGGACTCAGCAATGGTAGTTTAGCAATAATACACATACCGGTAAATACACAGGTGGTGTTACAAATCGCTATCTTCATAGTAATGCAATACTAATCCCCAGTGGATCAGCACATAGCTTTTGGCACATAATTGTACTGCAGGTTACTATTTAAGGTTGCTTTTGTTTAAGTGGTGTATAATCTGTAAAGTCACCCGTTTGCTTCTATATTGCTTATTTCCTTCTTACAACATCTGTGCTGGTGCATTTGCTATATTTATTTCCACTGAAAGTTTGCAATTTACTATAGAATGAGCTTCTGTCTTGTCCCTTGATTCTGTAGTTTTTATTTCTAAACTACGCTGTTTACACTGAAAATAATTCCCTCTACCACATAAAATTTTATTCCTGAAGAAACTGCCTTTAGATAAGCCATTGTTTCTCCAACTCAAAGTAACTGAAGGAGTTGCAGTGGGACTTTTTTACTATTGAGTGCTATTCTCATACTGTATCTACCAGGGAGCTGTTGTGTCTGGTTACCTTCCCATTGTTCTGCTGATGGGAAGGAAAGTGAGGGGGTGACATCACTCCAACCTGCAGTGCAGCAGTAAAGAGTGACTAAAGTTTATAAGAGTACAAGTCACATGATTGGCCTGACAGCACCTGGGAAACTAACAACATGTTTAGCCCCAAGTCAGATTTCAAAATTAAATATTAAAAAATCTGTTTGCTCTTTTGAAAATGGATTTCAGAGCAGAATTCTGCTGGAGCAGCATGATTAAATTATGTGTTTTGAAAAAAACACATTTCCCCATGACAGAATTATTTTAAATAAAGTTTATAAGGGAGCTTTATACTTGGGGACAGATTTACTAAATTCACATAAATTCACATGAGGCATTCGAATATTTGATCGAATTTTCAAAAAGATTCGAATTCAAATTTCAAATATGCAAATTAGGCAAATTCCACCAAATTCGACCATCGAATATTCGAATTCAAAGGATTCGAATATTCAAATTCAATTTTATTCGAATATTCGAAAATTTGATGGTCGAATACTTCCCCTTTAAATTTAAATTCGATCACCTACTCTGCCAGATTAAACCTACCGAAATGGGGATCATTCCCTAAGGTCGAATAAGAAAAATTCGATCGATCGCTTAAAAATTGTTCCAATATTCTAATTGAATTCGTTTTGAATATTGGATCGATCGAATTTTCCCTATTCAATCGTCCATTTGATCGATCGAATTGTGCAAAAAAAAATTCGAAATTTGAAGTCGAATTTTTTTAATTCCTCACTATTCCCCCACTATTCCCTGGTCGAATTTTGAATTTCTTTTTCATTCGAAATTCAACCAATAGTGACTGGTCAAGGCATATGCGGGACCCATTCTGCAAGTGTGAAAATTGGTGCATTCCACTGATATTGAGTAAATGAATATGCAAACACATTTGTGTATGGCATTTTAATGCTACAATTGTGCACCAGTTTTTGAGGTCTAGCATGTAAATGATGCCTAAGATATCCTATTTTTTTATCCTATTTTTTTATAGCCAGAAACTATATAATATGGCAAAAACTGCCACATGGACAGCTAGTGTTTTAGAGACCAGACAACTTACCTGGAAGTTACCAGGATTGCTATATGGGTGGTGGAGCTCAACAGACCTGCATGGCCATGCCCCTAATATGTTTAAGATCTGCCCTGACTCAAAATCATTAAATTTGCAGTAAACCCTGCCCACTTTCAAGCCCAAAACACTTACTGTTTGCTTCAAGCCTCAGTTATTTCAAAGTTACATCAAATTTGTGGGATAACCTTGTATGCATTACAATATACAGTATATTGCCATGATTCTCCAAAAGGTTAAATCTGCTGAAAATGAAATTCTTCAGAATTATTGTTTGTAGTCAGTGGCATAACTACTGGGCCCTACAGCAAATTAAATTCAGGGCTACAAAACGTTTGATAAAGCTGACCTGGTCTACCAAATATATTGAAATTTCTCATTAAATAGGATCTGACTGGGACCACCCTGCAACCACAGGGTCTGCTTCATATATATATATATATAAAATACATCTTGAATTTTTTCACTTCTGTTGCTCTTACAAAGATGCTATTTTGATAATTAGTAACCTATAGGGCAGCCTTAAGGCCAATGCATTAATCTCGTCTAATTGTTACAAGCCTTAACAAATACAGACAAGTAGAATGTTATTGAGCCTTTTGTGAAGATCCTTTCAAGATAAATAAGATACTTGCATTATCTGCTCCAGCTACTATTGTTGTCTTGGGCAACTAACAAGATTTGCCAATAATATTGATTTGATCTTTAATTTATCAGGTCACCTTTGTTTGTCTTTGTATGTGACTCTTAAAACAATTGATTTTGCCAATCACCCTTTCATACAATTGTATTGAAGCTGAAGCAACATGAAACATTTCCTAGTGAAGCTAGAGAAGAACATCTAGTAACTACACAGAACATCATTATTACTCCCACCAACGGCACTTTTCTCCTCTGAAGCTTTAGCAGCGCTGCAGGGAACAGGAACCCTCTTTCTGCACTCCTGCAGATCTCACAGTTCGAACAGCTTTACAGGTCTTGGCTGTGGCTGAATCTTTCACTCCACAGTCTGGGATCAACTCTGTCACACGGCCTGCACAAACAGATCCAGGGCCTACACACACAGCTCCACAGTCTGGCACACCCTCCCTTCCCAGCATGCACTGCAGTGTCCCGCCAATCAGGTCACTTTCCAGCCTGTAACTAGGCGGAATGATGTCACAGACAGAGAAACAGGGGAAGGCTTTCTCTTCTCGCCTACAATTGTATAATACTGACTGCTAGAGCCAATATATTTTTTGATTTAAACCTACCTTGCCACTTATCAATTATCAAGCATATGAATATTGTCAAGCTTGATATATGAATGCAGAATGATATACTGAGCAATAGAAACCTTTATTTAAAAATCAAGTATACATTTCCATCTTAACCATGGATAAATCATCAAGAAATGTACCCATGTATAAGAACTTTTCATGTTAGTTTAAAACATGGCAGGCCTATTTACAATAATATATTTTCCCCAAGGTTTGTTCTAATAGCAATGCATAATAGAAATTAATGCACCCATCTGTAAGCCTGCAGTACTGTCTAGAGCAAAGCCGGCTATACTGTAATAAATTTAAGCTATTCTTAAACATTTTTTTAAAAGAGCAAGCTAAAGAACATCATGTATTTCATTCCACATTTATAACAACAGAAAAACAAACGGTCTCTTTTAACTGATAACTCTGGATCCTAAAAAAATTACTGCATACGTGGTATTGCTTGAGTGTTTAATAGCTGGATTAATGTGAAAGCAAATCTCAATGCATTGTGCACATTAAAATGAAATTATGGCTACAATAACTCATTGAATTATGGCTATGCGGCACATTGTAGATTTCTTTCCTGCCTATTTTCAGATATGTTTTATGTTTGCTCTTAATATTCAGGCCTAGATTGTAAGTAAGGGCGACCTGACAGATTCCATTACAATATGTAAATTCAGTAAGTGTTCTGTAATCCCACAGTTTTATAAAAGGGTATATGCATATTTACTAAAATGACAAGGTGGAATGCACATTAACACAAACTTCCTCAAAAAAGTAATCTGAACAAATTATATTGAATGAGGACCAAGCGCATTGGGGACTAAATGTGTGTTCTTCGGAATTAACACCTTTGATGGTTATATCTCTTTGTGGTAGCCCCTAAAAAGCTGAACTTATATTTCAATGATTTTAAGAAATATTTTTTAAAGTCATTGATTTTCTTATTATATAATATGTGAAGCTGTTTCACTTATAGGAAACACACCTTTGTATTGTGGACAAGGCAGCAAAACCAGCAAAACCAGCAAAACGAACAAAGGGCAAAATCAAAAAGTTGCATGAGAAGCAAATAAATACCTGTTTTATATAACATTTTTTCAAAAAGTTATTATTCAGTTTACTACTGTGTAATTTAAGGAGAACAAAAGGCAAATTATACTTGGAGGTGCCAAAAGTTAGGTACCCCCCGTTAATTACATTTTCTTACCTGACACCCTGGGTGGGTGCTCCTATCAGCAGAAAACTGTACCAGCCCGAGGTTCTTCCAGTGAACACCTCGGAGCGAGACTCTTCTTGCTTCCTCTGTTTTCTCATGGCAGTAGAATGAAAAGCCGAACTTTAACAAAAAAGCCATCTATTTCCTTCTACTGCTCATATGTCTGCCCTGAAGAAGAAGGAAGAGGATTGCTTTGTGGTACTGGAATAACCCTGGGCAGGTTCAGATTTCTACTCATAGGAGCACCAGCCGGGATGTCAGGTAAGTAAATATAATCACCTGAGGGTGCCTAACTTTTGCCACCCCAATTGTAAATTGAAATTTCTTTTCCTTTAAAGATATATTTACTGATTATACGATATGTTTGTATCCTTGTCTCCTTAGCCAACTCTTTGCATCTCTCAATGTCTTCTATTTTTTTATATAGCCTCTCTCTTTCTTTTGTTTTCTACAATAACTATATAAAAGTAAAGGGGACATATTTTGATGTACAGATGAAACCACTTTGGATTGTGTGTTTGACACAAAATAACTAAACTCAGACTTCACAATTGTCTCATTTAATACAGAAAATTGTGTTACAGCATCCCATTAAGCCCTGAGTCATGACGCATTTAACACGCAAATCCAAGTGGCTGCATCTGTAGGTGTGTAACTTTACCAAAACTTCAATGTGTAATCTGTAATTAGTAGCTCCTGCTAAGTCTAAGTAGAACCCATCTTTCTCTCACGTTCACATTACAGAAGGAATGACATCACTGATTTATTTGCAAGAGTGATTCCAAGTGTGAGGAACGCTGTGCATCTTTTAATGAGAAAGCAATTGGAGGATTATTTATGGGTTTCAATTAGGATGCACAAGGACAGCTATATTCAATCCTATGCTACTCGGTATCATAATTCAGCATGCTATATACTTTTCCTATTTAACAATATTGAATAAAAGTGTATTGAGGTGTGTCTCAAGTAAGTCACAAGTTCCATTAGCAAAGTCAATTATATATTAAAGCAGGGGTCCCCAACCTTTTTTGCTCGTGAGCCACATTTAAATTTAAAAAAGAGTTGGAGAGCAACACAAGCATGAAAAAGTCCATGTGGATGTCAAATAAGAGCTCTGATTGGCTTTTTGGTAACCCCTATATGGACTGGCAGCCTACAGGAGAGAATGTTTGGCAGGACATCTGTTTTTTTATGCAACCAAAACTTGCCTCTAAGCCAATAATTCAAAAATAAGCACCTGCTTTGAGGCCACTGGGAGCAACATCCAAGGGGTTGGAGAGCAACATGTTGCTCGCGAGCTACTGGTTGGGGATAACTGTATTAAAGGTATACTGTCAGGGGAATTTTTTTTTTAAATAGTCCTGCTCCATCAGAATTCTGCATTGAAATCCATTTCTCAAAACAGCAAACAGATTTTTTTATATTTCATTTTGAAATCTGACAATTATTGACATATTGTCTATTTCCCAGCTGACCCAAGTTATGTGCCTTGTGCTCTGTTAAACTTCAATTATTATTTTTAACATGTATTTCTATAGCGCCCTTTACTGCTGTATAGCAAGTTGGAGTGATATCACCCCTCCCTCCCCCCAGCAGCCTAACAACAGAATAATGGGAAGGTAACCAGATATCAGCTCCCTAACACAAGATAACAGCTGCCTGGTAGATCTAAGAACAACACTCAGTAGTAAAAACCCATGTCCCACTGCATTTCATTCAGTTACATTGAGAAGGAAAAACAACAGCATGCCAGAAAGCAGTTCCCTCCTACAGTGCTGGCACAAGTCACATGAACAAGGGCAACTGGGAAATTGACAAAATTTGTCAGATTTCAAAATTGAATATTAAAAAATCTGTTTGCTGTTTTGAGAAATGGATTTCAATGCAGAATTCTGCTGGAACAGCACTATTAACTGATGCATATTAAAAAAAACATGTTTTTCCATGGCAGTATCCCTTTACCAAAATCATTAATATTTAGACTTCATATTTTTTTTTTCTTCTTAGATGACTTTGCTTCAAGTCCAATTTGGCAGAATTTGTTAATACTGTGAAATAAAGCAGATCATGCAGTCTTGGGTAATCCAATTATAGTCTGGTAGTTTGCATTTAGAAACTCCTGCCAGATACGATTAAATGCAAGCAATATGAGATTTTTAGCTCCAGGCCAACATAATGTTTTATTACAACATGGCGCCATTTTATTACCATTATGTATTTGGAATAACGCCTGATGCCTAGATATTCATAAGAACATATAAAGTATAACTCTCCACTTATATTTCAGTGATGCCTTGCACACCCACATCCAATAAATTCTAAATATGTTTGAGTATCTCTAAAATGAAAAAGAGGTTACAATATTTTACTAGTACTAGAACAAGTATGGGGCCTGTTATGCTTGGTACCTAGGGTTTTCCGAATGATGGATCTTTCTATAATTTGATTCCTTAAGTCTACTAGAACATAATTTAAACACTAAATAAACCCAATTGGCTTTTCCTTCTGATAAGGATTCATGACATCTTAGTTAGGATGAAGTACAAGGTACTATTTTATTATTATTATAGAGAAAAATGAAATTATTTAAAAAAAAATGTGGATTATTTGGATTAAATGGAGTCTATGTAAAACAGCCATCCTGTGATTCATAGCTTTCTGGATCCAATATCTGTAATAAAATCACTTCTTTTGTAATAATATATCTACCATATCATATAAGAAAATATACAAACTTCTAAAATCATTGGACCCAATGTAAAAGTGACCCAATTTATTTTAATTTCATTATGTATGGTGAGCATAATGTTATCTGCAGTTAAGTTAGAACAGCAGCCAAGTAGGCCACAGACAATCCTGGTATTTAGTTATTTCAACTAACCAGTTTACATAAACATACTGGGGCTGATTTACTAAGGGTCGAAATTTCGAAATGGAAAATACTTTGAAATTCGACCATCAAATTTTTTTTGTGGGTCATTTTTGATCAAATATGGGCATTTTGACCGAAAAACATCTGTAATCGATCAAATGAAAATAGTTATAATCACCCACAGGCTAAAATGGCAATTTGGCAGCTTTAAGCTGGCGAATAGTCAAAGTCAAAGGATTTTTAAAGGGCCAGTACTTCGAACTTCAAAAAATTTATTACCCTATACCAATTTCCAAATTCAGTTCAAGTTTTATCCCATAGACTTAATAGAGTTTTCTTTTAATAAACCATGAGATATGTTTTTCTGAACTGAATTGGATTTTAGATTGCATCTTGTCCGATAAACCCTTTTCTCATTGAATTGAATCTGACCCAATTTGTGTTTTAATGCTATTGTGTGCAGCACACTATATGGCAGTAATGCTCTGTGGGGATCTGCAGGTGTAAGGGGACAAGTCACACAGTAACAAGAGTATAATGTGATGGGGAAGTTTTGTATAGGCAGAGTTTCAGTTTTTCAACTGATTATTCAACATCTGTATTTTTTAGATGATAAATAATATAACTATGGGACCTGTTATCCAGAATGCTTGGGACTTTGGTTTTTCTGGATAATGGATATTTCCATAATTTGAATCTTCATACCTTAAGTCTAGTAAAAAATCATGTAAATATTAAATAACCCGAATAGGCTGTTTAGAGAAACCTGGGAAAGTGTATGTTGGCTGAGGGTGCATGACAGGGGAGGGACAAAGCTGCCAGGAAGGGGGTTATAAGTTTGGGTTAAGTTTCGTAGTGGTGGAGTTTAGCTCATTTGAAGCAGTAACAGTTAGGGAGGGCATCCATCTTGCAGAGGATAAGTTTATTATGTTATAGCTAGTGATGGACGAATTTATTCGCCAGGGATGAATTTGTTGCAAATTTCCACATTTCGCCACCGGCAAATAAATTTGTGAAATTGCCACAAAAAAAGAATTGGATGTCAGCGTATGTTAAATGGTCACCGGCAACAGTAAATAGTAACTGGTGTCTATTTTGACACCTGCGTCCATTTTTACGCCCGCAAATTGATGCCATCGTCAAAATACGTAATTCTGATGTCAAACAGGAGAAATGTGCCCATCACTAGTTATAGCACTGCTGATGTTTTTACGGTTATAATGTTGTTAATATGGAAATGTTATTTATATATTTATGTTATGTATTGGTACCACTAAAAGATTCCAACAGTTAAGTGAATGGTAAGAGTGGTATAAAAAAAGAGTAAAATTTATTTCTAGGTCAGTTTGGGGTAAGATGGCAGGTATTTGTCTCTGCCCATGTCATGCTTCCGATTATGATTAATTATACCTTAGTTTGCATCAGTCTCTATTATTATAGAGAAACAAAATCATTTTTAAAAATTTGGATTATTTGGATGAAAAGAAGTCTATGTGAAACCGCTATTCTGTAATTCGGAGCTTTCTGGATAATGGGTTTCCCGGAATAATGTATGTCATATTTGTAATATTAAACTATACATACTAAAACAAATTACAGTACTTATGGCTAGTGTACATGGTAGCATCTCAACAAATAAAAAAAGACCCAAATACATGTTTCTAAGTCTAAGCAAATGAGGAACTATGTTTTGCACTGGTATAACAAAATATGCACACACAGAAATGCACAGCTTAAATGAATATTAATTTAGACAGCAATTGCCTGTGACAATGAAACAAATCAGGATATCAGTTATACAGTACGTTTCCCTCTCCCAGCTTGGTGCTGCCATCTTAATGCAGCATTGAGAGTCACTCTATTCATTAAAGCTGATTCAACAATTCATTCAGTAGTGTAAGTCCCAGAGGGGGCAGGTTCCTCCTCATTGGGCCCAACTGGAGGTTAGCAGTCCAGCACAGCAGAAACACCATATTCTTGAAAAAATATAAAACATATAATGAAAATATCATTTCATTTTTATGTCAAAAGTTTCATTTAGACATTATATTATGCAAAGTAGTATAAAAATTATTTATTTTTCGGACCCACCCCTTGTTTCTGTGTTACTCCACATTTTCTATTTCATTATAAGGATACAATTTTGCAAGGCATAACAAAACTGATTAAGTATTTCAGAATTATCATTCATAACCTTTTAAAATAAAGGCAACACACCGCAGTCTTTCCTCTGAACATTTTCAGTTTCAGTGTACCAATTAACTATAACAAGAAAATCTGTTTTTAACTCAAAGTCAGATTACATTAGCTTATGTTTAAAGACTGGTAGAATCAGATGTCATTGTGATTGGGTAAGAATCAGTGAGTCAAAGGTGCAAATTCACTAAAGCGCGAAGCATGTAATGCTCGCGCTAATTCGCCAGCATGACGTCAATTCGCAACTTCGCCGATTCACTAACAGTGTCCCTGGCCAAAATTCGCTAGCGAAGGACATCGACTTGCGAAAGGGACGTAACTACGCTAATTCAGTAATTGCCTGGTGAAGTAACGGTAGCGCAACTTCGCTACCATTCGCCGCCCTGAGCGCAAATTCACATTTTAGTGAATTGGCGTAGCACTGACGCATTTTTGCACTTCACTGAATTTGCCCCAAAGTAGGGAAAAGCTGGCCTAGGATAGGAGAAAGGGAGGGATGTGATGTCAGGGAAAGAAACATCCCACCTAGCCACCCTTTTTTTTTTTGCATATATAAACGTGAGAGTCTGCATAGTAGAATTCATGTTAAATTAATGTCAAATACTTGATGCAGGGAATGCTTCCAATTGTCATTGGGGTCAGGAAGGGATAATTGGCACTGGCTTCAGACTGGATGTTTTGCCTTCCTTTGGATGAAAACAGCTAATATATGATGGTAGAAATTGAATAATTCTCTCCAGAGGAATCATTTCAACGACCTGTTCACATATTTTCCTAGCTGGATCTACTTTAAGAAGCATTCATGCTGCTGTGCATATCAGAGTTGCTGTACTTGTAGCCCCTGAATCCTTGTCTGAAAGTTTAAGCACTTACCTCAAACTGGTGAAATGTGGCATCTTTCACACAGCAATAATCTTGCACATCTTTGGTATCTCAATGACCGAATACTTTTTCCTTTTCCAATTAAAAAAGCTAAATGACACAGATTCACCCATCACTAGTCAAGTAAACTCACTTTTGGTTTACTTTAGCACCTTTCTTTGCCTTATATGCATTTTAGTTACTCTTACATTGCACTTCAACTGTTAACATGTGCCACTGGGTGTGTGTGATTCAATTCTTTTGGAGCACAGGCTGCTCTTTCTTGATTTTCCAAAGCTATATTGCTGGAACATACTATAGCAAAAAATAGTCCTATAACCGATATTACCTCTATAAGATGAGTTACCCCTTTAGGGCAGAACAGCTTCACTTGGATCCCAGAATGCTCAGACATATCTATCTAAGTTAGTAGAGAAAGGTGAAAGAGGAAGTACCCCCCTTTCCATTTACTTTATTGAAGTGTGAAGTGTTGTTGACTATGTCTAAGAACCAATAATGTACTGTGGTTCAGTAGCAGGTGCCAAAAGTACCTTTTTGTATTTTGCAGGATCAGTAATGTGCTTAGCTACCCATGTATCTCCTTCCTCCAAGTGTAATGGGGTAGTAGTTCCAGTATAATTGAAGGCATACAGTATGAACATCCCTAAGATGAAAGGGAAACTTTAAAGTGAATCGTAAAAAAGAAAAAAAGGATTCCTAGCAACACAGAATTAAAAAACATCATAATTATGAATTCTTAGTTTTCCACAGTAAGACAAAAATAGATACAGCAGAAGCTATGCTATATCTTTTAGACAAGCAACAGGGAGTTTTTATTGCTTCTTTCAACTACTTTATCTTAGCTTTGCAGCCTTCTTTAAATGTATTCCCAACTCAGTATGCCTTGATTATATTAGCTTTGGTTTAAACTAGGGTTTTCCATAAGAATCCAGTTGACAGATTTGTGTAGACTTACTAATGAATATTTCCTTTATTATTTAATATAGCATTATGCAGGACAATATAATTACTTTTGACAAAATTCACTTTTATTTATAAATATTTTATATTTAATTATTAAATATATTTTTTGTAGTTGGGGAATTTATAATTTAAATGGTAATCTGGTTGCGATGTGACTGCAAGGTTTCCCTTGCAAATATCCTGCTGGTCACTCTTTGAAGCATGTTTTGATTTTCTTTTTATAAAACACATGTATACCTTTTATTAGTAGAAGTTTCCCTGGATCCCTTATGGATTCTCAAAATAACATTAGGGGCACATTTTTCAAATTCCAGACTGGAGAATCCTGACAGAATCCTTGCACGTTGATATATTCCCCACATATCAAACACTTCTTAGCTAAGGATTATATATAGGTCTGAATCTCAGGTCAAAATCCAACATTACAATACAATAAATATTATTTGTACATAAGTCCTGAGAATGTGCATTGCTTTGTGACTTGGATATCTTCTTAAACTAACAAGATTACATATAAATATACCAACTGTGATTTGATGAGTTAAAATTGAATAACTGAAAGTCCAAACTATCCCCTGAGATGCTAATACTGTGCATGTACTGATTGCCCAAAGCAAAGTTGAAATCACTAATTCATTATACAGAGCAAACTAATTTACCTTAAATCAGGTCCAGGGGAAGAAGTATGGGGATGATTTACTGACCTTCCTAATTTTTTTCCAAATCATATTTATTTGTGCTAAAAATTATGGATTATACTAAATACTCTCAAGCTCTCAAGGTCATGTAGATGTAAATTTTTCTTTTTCCAATTGTAACATTTTTATTTAATTCAAGCTTTTAGAGGTTTTGAGGTTTTTTTGTTTGTATTTGTATGAAAAATTAAGGACTTTGAGGTTTTCTGATTCGTTTTCGTATTAGTTCTGCATTTTTATTAGTTCTTACTTTTTACACCACTAAAATCAGAATGCTAATAAATATCTGTATAAGCATAAATATATAGACAGAGATTTCCTTTTTCAGTTTAAAAGAACACATTTAAAGCACATCTTTATTACCATGCTCATACTTAACAGGTGTATATGTTGCATTTTAAATTGTGATAATATTTTTCTAACTATATTAGCAATTGAATAGGTATAGTGACTGCAGACTGAAATCTATCTTATCTCAGATTTCATGAAGTATTTTAATCCTGTTAATGGTGGGTTTAATGTTATTTTCAAGAAAAACCATTTTTAGAAGTATAAGAGCTTAAAAACCTCAGCAGCTAAAAGATATAGTTCTGAAGAACTACTTTCTATTAAAATGTCTGTTATTGCTGCGTAGCAAGATATTGTACACAGCAATTTATTGGCTTTCTAGCAGGGGAAGTTTATTGAAGCTCTATAATATTCAATAAACGTAACATGGATTTAAGATGGATGTCGCAAAAGAGTTTTAGAGTAGCTCTTAATGAAACATTATAATAAGTATGTATAAAGGCAGTTACGCTCAATATGAGCATAGATTTGGTCCTGGTATTAGGTTTTTAACACTGTTAAATTGAAAGCCTGGGTTCTAAGCAGATTGTCTTAATGTACAGTAATGATTCAAGCCAGGACACTAATTTATAAGATGAATATTTTGCTGGTATGCCTATAATAAAATACATTAAAACTTCAATTTTCTTCTGATTTCCCCCCCCCCTCATTTTACATAGCTTTTTGTGATCCCACCTATATTTATTATTCATTATACATTTCCCTGATTTGACATTTTCCTGGATTTGACATCCATATTTTTCTGGTCCCTTGAAAAACATAAAATAGGGATTCTGCTGTACCCTTGTTTTTAATAATTTGTTCAGTTATTCATAAATTGCCAGCAATGGGAAAAGTTCTCCATCCTCATGACGCATGCTATTCACGCTGATGCAATCCGAGTAAGATGAATTTAGGAAATCTTCTACACAGGCAATAAGGAATTATGGTGCAAATTCTATAAAAATGAGCACATCTGAAATTGTAGTTAGTTTGCATAGCTATGTCTGCATGATTAATTCTAAATTACAACTCTGTTACACTTCCATAACCATTACCATATTGCCTCTCTGCATGCTCCTTGGTATTTTACTCCTTAACACTAGAATTAAAGCTGAATTTGCAAATTTATGCGGACAGACAACATCAAAAGTACACATCTCTTTAAAACGGACCCAACAGTAATCAATAACATAATAATCTTTCCTACTGCATTTCCCACCCTATTCAGCTTTTAGTGTATTTTTAGTTTTTATTATAGGTAACAGTAATATTCATGGATAGTTTATTGTATTATTCTTACTTCTTGCAATGTCCTGCAACCAGTTCTGATGTACAGTACCATAAATATACAGGGTTATGTAAATATAGTAAATAGACAAAACTTGATCTAGTCTTGTTTTTTATAGCAAGAACTTATATGTTTGCTTTTATTAGGTGAACTTTGCTTGACTCATAATGCAAACGGCTCATATGCTAATTCTTTCCTGTATAAAACTATATAAGTGCAAC
>CM044435.1:90765164-90823232 GCA_024363595.1 Xenopus borealis | reverse complement strand
TTTAATATTAAATAATTTAAAATGAATACATTTCTGCCTAAGCACAATTCTCCAGATGTGATGTGAAATGATGTGAAATTGCTGCTCCTGCATCCAGGGTCTGGGTTTAGAATATGAAACGTCTGGCTTTTGAAAATGTGACCAGGGAACACAAGGAAGGATTCAATGATTTAAGCAAGAAGTTTACATCGAAACCCTTGGTGCTCTAACAGAGAAAATGCTTTTCTGGCATTTGGGAAAACTGAAATGGTTTTCATCATTTCTGATTCATGGTAGCAATGCAAGATGAAATTTAGCAAAATTGGTAAGGCATTAGCTATATATGGGGACATGCAGTGCACAGTGAAATTGAAAATATTCAACTATTAAAAATATATTGAGGCTTTTGTCATTTTACTCCAAAATCAATCTCAGAAAATCCTTCGTATGGTTCACTAGCTGTAGAATAAATTTACTGGATTTCAATATATTTAGCAGTACTAAGAAAGATTTCCAATGTATACTAACAAACACATTTGAATTGATTTCATTTTTAGGATCCAACAACTAATAATCGTAAAATTACTAGGTGGTAGATATTTATAGGTAGTAGAAAAAAAACCAAGGTTATTGACTAGGTGTCAACACACACTGCAATGAAAAGACGTTATGTGGAATATTTATCAGGAAGCAACACTGGAAAAATGTTACATAATTTTCCGATATGCCCATTTCGTGTCAACTTTGATCAAAATAAGCAATTGACACTGCAACTAATGCAACTCCATCTTTAAAAACTGACATTCTCAAAATGTGAATGGAATGTTCAGACTTCCCATTATATAATTATGGGAGGATGAAAGAGTTCCTTTGAGCAAAATTAAAGAATGTGTCATCGACAGTTTATTACTCATCAATAATTTTGTTGAACGTCTAAAGTTGATATTTTTGAAATTATATAAAACTAATGTGATATCAGTAATATTTTGTTAAAAAAACTGTGAGATAAAGTTATTGATTTTTATATTTATACCTTAGCAAGACTTTTAAAGCTTTATAAAAATGCAATTCCAACATCGATGTAAACCAGTGAAATGTGTGGCTTCTTCTTTGGCACTTTATAAATAGGATCTTAAAGTATTTTTCTCATATGATAGTGATAATAACTTAAATCATATCTTGACAAGATAATCTTGTCACAAAACTTGTCATTCCAATTTTGAAGATGTAAAATTTTGCTGTTGAGTTTGAATGTGTAGCATTGTGATCCATTTAGTACTACCAGGGTCAAATGCTGTACAGGATTATAAAATAAATATGAAACAGGTAATTTTGAGGTTAACTTTCCTGAAAATCTTTTAAAAATGTCATAAACAGTTTGTAACCTTTTGTGACAAAGCACTGACCCACTTGATTAATCTTGCTGTTTTCTCCTTGGTTATCATTAGATAAACTTGCATTTCTATTTTGTAAGCTGAAGTTTATGAGTTTAATATTTAATATTTGGTTAGTATTAATATTTACAATAACATTCAATATAATATATTCATTAAATGAATACTGACACTCTCACAGTATCATCAACAGGGCCCAATTTTTTCCTCAAAACATCTAATTTCTGGTGGTATAACATCTGAACTTCAAGGCCCAAGGTACTCTAGAAGTAAGCAAAAATCTTAAGGGCTGTTTAGGGGAGATGCAATTTTGAAATCTTTAAATAGAAATGCCTATTTAGGAAATCACGTCAGGTTTACCAACTTTTTTTTTTTTTTTAAAGTATCAGTATTTCTTTAATAAATCGAAATAGTTTTGTATAACAATCTGTTGAAAAAATACGCTATTCATTATGTCAGAAAATGTTTTAAATTTTAACAATGTTTTAAGAATATACATTTGAATCTTAAGTTGTGAGTTTTATGAAATGTAATTTACTGCTAAACAAAGCATTTTTATTGGGAAAATGAAATTCTTAATGAAAGACAACAATCTGGCAATGTGCCACTGTGGCAGGTATTATTAACTGTAAGTGATCTTGTCCACTAATGCCCTTATACCAGAAGATGGAGTTAGAAAAATGTGTGCTATTTTATGCAGCATTGGGACCACTGGAATTAGTTAGTTTTAGCCACAACTTATTGAGCTAGTAGCTTTGTGTATGCTGAGTAATTTTCACAAATATTTTGAATAACAATATTTTATTAGTGGTTCTTTGGGCAGGTTTAGATTTTAAATTTATTTTAATGTTTAATCATGCCATTTTGTTCTACAATATGGTTGATTTGGCATTAACCTTTGCACTGGTTAAACTTAAACAAGTGTAGTCTGATAAGTCATTGTATGATTACATCTAACTTATTTTACTTATGTGCTACTAATCAAATGCAATTGTCAATGTGCACAGCATATTATTGATATATTGACATACTAATTTGTCAGAAGACCCATATTATACTGTTTTAGAAATACCTTTATTATTTATGAAGATGCATAAATTAAAGCCTTTAAACCCCCTTATATTGACAAATTCTAAAAGTAGTCTTACAGAAGATATGGCAGGTGCACTATGTCTTCTATAGTAATGTTGGCTATCTCAAACATAACTTAGGTGGTAACAATTCACATGAAAAAGACTTCAGTAGCTTACATACTATAACATTATCAAAAAGATTAAAATTGAAGAAGATTTTAATTTGTAGATTTCTTGTTGTAAAGTGTCCAGGTACATTCTAGTAATGGGGAAGTGACCATTAAACATGTTTAAACCTTGGAAATTAAAATATTTTATAGTCTACTCTAAAAAAATACATTTACAATATTAATATACAGCTTGATGAATTGCTCCAAGTATACATCTGGGACCTGCATGTGCATTTAGATTCAGCATCAGTAATTACATTTTAAAGTTTACCTTTATAAAAGAACAGTATTACATGTGAGTCTAATTTGGGAAGCTGCTTTCAGGAATCCATATTTGAAAATTGAGTAGGCAACCCCCTTTGCAAATCTATTAACAGTGCTCTTTAGGAATATATCTCACTGCAAGTGAAGTGGCAGAATCTTGGAAGATGTCCCACACTATGGCTCATTAGCTACACATAAGAGTTCCACAGCTGCCTCGACTTCACATGAGCTGGAATAAAAAAGAACTTGTAAAATGCTTCTGTGGTTTTGCATTCTGTTTTCTTTAAGTTATTCACAGCCTGTGACTATATAGGGAACTTAATCTTTGAAAAAGAAGATATTGCTCACCAGAAGCATGCTAACATTACCCTGAATATCAATGGTTTTATTTATAGGTACCAAATATTTGCGGTTTACTGAGGTTTTATTTTAATATTTTTAGAAGTTGAAAGCTAAACCATTGCAGCAATTTAATTTTATACTTATGATGACAATTTGTTAAGACAACGTTTCTCTCACCCCATAAACAGAATTAATTTTACAGTTTGATGTCAAGAGTCAGGAGAAAGAGATGGGATGTATGTGTCCATCAAGAAATTTGGAGTCCATATGGGAACATTAACATGGGGAATTAACTTTTAATTTCAAAAGTAGGGAAAAAGCACACCGGATTAGCTAGACGATGCCTATAACACATTTATTTGGAGAAGTAATCAGAAGCACAAGCTTTTGGGGACCCTATCAAGGACAGACATTGAGGAGTATTAAAACCCGCCTAAATTAACATAAAAGTAACATACGTAATTATAACCCAGAGAAAGAAAAAGATGATAATGAGGAAACAAGAAAATATATGATGTAGTTATCTGTTGCAAAACAGGGGGACCCTATCAAGGACAGACATTGAGGAGTATTAAAACCTGCCTAAATTAACATAAAAGTAACATAAGTAATTATTAGTGATGGGCGAATTTATTCGCCAGGGGCGAATTCGCGGCGAATTCCCGCGATTCGCCGCTGGCGAATAAATTCGCGAAACCAGCAGAAAAATTCGCCGCTAAAATTTCGCCACGCAAAAACGAGTCGCGCGTCGTTTTTGACGCGACGCGCCGAAAACGACGCGACGCGCGTCGGAATTGACGCGACGCGCGTCAAAAACGACGCGCGACTCGTTTCGCCAAATGGCGAAAAATTCGCGAATTTCTCTGGAAATTCGCGAATTTTTCGGCGAAGCGAAACGCGGCCGTTTCGCCCATCACTAGTAATTATAACCCAGAGAAAGAAAAAGATGATAATGAGGAAACAAGAAAATATATGGTGTAGTTATCTGTTGCAAAACATTTTTACTATGCTAAGCACACTGTAGCCCAGGTGAGATGGACTGTATTGGAACAAGTTAAGCTATCTAGAGGGGGCAATATTAGTCAGCAACTGCTTAGGAGGGAGGCAGCATGGATCAAGAGAGTAGATTCCCTTTCATCTCAGGGACTGAATGAAAATTTTAGCTTGAAGGAATTGTTCGGTATAAAAGTAAAAACTAGGTATATAGATAGGCTGTGCAAAATAAAAAATGTTTTTAATATAGTTAGTTAGGCAAAAATTTATGTAATGTATAAAGGCTGGAGTGACTGTAAGTCTAACCTAACAGAACAGAACACTACTTCTTGCATTTCAGCTCTCTTGTTTTACACTGACTGGTTACCCCTGGTTACAAGGCAGTCCTTGGTATCCAATCAGTGACTTGAGTGAGGACCACATGTGACATAACTGTTGCTTTTGAATATGAGCTGAATGCTGAGGATCAATTGCAAACTCACTGAACAGTTATGTCCCATGTGGCCCCCCTTCAAGTCACTGACTAACTCAGATTTAGGAAGCTGAAAAGCAGGAAGTTGTTTTATATGCTGTTATGTTAGACATCCAGTCACTCCAGCCTTTATAAATTATATTTTTGTCAAACTAACTGTATTAGAAACATTTTTGTTTTTGCACAGCCTATTTTTTTAACCAGTTTTTAATTTTTATCTGAACTGTTCCTTTAAGATGTTTTTTATAGATATTATGTTTCTTTTTGAAAGTTACATTGTAATAATTGTTTAAAACTATGTATTTATTGCTACATTTTTTCAGATTATGAATTATGAGGACTACAGGTGAATCCAGACTGCTTTTAACTTGTATATGGAGTATATTTATCAAAAGTAACTCAAAGCAACTGGACTTGCTGAGATATTTTAATGAAGACGTTTCACTGCTCATCCGAGCAGCTTCTTCAGTCTGATTTACTGAAGAAGCTGCTCGGATGAGCAGTGAAACGTCTTCATTAAAATATCTCAGCAAGACCAGTTGCTTTGAGTTACTTTTGAAAAATATACCATGACCTGGATGAATGAGAATCTTCATAGTCATACTGTATGTATATGGAGTAATGTCACATGGGACTTTAGAATTGTCTACATTGTGAAGATGGGGTTAATGAATCAAATGTTAGCATCACATGGGTTTTGTAACATTTAAATTGTGTAGTGTTCACTAATGTGCGTTTCACCTGAGGAAGGGGTTGGTCCCCGAAAGCTTGTGCTTCTGAATACTTCTGCAAATAAATGTGATAAAGGCATCCCCTAGCTGATACGTTGTGCTTCTTCCCTACTTTTGAATTGGATGTTGTGTTGGGCTCGGAAGCAGCCTGGGACATGGATGCACCCGGTAACATGAATTAAGTGATGTGCGGCAAATCAAAAGGTGTAGCTGAATTAACAATGAATGCATGATGTAGCATAAAGTTTAAAACAAAACATAAAGTTCACTAGCAAAAAGTCCTGAGTGGAGACCCAAGCAAGATTGGTACTGAGAGTTAGCCCTGACCAGGGACCTGAAGGAAAAAATTATGAGTTTGCCAGAAAGCTGTGAAAGAACTAGTGAAAAGGAGTGTTGTCTTAATTATTGTAGTGAATATGAGTACTATGAATAAACAATCTAATAAGATAGAACTGTACTGTGGAAAGCTTTTCTGGTAAAGTGCAGCTGGTAAAAATAAGGAGTAAAAGTGTAGCCTAAAATACCTGTGAGAAAAGTGTATGTAAAGCTGTCAATGGCTTGAATCAAGCTTTGAGGAAAAAAGCTAGGGATGCATCAAATACGTGTGAGAAAAGTGGATATAAAGCTGTCAACGAGTTGAATAAAGTTTTGAGGAAAACAACTAGGGATGCATCAAATTCATTATTTGGGATTCAGCCGAATCTGTAAAAGATGCAACGGAATAGAGAACTGAATGCTAATCCTAATTTGTATATGCTTGGATGGGAGGGAAAAAGTGGAAAAACATTTTTACTTCCTTGTTTTGTGACAAAAAGTTAAGTGGTTTTCCCTTCCATCCCTAATTTATAGATGCAATGCAGGGTTTATGCTGTATATGCAAAGCTGAATCCTGAAACAAATCATGTATTTGGTGCACCCCTAAATAATTAACTCCCTGTATCTTGGTTAAGTGTGTATTAACAAAAGTTGCACCGCTTGAATCTGAAGCTGGATTTTTCCATCTGGTGCTCAGTGCAGAATGCAGTGTGGAGGGGTCATAAATGATCACCATTACGTTTCTAATGGGATTGCTGTCTTCTGGGACATACTGAATATGATAAGTAATATTGATATGTCATTGCCTTTGTAAGCAGACAATGTCTGTGATAAATTATAGATTGCCTACATTTTAGCCTTTAACCTCTTCTTCCATTTTTTTGCCACAGGAAACTATATGATGATGAATGCATATGCTGTCTCATAACCTTGACATACATACATAACATACAACATAATTGCTCAGTTACTATACGGAGTATATGTACTGTGAGTAGTAAATGTTTTATGAAGAGTTGTACTGATGTAATGCAAGAAGATTTCTCCAACTCATTTCAGCTTTTTTCTTGCCGTAATGGGTAACACATGTTTTGTTGAACAGCCACAAACTGTACTCTGCATAAAATAACACATGAGAATACTGCTTATAGTTCAGTCTTGTAAGCTGAATTATAAAACTATTTAACAGACTTTAGTGCACATTGTATCATCAACTGAGCCAGATTTGCCACTATGCCAGCTGTACAATAGGCCAAAGATCCTCTCAGAAGGACATTATATGGTGCAGTGAAAGCATTTAATGCCATTAATCAAAAGATCTGTGTAGATTCTTATATTTAGATTTCCCACAGGAATAAGACAAAAAAATTTTAGGACTTGGAAATCAATAATTCAAATCAGCCCTAAAATATTTTTTCTTTTAAACAGAACGCATATTCCTCTTTGATGTGGAAAGATAATGTGTTCATTAATAAAACTTGGTATTTTAGCTAACACATGGAGGCTACAAAACACAGCGTCATGCAGGACTCCAGCAGCTACTTTATCAAATTTCACTTGCCAGTGATAATTAAACAGACGCTTTTCTAAGGATCTGACTCAAATATATGTTTCATTTTTATTAATAGCATCTGCTTCTTTACAGTTTCCAACAGATGCTGTTAGTGTAATAACTGTTCCCATCTGATTTGGCTGCTGTCATACAGGCTGAAGCAGAATAAACGTTGCCCAAACACAGCACACTATATGTCAATTTTTTTATTAAAAGAAATGTTCAAATTATATAAATATTGGATTTTTGATTTGAAAAATGAAACAAAATTTGTACTCAAGCACATGTATTAAGTAGGTTGCATGGTGAGAAAAACACCTATCCTCCATAGGTAAGTTAGCCCAACAGACAAGTGTAGGGTCATCAGTTCAGTTATGGTAAACATAAAACTGAAAAAAAAGTCTTAGTAAATAACCTAATTAGTGTTCTCATTTGAAGGACTTCTTCAGTGTAAAATAAAAACTAGCTAAACAAATAGGTTGTGCAAAACAAAACATGTTTTTTATATAGTTAGCCAAAAAAGTAATCTATAAAGGCTGGAGGGACTGGATGTTTAACATAATAGCCAGAACACTGCTTCCTGCTTTGCTGCTCTCTTATTGGTTACCAGTCAGTAACCAATCAGTGACTTGAGGGAGGTCATATGGGTCATAACCGTTTGCTGTTAAATCTGACCTGCATGCTAAATGATTGCAAAAGCAAACAAACTGATCAGTTATGTTACATGTGGCCCCCTTCAAGTCGCTAAGAGTTGGAGAGCTGCAAAGCAGGAAGATGAAAATCCTTGACCCAAGCCTTTATAGATTAAATTTTTAGCTAACTTTTTATTTTGCACTATTAATTTACCCAGTTTTTATTTTTACACTTTCCTTTAAAAGACAAACAATAAAGTCAATGAAATACTCACATCATATTGGCATTTATTATTTTTAATTTTTAAATATTGTTAGAAAAAAATAATTTTTAAAAATGTTTCCTTGCAATCCATGCTACAATAAAAACCATTATTTTTGACAATATAAGATGTTTTGGTAGCAAAGCATATCTTGCCCAAAAAAGTATTTAAACTTTCAGGATACTATATTTCAGAATTTCACTGTGTATTGGTAGAAATGTCAATTTTATCTCTTCAGCATGCACACTAGCTAGGACTTTCTGTGCCTGCAGCACAATCATTCCCTGTGTAAAAAGACAAATAAAATATTCCCTTTGAAGTTGCAAGAAGAAAAATACGTAGAAGTTCTGAAAAGTAGGATCACACAAATACAATGTAGAAAGCTTCCACATTATTTAATTGCACAATAGGCTACAGAAATATTGCGTGCATTTGCAACATTACATCAAAATATAATATATTTGTAGGTTTCTGTTGTCATTATTATTTTCGTGTAAAAAGAGCAGTAACCCCTCTCCTACAATCAAAGTATAAAAGGAATTGTTCAGTATAAAAATAAAAACTGGTTAAATAGGTAGGCTGTGCAAAATAAAAAATGTTTTTCAATAAAGTTAGCCAAAAGTGTAAACTATAAAGGTTGGAGTGACTGGATGTTTAATAGTCAGAAAACTACTTGCTGCTTTGCAGCACTCTTGGTTTCCACTGATTGGTTACCATGCAGTAACCAGTCAGTGACTTGAGGGGTGGCCACATGGGTCATAACAGTTGCTTTTGAATCTGACCTGCATGCTAAGAACCAATTGCAAACTTACTTAACAGAAATATTCCAGGTGGCCCCCCTTAAAGTCACTGGCTAACTCAGAGTTAGAGAGCTGAAAAGCAGGAAGTTGGGTTTTGCTCTGGTAGACATCTGCTCACTCCCGTCTTTATATATAACATTTTTGGTGAACTATATTAGAAATATTTTTTTATTTTGTACAACCTATACATTTGCCCAGTTTTTATTTTTACAGTGAACTGTTCCTTTAAGTTAGTTCTCCCCAATTATTAAAGGGAAGTTTACTCTCAAGTGAAAGAACACAGTTTGCTAGAGACAAAGGGCACATATGTGCTAGGTTCTAAAAATTATTTTATAAGCAACCAGCAACGGGCAAGCAAGGTAATTCACAAATGAAATATAGCATGCAAGGAGCAATTTTCTCATGCAAATCACCATGATTTTTACCCACATCGCATCATTTTTCCTTAGTATTCTAGCATTCACCCCAATTGCATGTCAAAATGAACACGTCTTTTGTGCTGTTTTGCAAATCAGGCACAAGACGCGTGTAAAAATTTTCAGAGGAGTAACTGTGTCACGTCTGGCATGTGGCATTAAAATGGCATTAGCAAAACTACTGCACCTTCCTATTGACTGAAGGCCTGCAGAGGAAGTGCTGGGAGAGAAGCAGGGAGAGGAGAAGAAAGTCTTGTAGGATCCAAATATTATTAAGTGTAAAAAGTCAGTAGGGAAAGACAGCAGCAGAACAGCACACTCTGTTTAGGGTGCTAAAGGAAAGGTTTTCCTTATCATGGCTCTGAAATACAAAGCGTGCTCTTCAGGGCATGGACAAGCCAAAGGGAGTTCTTCTCAGGACTCTGAAGAAACTCCCAAATAAGCAGGGATCCCCCATCAGCTCAGAGATTAAAGTACAGTGTCATGCAAATAAACCTCACTCAAATAAATCGAAACTAACCTTTCCTCTGTGTGTGTGATTGTGGATCAAAGAAGTTCCCAGGCAGGGTTATTACAGCCCAGTATATCCTCACCTGTAGTGCCAAAAGGTGGAAATAAGTGCAGGATTTCCTTTAGACTACTGTGGTTATTATGCTTTTCGAAGAAGTTATTCAATCAATTCAATAGAGCTAACCAGGGTATTCCACATCCTCACTGCCCTCATTTGTGTTGATTGTGGAACCTACAAGAGTGGTAAAAGTATAGAGAAAATACCCAGCAACTGAAGATACCTAAGGCAATACAGGTATGGGACCTATTATCCAGATGCTCAGGATCTGGGATTTTCTGGATAAGGGATCCATTTTGTAATTTGGATTACCCTACCTTAAGTCTACTAAAAAATTATTTACAGTAAAAATATTTATTAAACCCATTAGGGTTGTTTTGCCTCTAGTAAGAATAATAAGAAATCGTAGTTGGGATCAAGTACATGGTACTATTTTATTATTACAGAGAAAAAGGAAATCATTTTTAAACATTGGAATTATTTAATTATATAGGTGTCTATGAGAGATGGCCTTCCCCCTTTCAGTTCCTAAACCTGTACTTTATTACTAGTCTATTATCAAGAACAAACATCAGCAATTCTTCAGAGAAAAAGTTTTATGATAAAAAGGGTACTATATTGAAGCACAAAAATGTAGTTCCCTAAATGCAGTGCAAAGTGGGTCCTATTGTGTTGTAGAATGCATTATCCTGCATCCAACCAGTCTGTTCGCATTGTTCCACATGCATATTTTTTATTCACTGACAAATAATTTCTGAACACAAATGTAAATGTGCAGGGTCCTGTGCTTTCAGTTAAAATAATTCAATTCCTCTATGGCCTGTTCCAGTACACTTACAAATGGATATACTGTACATCATCGGTAAAGTGCCTCTAAATGCAGACGCACGTGGCTATGAAAAATGTGTCGCAGCTGTTGTATCTCCTTTATGTCACATTCCCTACAAACATGAATGACAATGATTTTAATTGGATACATTTACAGCAGGTGTGCATATGGCAGTACTTTTTATAAAGATATATTGGTCGTTTTGTCCCTAATAAGTATTTACCTGATCCTGTACATCTGCTTTGCACTCTTTTCCTTATTCACACTGCTTCTCAGGCTAATAAGCCAGCTCAGGAAGAAAAGCTTTGAGGAATAAGAAAAAGAACAAAGGTTGCAACTCACATGGGGAATGAGGAATGACTCATAGTACAACCTCTTTTTAAACTAATGGAAAGAAACTGCTAGAAGGTACATACTGTGACTAGTGATGAAAGTTTTCAATTACAAGTATTACATTTTTATGTGTTCATTTGATCAAGAGATAAAACATGCTTCTATTTTAAACACCAAGGTGCTCAAGTCCAGAAAGCTCAGGTGTTCTGAAATGAATTTGTTCTGAGGTTGGTCATGGCTGGCATGCAATAGCCACCTATTCCTTATTTCTTTCTGGACAATCTCTTGTATAGTTGGTATACCACAGATTAAAGTGACCCTAACTCCTTCAAACATTTAGGGGCAGATTTACTATTGGTCGAATTTAAAAAAAATTCGAAATTCAACCAGGGAATAGTGGGGTAATAGTGGGGAATTAAAAAAATTAGAATTTCAAATTTTTTGAAATTTTTTAGCGCAACGAACGATCGAATAGGCAAAATTCGATCGATCGAATATTCAAATTGAATTCGAATAGAATATTCGAACGATTTTTAAGCGATCAATCAAATTTTTCTCATTCGATCTTAGGGAATGATCCCCATTTCGGTAGGTTTAATCTGGCGAAGTAGGTGATCAAATTTAAATTTAAAGGGAGGTATTCGACCATCGAATTTTCGACTATTCGAATAAAATTAAATTTGAATATTCGAATCATTCAAATTTGAATATTCGATGGTCGAATTTGCCTAATTTGCATATTTGAAATTTGAATCTTTTTGAAAATTCGATCGAATATTCGAATCCCTCATGTGAATTTATGGGAATTTAGTAAATCTGCCCCTTAGGGGCAGATTTATGAAATCTGTGTGAAGGATTCTAATAGTCTTTTTTTCGATTCTGCGACTATTCGAATATGCAAATTAACTATTTTCAACCATCGAGTATGAAATATTTGCCCTTTATATTCGACCTTTATTCGACTACCTACTTCGCCAGATTGAACCTACCGAATTGCATTAGAAGCCTATGGGGCTTTTTTTTTTTGTATTGAATAGTATTCGTACGATCGAACGCTGTGAATATTCGATTCGTACAAATTTTGTGTAAAATCGTTCGATTTTGGGGAATATTCGAAAAGCTCTCAAAACCGGCGAATATTTTATTCGATTTTAGCCAATTATTCGATGCTCGAATTTGAGGGCTAAAAGCCCTCGACAATTCGAGCCTTAGTAAATCTGCCCCTTTATCGTTCATACGATTCTTTTCAAGTTAAAAGGGAACTATCACGACTTTCTGAATAAATTCTGTACCCTTTCTGAAAAAGTTACTATTCTGTCTGTAATCAGTTACATTTTAACAGTTAGTTGGCCAGATCTAAGCAGAGCAACATCACAGGACATTCCTTTTGCAAAAATGCTTGAATAGCGCTCTAAGCTATTTTAAATTCAATTGTTCTAAGGGTTTACAGTTTTTTTTTTAATTGTTCACAATATCAAACAAATGTAAGTAGTGAATTGTCAGTATCCCATTTTGTATTATTTTTTTTTAAAAAAGAGGATTCATAGAGGATTCTTAAACAAGACCCCATAGCCAAGATGTTATGTATAAAGGAGGTGGTACAAACAAATTAAATTTTGTTGCATTTCTGAAAGATTACAGGATCCTTTATTCACTTTCTCTGAATAAGCATGCTTACAATAAAATACTAGAGTGACCTCTGGAAGGCTGGAAGAAGGCATAGCTATTGCAGTTAGCCTCTGGTATGCTGCATTTAGAAACTGGGATAGCACAAAAGTATCTCAGGGGGACCATTTTAGGTATGAAGTAATTTTAAAGTCAATTTGCAGTGAGAAACCATGCAGATCAAATTGGAACTGCCTGCAAATTCCACTGAATATGCTTTTACAGATGCAAATGTATTTAATTCCTACAATATTGCAATCCATTATGCAAGTATATTCACATTACCTTTTAATGTAATTGAAGCATAAAGTGCTTTTCTCAGCAAAATGACATTTTCTGAATACCTCTCATTAATGATCATTGAAAAAAATCAGTTTCTTATGTTTTATAAATGTAATAGTGATTTAGCGTGTATAAGTTTGTCAGTGTGTGAATCTGTCACATACTGACTTTATAGGAACAAGGCAACCTATTCAGAACATGCTCAAAGTATAAAATAAGAACATGTTAATTCAGGTTATTAAACTTGCATCCTTCCAAATTTTAATGAATTAGCCAGCAGCTGACATTAGTATTTTAACAGGGTTTTTCACATGATTTTATCAAGTTTTTCTGTGATCCGATCAATTTCATTAATGAAAAAGGTTAAATCAAGCATGTCAGTTTGGTTGTGTTTTTTTTTTTTTCAAAAAAATTA
The DNA here is from genome assembly GCA_024363595.1 of Xenopus borealis. Classification (NCBI taxonomy): domain Eukaryota; kingdom Metazoa; phylum Chordata; class Amphibia; order Anura; family Pipidae; genus Xenopus; species Xenopus borealis. The sequence goes on along the minus strand of CM044435.1, from coordinate 90,809,744 downwards.
TTAGATAATGTTTGGATTTTAGTAAATAACCCCCATTGAATTTACTGTAAAAACATACATTTGTACTCCACAAAAGCTGCCAAAGTAGTCTTTTAATTGGACAACTGTACTTAGCAAACCACATACCGACTTCAAAGAAAATTCTAGAATTTTACCAAGCAGTGATTTAAATATGGTTATCCTCATAAGATAAATATATCTTAGGTGGGATCAAGTTCATGCTACTGTAATATTATTACAGAAAAAAATGAAATAATTAAAACAAATTTGGATTAATTTATTATAATGGAGTCTATGGAGAAGGCCTGTCACGGTCGGCACCCAAATACCAGAACAAGTGCCAAGCACCCTGGTCTAGGCTCGTGCTTCACCAGTAGTGTGACTGCTTTTGGCTTCGGGAGGAGCCCTCAGCTACTCAGATGCCACCTGGACTTAAACGAGAGGTGCAAAGCAGGAGTTCTGGCCAGCAGTGGGGCACGACTGTAGATAAAGTCTTTTAAGGCCGATGGTCACGGTACAGATAGGAGTAGGCAAATTCGTGGTAAACAGGCTGGGTCGAGGCAGGCGGATAGCGAAGAGACGTCAGACAGGCAATGGGTCAAACCGGGTAAACAATCAGATAAGGATGAGACAGATTTGGTGGTCATAGGATGGCACAGGTCAGGATACAGATAACAGATTAGTCAAAGCCAGGCAGGGTCAAAACAGGTATCAGGAACAAACAGAAGCTCAATAAGCACAGGTACAGGCACCAGGAATAAACCTATCACGGGCAAGGAAAATCTCAAAAAGTCCCCTTTAAATATTTTCAAATTTGGCGCCATTGCGCGCTGACGTCATGCATCAGCACGCCTGCGCCTTTAAGAGCCGCCGAGACGCGCGGCGCCCGCCTATAGTTTGCCGGCAATGCGAGGAGGCAGGAACCGTGACGGGCGTCCCCGCCGAGGGGGCGGCAGGCGTCCCTGCCGTCCCCCCACTAGACCACCAGGTGATTTCATTACAAGGCCTTTCCGTAATTCAGAACTTTGTGCATAGAGGGTTTCCTGATAATGGATCCCTTACCTGTACTACACAAAAACATAACCTGCAAAATGAATCTTTATAAATGCAATTTATTTAATAGAGAGAGAAAGAGAGATATTATTTTTTATTCAAACTGCTTTTCATAATTTTCCAACTGTACTGTTCAAGATGAAGCATATTTCTAATTCAATACATTTGTAAACATATGCTCACTCATTAGTAAAATATGTCTAAAAATCAAGTATTGAGTTGTACTGACATCAGGAGTCATTTATGACCACAAGAGCAGTTGTGGGGCTGCTAAATTGGCCACAGTCAGTTGTGCAAAGAAATACAATTCATTCTGGAACTTGGGCTGTTATGCACTCCTTCTACTTACATATAATTAATCTCAGCACCAAAGATCCTTCCTGACACCTGATTAATTTTGTAGTTGGGGAACCCTGAGCAACTGCCTGGTTAGTATGAACTTAATCTTTTTTTAACATAACGTAAAGCATAATATCATTTCCTAGGAATGACATTGAGGAACAAGATGTTAGCCTTCTGTTAAATGATAAAATGAGCAGTCCCTACACAAGAGGTAGATGAACTCTCTACTTCAGAAGCAATATGCAAAGAGAGATTGGATTCTAGATAAGGCAACAGGACATAGTTATTCAAAGAACAATGCCACGGCATGCAATATTAATATTTATGTTTATGATAAAAATTATAACACAACTGCTGTAATCAAATTCCTTCTCTCTCTATTTGAAAATTTTGAATAATTTATTTAACCAGCTGCACATTTGTGGGATTTCTGTTCTCTTGACAAAGTGCCATATAGAAAGGACAGAGGAAATAATGGAAGCACCAAACTATATTTAAAAGGCATTGAGCTTCTTTCTTATAGTACAACTATAATGGTGTTGTATTCATCATTGGGGCAAATTCACTAAAGTGCGGAAAGTCGCTAGAGATGCCTTCGACTCAATTCGCCGCACTTCAATGAATGAATTTTCGCAATTCGTAATTCACTAAAATGCTAATTTGCACTCAGGGAGGCAAAAAGTAGCAAGGTGCGCTATCGTTACTTCGACAGGCAATTACCCTAGCAATGCCTAATTGGCATACGGCACGAAGTTAAAAGTATAATGAAGCATATGTTACAGCCACTACATTACACTACACAAGCCCAGGAAACCTTTAATAAATTAAATAAAGTTGTCCTATTGCCCTAAACATGTGCCCCCTGTATAGTTGAGTTGCCATATGTTAGGAAATGTAGGGGGGAAGGAGGGTAACCCCCAAAAAATTATGCTATTTTTCAGACTATCACCCAAAAAAAAGTAAAAGACGCCAGCCAACGTTTTTTTTTAGGGCTTAGAATTTTTTTTTTTTTTTTTCAAACTTCTATCTATTGTATTGAACTTCTCCAGGTCTGACCTGGCAAAGTAAAGTCTAGCGCAAGAGGTAACGTTCAGTAAAATTGGCATCTTAGTGAATTAGCATAGTTACGTCCCGTCGTCAGTGCGCAACTTCGCCTGGCGCAAGGGTGAGAAGTTGCGCTTGTCTACTTCACTAGCGAATTTTCACCAGGGACACTGTTAGCAAATTGGCTAAGTTGCAAAATTATGTCACGCTGGAGAATTAGCGCTAGCATTAGGCGCTTTGCACTTTAGTGAATTTGCCCCTGTAGTGAGATATTACCCCATTGTACAAGAATTAAAGCTTTTGGTGACTGGGAAAAAACATAGAATGCATTTGATTCAAATCTGGTATGTATGAATGGTGCATGGAGTTCCTGTATGTTACTGTCCTTTGGAATACTATATCCACAAAATAAATTATTTCCATAAAAAGTGTAAATGTTCAAAATATATGTTTGTTTTCAAATGCATATAGGGTGAAACAAATTTTAGATTGCTCAACAAATCAACATACAGTGTACAATTTAGAAAGTAACTTCAATATCCTATTGAAGATAAAAATATTACATTTTAGTTATTTGAGTGATCGCAAATTTTAATTTATCTTCTGTACTTTTCAGTATGAGTTTTAACTGTCGTTTGTGTCTTACTAATTTATTTCTTTTGTCATAAACACTTTATTAAGGAAAGGTGGATTCACCAAGGCACACTGATAGTTAGGCACCCCCAGTAAATCCAAGTGCTACATTTTCCCCAGGTTGCTGCTTCTTTTAGGAAAATGCACTGGGCCAAATAGATTCGACTCTCTGAGTGGGCAATAAATGTACTTACACATGGAGTTAAACTCTCATTTATCTTTTTCTATTTCTTTTAAACAGATTTTCTCTTTACACCTCCAAAGAGGTCAAAAAGGGCATCAGCATTATCATTAAATGTGAACATTAGTAATAAAACTGACTTATGAAAAGTGCACATTTATTCTGTGCGGAACCTCACTGAGTTTTTTTAAGATCTTAAGATATACTGTACATATATATATATATATATATATATATATATATTCTGTGATTTCCGTCACAGACCTTAAAGGAACTGTCCAGTGTAAGAATTAAACAGGGTAAATAAATAGGCTGCACAAAAAAATAAATGTTAAATGGACTCTATGGGAGATGGCCTTCCCCTAATTATGGATCATAGGTTTCTGGATAACAGATCCTATACCTGTAATGTAAGAAAACAAAAACAGTGTTCATGGCCTACATAAACTGGCCAATTTCTATGCTTCAAATTCTTATATTTGTAATAAGATAGATTTAGCTACTGTATTACATAGCTTAAAACGCAATTTTTTCCACAGCTTGTCAAGTTTTCAAAGGTCAGCTGGTGGCACAAAAACAAGCTGCTTCAATCATAGTAAAATAATGTTGGTAAGTGACATAAATCAAAACAGTTGTCTGATACTGGGAATTTATCTCCTTGCTATTTAAAAAAAAAAAAAAAGAATAAATACAAATGAAAATAACTTTCATAAAAGAACTGAAATCAGTGTTTTATTACCAGGATACAACATCAACGTATGCAAGGATGTTCCGACTTATTTTCCCTCTGTTACAGTTAATTAGAAAATGCAAGTTATAAATGAGTATTCATTTGTATATTTGAACTTGTCATGCTGCTATCCATAGTTAACCAATTCATTGCATAGCAATGCACTGTGCCTCTCACAAGGGAGGACCTAAAACCATCTAAGAGTTTATTAGGAAAATTATGGTCCCAGACCTTGGTCTTGTTCCTTCTTCCGCCTAATCATTACCAGAGGGAGATTAGTCAGCTATAGCTTAGAAGAGGGTGTAAGTAAAAAACAAATAATAGGTAGTTAATACAAACTGCTTAACCAAGCTTATTGGTGATTCTATAGAACCACTAACACTTACACCGGAATTTTTAGGTTGACCTCTAAAAATGGGTCCCGAAGATTAGGAGCGAAAAGTGCAAAGTGCAGAAACTGAATAGGGGAACTGCTTATTGCCCTAAGCTTTAGAAATTTGCCCAATATTATATATTTTTACCTGAGATTTTTAAAATTGCCTTCCATTGTTTTGTTAAGAGGCTGGCTACAGATCAAGCAGCACAGACAGCAAGATAAGCGATCATTGATTTTCGCATTATAAACAGCTTACAACTATAACCACATTTAAAGCGTTTGAACTCATTTAATACCATCAACAGTTCAAGTTCAGCTTGATTAACTTGCTTTATCCATTGTACACACTCAACAGACTCAGTTCTACAGAATCAGCATTAGAGTGCAAATAGGGAGAAACTGCTTAAAGGACCAGTAACATCACAAACTAAAACTGTTTTAAAGGAATAAAAATATAATGCAGTGTTGCCAATGCCCTGCACTAGTAAAACTGATGTGACTGCTTCAGAAATACTACTATTGTTTAAATAAATACAGTAAGCTGCTGTGTAGCCATGGGGCAGCTATTCAAAGGAGAAAAAGCTCAAGTTACACAGCAGATAACAGATAAGCTCTGTAGAACATAATGTTATCTGTTATCCATTATTTATCCTGTGCCATATAGCCATTTGTCAATTTTCGCCATTGCTACTCAGCAGCTTGTTTATATGAACTATAGCAGTTTTTCATTTTTTAGTGTTATTGTTCCTTTAACAGGCTGAATTAAAAATCAGACAGAAAGGAAAGATTTCAAATGCTAAAAATGCTTGAAGAAGAAGACACAAAATTCTTTAGTCCTTACTTTTTTATTTTGTTTTCATAAGGAAAAACCTCTTCCAAAAAGGTTGTTCCTAAAATGTTAGCTAAAATATATTTTTCTTATTAAATAAACCTGTTGCAATAAGGGTATCAGTGTATGAATTTACATTTAAAGGGATACTGTTATGGGAAAACATGTTTTTTTCTAAATGCATTGAAATCCATTTCTCAAAAGAGCAAACAGATTTTTTTATATTCAGTTTTGAAATCTGACATTTTGTCAATTTCCCAGTTGCACCTGGTCATGTGACTTGTGCCAGCAATAACAATCCCTGCAATAATAAATACCTTGCCATTTGATCAAACTATGTTAAAAATTCGATTTGAACGATTTGAATATAGTCTATAAATTTTGATTTGTCTTTTTTCTTTGAATTTCGAAGTTATGGGAGTTAAAAATACTCCCATTACTTCGAAATTCGACCCTTGATAAATTTGCTCCCTAGTCCTGACCACCAATCTTACATATCATTTCACTTAAAAACCCATTTCTCACATCTTGAGGAGCTAGTTGATGATACAATATTCTTTTTAATTTGGAATGCTGGAAAACCTTTTTTTTTTTTAACAACAACAGTTCAATATTTTCTTACATATCTTAATAAGCATGCATAAGAAAAGAATACAGCAAAAAGTGTAGGCACTTGAAAAGAGCTGTACTACAATAAAATATCTTTTGTAGATGTAATAGATAGAATTTGCTTTGATTGGTCTTCCTAAGTGATCTGTTAGCTATGGATGCTTTTATCTTTCAATGATTGGCTGATTACAACTAAGCTACATGACTGGTGAAATTCTTTAACTGCCCAGGTTGCCATCAAAAGTGTCTGAATGTCTAATTTCAGATACATCTTTTAAAAATGTACCTGAATTTTTATCAAAGGTCAAACTGGAATTTCCAGGTAAACACAGTTCTTCCCCAATAGTTTACATTCTTGTTACACTAAAGATGGCCAAACACAGGGAGATCTGCTATTTTGGCGATGTCCCCAAACAAGCTGATCTCTCCCCGATATGCCCACATTGAGATCGGCGATATCGGGCTGATTGTGGGCCCAAACAGGAGGTTGGATCGCAGTACCGCATCAATGGACAGGATTTTTTAACCTGCTGACTTTTTGGCCAGATATTAATTGGGGAAGCCCGTCGGAGGTCTCCACACATGGGCCAATAAGCTGTTGACTCGGTCTGTCGGCAGCTTTCATTGGCCCATGTATGGCGGCCTTTAGTTAAAAGACTGCATGCATTTTCGAAAACCTCTATGACTTTTCATCATAAGAGTTACATTTTTAGCAAACTACCATATTTATCAAAGTGTTTTAATGTTTTATCATACTTTCAGCCACAAAGGATTTTATTTAAACAGCCAAAAATCTACTTTTTTGGTAAACATAGGACAATCATATTTTGGTTATACTACAGTTAAAATTGTTTCATCTGCACCGAAACAAAAGAAAAAATAATACAGGTATGGTATCCCTTATCCAAAAAGCTCCAAATTGTGGGAAGGCCATATTAAGTAAATGTAGGGACTTTTAGGTTTTACAAGCACCTATAGAATTAAATCCCTACCTGCCTTAGTTGCCAAGCTGAAGCCTGTATTGCAATTTAAGTATTTGCATGCTTGTAGTTACTGGTCAAAGGGTGTGGTGACCATTTCCTGCCTTACATTGTATAGTGATGGGAAGGGAGTGGCAGCTTCCTCTTAGGCCTCTGGATGGTGATCCAGCAGGGTGTGCCCAGGGGAGCCTGGATGCAGCAAGACCAAGAAAGCATGTGTCCAAGTTGGGGACCAGGCAACCATGTGAATGTGGCAGGTGAGCTCCCAGTACTAGTACACTCTAGGAGTGTAAGTCAGTCAAGGTGAGCTAAAAACAGCAGTTCTGAGCTCCAACGCCGGAGTGACAGTTTGGTGGTATCTCTCCCACCTCATATTGCCTGTAGTATAGGGATCCCAGTGGAGAGGGAATCAGGATAGAGGATTTCCCTGAGGTAGATCCAGAGACCACTACTGGAATATGTCGCTGAGGTTTGCCTGTATAGTCTACATCTACCCTGGAAGTTCTGTGTGAGCGGGGCTGTGACTATATGCCTGCCAAATCTGTCCTAAGGGAGAGTCAGCATCTGATAAAATGCTTGTAATGTGACTGCACACTTTTCCTCTGATGTGTGTAAACCTGGGGACATTGTCTTCAGATTAATAAACAGTTTCTTGTTTGCATCATAAGAACCTCCTGGCGCCCAATCATTTTTTGTATGCACAGTAGTCTGAGGGTGGAAGTTGCACTACATCTTAAAGGGAACACTTCCACATGGCGAAGGCCCTGACCCTGTTGTGTAAGTCACATGAACCAAATGCTCTATCAAGTGCTACATAAATAATTCTAATTTTTAAAAATGATTTAAATAAAACAGTAGTTTCTACTTGATGGTAAATAAGCTGGATATTGGCAGCAAAACAATCCTATTGTGTTTAATGTTTAAATAATTTTTAGCGGGAAAAAAGGTATGAAGATCCAAATTACAGAAAGATCAGTTATCTGGAAAACCCCAGGTCCCAAGCATTCCAAATAATAGATCCTATACCCATACTCACCTGTTGATAAAAATTTCAGTCCATATGAAACAAGACTAAAATACAGTAAAACCACATGAAGAAAATATGTATATGTGTGTAAGGGTGAAGACCAATGCAAGAAAATGACATGACAATACAGCAGTACTCTACAAATTTGTTTTATTTTAATGGTCCAGCTGAATGGCGAGGAATCCATATTCAGTAGATGCACATAATATCATAGATCATTTAGACTGTCACTATTAAGTCACCCTTTTTTGTTCTGTGTTAGTCAGTTGGGCATATTTACAATAAAGCCAATGCCTCCACTTATTCATGTGCCAACTATATATTATAACATAATAGTAAACAGAATTAGATGCAGCACAGGTAAAGATATTTATGAAATCCTGTTAAGAAAGCACAAAGGATTAGCAAGAAACTTGAAGCCAATTGTACATTATTGTTTAAATTTAGTCTAAAACTGTAAAAATAGATTTTTAATTTAAGAGGGAATGCTATTTTGATGGCACTTCTTAAAGGATTCCGGTATCATCATAAGCTATCATTATTTTAAATGACATGACTGATGATCCAAACAGTTTCCACCATGCATGAAATAATTTGATACGGGAAAAGAACGTGTTTATATAAGTTACAGTAAATGAGAGTGACTGTAAGAAGCACCTTGGTATAGCAGATGCACCTAATATTGAGTTTCTTGACTGACTTCAAAAGCTAAATTGGTAAATTCTAATAAGTAGAAAGGGTGAGAGAAAAGCATTTGCCTTTTATCTAAGATCAGAGAGAGCGACTGAGCATTTTCAGATAAAAGATTACATGCATTTTCATAATTTCTCCATTAGCTTACAGGACCAAAAAAGTATGACAAGAGACTAACATTTTTTTACTGAAATAAAAATGTCAATGGAAAATGTCAAGCATTCTATTTGCAAATTATATTTGCTGCAACCCACTGCTTATTAAATGTATCTGCTTTCAGTTTCACTCATATAATTAGGTCTGTACAAAAAATATAGCTAAACTGGAAATAGGTTGATCTCATAAGCCTGTTACAGTGAATTGAGGCATCCCAGGGGCAACTCTTATGCCTCCCACCACTTTCTCCTCCTGTATGCAGAACCACTGAATATACTGTAGGGAGTAGCGATGGGCGAATATAGGCAGATCCACTTTGCCGAAAAATAGTTGACGTGCATCACGTCGTTTTCATTGCGTCACGTCGTTCTCGTTGTGTCGCGTCATTTTTGGTGCATTGAAGTGTATTGTACTTGGTTTTAAGCAGTTGTGTTATTTTGCTAAATTAAACACAAGTCGCCCAAAGCACATTGTAGAAGGAGGCAAGTGAGCAGCTTAGAGACGTTTTAGTTAGTTTAAGTTAGTTTAGTAGTTACATCCAGTAGTATGTTAGGTTCAAAAAAAGAAATAAATTCCCATTTACGTTAATGCATTTGGAGTGAGAAAAATTGTTGTAGGTGCACAAAAAATTGTAAAAAAAACCAACAAATTGACGCCCTTTGAATTTTCCGGCAGATTCGGTCATCACTATTTGTAAGGAGATCTCCTGCAAGAATGCCACATCCTGATTTGTTGTGCATATTCTTTGTGTCTACTACAAAGTTTGCCATCATAGACCCAAATGAAATGTTTGTTGTGTATGACTACTCAAAAACCAGATTTTATTGGTATAGTCTGAAATATAGCGCTTAAGTGTTTCATCAAACAAAGAGCTAAATTAATTTTCTTCCAAAAGAAGAAGTCTAGTGCCAGTGTGGGAATTACTTGCTATCCCCAGATACCATTGTGTGATAATATGAGAGGGGTGTAACCAGTAGTAGGAACCAGTCACACCAAACCAAGTCAAATCCACTACCTGGGAAGTCTGCAGCATGTATTTATAGTTTGTAGTAATTAGCAATGCAGCAGGAATGTGCAAGTGTTTAAGCACTGCTAAAAGAAAATAGGTCAGCATCTGCCTTTTCACACACCTCCAACTTCTTTCAAACAATGAAAAAATCTATTTCAAAGCAACATTAATCTACCATTTCTTTTGTTCACAGAAAATATTATTCTATTGTACACTTTTCACTAGATTTACACTTATATCCCATCACATTGGTAAGAAAACGGAATGAATACATATTAACTAGATTTTTACATATATCAGTATTATTGATATACAGTTTGGTGATTATCTGAGCAACACCTCGAATTCGACCATCGAATTTCGGTCGAATTTTAACCCTTCGAATATCGAATTCGAAGGGTTTTAACAAAATTTGAACAATATAATAGGGAAAATTCGATTGAACGATAACATTTTTTTCGATCTGAAAATGCTGGAATAACCCTATGGGAGCTTCCCATAGGATTATACAGCATTTCAATAGGTTTAATCTGGCGAACTAGAGATTCAAATCTTTTTTTAAAGGGCAAGTACTTTGACCATCAAAATGATCAAATAGATTTATATTGGATCTACTTGAATCATTCGATTCGATCGAATTTTTGAAATTCGATCGTCGAAGTGGCCACAAAAATTATTCGAAAATTCAAAATTGGATCAAATTTCGAATCAGTCACACAAATTTAGTAAATCCGCCCTGTGGCGGATCCATCTCTTTCTATGATCACACTACCTTTGGGCAGATGGGGAAACTTCACTCCCACAGAGTATGAGTTGCATTTTTTGAGTTATTTAGATTTTTATCCAGCAGCTAAGCAGTTTGCAATTTCAGTTGCTATAGTCAAAATAACCCTAGCAACCATGCATTGATATGAACAAGAGACTGGGAAATCAGTAGCATATGCCCTGGATCGAAAGATGGGTAACAAAAGTAACAATAACAATACATTTGTAGCCTTACAGAGCGTTTGTTTTGTAGATGGGGTCAGTGACCCCATTTGAAAGTTGGAAAGTGTCAGAAGAAGAAGGCAAATACTTCAAAAACAATTAAAAAGAAAAATGAAGCACAATTGAAATATTGCCTAGAATCAGCCATTCTATAACATACTAAAATGTAACTTAAAGGTGAACTCCCCTTTAAAGACCTTGCATTCCCTGAACAATAGGGGACATTGGAAGAATATATAACTGGAAGCATCTATATGCCTAACATACTGTATACACCATAATAAAAACATTATTGTCAAATACAAGGATAATTCAGAGGCACATTATGCTGTCAACTTCACTTTACTATTGCAAGAAATACTCCCTAAATGTTGCTAGCTATATTTACTGCATAGACATTTATATTCAGATCACTGTCTGGCATATTAACAACAAGACTGAAAGACAGGTTCTGTCAAATTTTTTTTATTGCAATACCAATAAAACTGAGAAGTTCTGTTTGTTTACTCATGCAGTATCTATTTAATTTATAAAGTTATGAAGCACTTTTTATTGCTTACCACCCCCACACAGATATATTAAAAAGCATATTTATCTCTGAGAAGTGAAAAACATATACAAATATGACAGGCAGAGTTTGTCCTTAGTTAACATGATAAAACATCAAAAATATGAGATGAGGGGTTTTCTGGCCAGTTTGATGCCCCAATATGAATAGGATTACCAAACTACTTATCACAACATTTACTCTGTGAATGCAAGATTTCACGACTGAACTTTCCACTTCTTCAAACACAATACAGTGTTATAAACTTTATAAACTATAGTTATAAACTTTGTGCTTGGCAGTTTGGTTTGCACAGTGAATATCTATCTATCTATCTATCTATCTATCTATATATATATATATATAGCTGAATAAGAGCACAACCAGATTTGTAAATTTGCTTTTCACACTTGGAATGTCTATAATAACTTTTTAAATATCGCAAAAATCGTAAATTGGGAATATTTAACAGCACATCTGAATGTGAATTAAGCCACAACTTTGGTGGCGCACAAAACATTCCAAAACAGTTTTGCAAATTGCTAATTTAAGTTACTATCAACGATATTTTCACGCACAACCTCGTACTGTGCCTGTATACTCACACAAAGAGCCATCTCAAAAATGTATTCATAATGCAAATTCGTAAAAACTGTAAAGATGGGCACAGCAGTGCAATATTTTTGCGTTCAGGAAAAAAGCATGGGCAAAACAACTATTTGCAAATAAATATGCGATGCGCAGACTTTATAAATGATCCCACTGTTGCAGAAGCTCGTAATAGTGCACATTCTGTAACAATATATATCTACTACAAACTACCAAACGGCAACAAGTAATTCAATGGAGAGGCAACACATTTAATAACATTAAAAGAGATACATAGTATTAAAATACCTTTTTTTTTATCATCCTATGGCAGAATTATTGGAAATATTGGATTATAAAGTAATGTCCAATTTTTGGATTTACATGCCATTCCCCATATCGTATTTATATAACTTGGGATCTCAACTTAATTTTTAATCTGTTTACTCCTTTGAATGTTTTTGCTATTCTTGATGGTTCAAATAGGTTATTTAAAATATTTAGAATGTGTTACTTCCTGTACATTACATTCAGTGATAATTGCCAGTCTGAGTAGACAAGCGACAGCATAATAAATCATGTTTTTATGTATAGATTTGTACTGGATATGTATGCATGACAAAAATGCCTAATGAAGCTATTCCAGAGAGTCAGCATGTCATAGAGGTTCTATAATTTGACTTGACCGTTCTGCTTCAATTGGAATCAAATTCACAGCCACAGCAGTATAATTTAATGAGTCAGAGGAAAGGTCTGTTCTTTTAACATCCTTCCCTGCAGACAGCAAAGCAAGTTGGGAAAAGAACTCATTTCACTTGGCTAACTCATTAAGCACAGTGTATTTCCTAGACCTTTTTTCATTATTTTTGGACAAAAATGCTATTTTGCATTCTTTAATCTTTTTTTCAGATACATAAAAAATACTTGTAAATTAAATTTTAATTGAACGGTTTATAGGTCAACATGTATTGACTAGTTTAGGGCAAAATTATACAGCTTGTAAGACCCAAAGTGACAGCTCAATTGTTGCATGAATATATTGAGTAAAAATGCCACACTGCAGTTAAATGAATTGATCCTTGATTATTAAATCATTCATGAGGACACAAAAGGACAACATAAAGAAGCAGCTTTGGGAAACTTTAATGAGGAAATACATTTCTAAATAAGATCTGCCCTTGGTGTCTAATAAATAGACCTGATGTTCATTTTTTCCCATAAGGTTAGGCTGACATCTTGTCATTGGTGCCTGTTTTAAGTAGCAGTGGCATGGTGCTAGAAGAATGGGGCATGTAATGTTAGTAGACATGGTCCAGTGAAAGGTAACTGTAGTTAAGTCAGAAAACCAAGGACAGGTTTTATAGGCTATAGTGCTAAATTGATAACATAAACCTTGCTTTAATCTTTCCTTTTGTCTGCATAATGTCTGTCAGCATGAGCAAGGTGTCACGATCGGCACTCTAATCCAGAACCAGCACAAAGCACCCTATTCTAGGCTCTTACTTCTGCCTATAACAGCCGCCTTTCACCTTGGGAGTAGCCCTCAGCTAATCGGATGCTGCCAGGTCTCAAAAAGAGAGGTGCAAAGCAAAAGGTTCTGGACAAGCAGAGGGGCACGAACGTAAAAGCAAAGTCTTTGGGCAGAAGGTTGTGGTACAAGGCTTCAGGCAAAAGAGTAGTCAGAACAGGCTGGGTCGGGGCAGGCAGAGAGTAAACGTAGTCAGGCAGGCAAGGGTCAAACCATGAGATCAATTAAAAGGGTTGCAGATATAGGAGAGTCAATTACCAGGCAGGGTCAGGATTCCAGAAATCAGTATAGTATAGATACAGGCAGGTGTCACAATGTATAAAAAGAATCAGAAGCTTATTAGCACAGGAAGATACCAGGAACTCTTACAAGAGGAAACCTGTAACGGGCAATGAAAAACTGTAAACAGTCCCTTTAAATAGTTTTAAATTTCGTGCCATTGCACAACAGCGTGGTGACGTATGCACCTCTAAAAACCGGAATTGCATGCCACACACTCACTAGGAAGCAAGAGAAGAAGCAAGATGGCGTTGCACCGCCCCGCCACTAAGACCCCACACATGTTGTAATAATTCCTATGGGATTTTTAGAACCGTATTTATAAAATGGTGAGTTTTTATTTATTAATCTCTAAACTCACATTTTTATAAATATGCCCCAATTTATTTGCATTATCAGCCATTTCAAGTGGTGCAGGTATTGGAACAGCCATGAGCAGTACATGGGAATATAATTACATGAAATACAGGATAAAACATGAGGACAGCCTTTTCAGGTTCCTAGAAGAGCAAGCTGCACAAATCGCAAAATCTGTATTTGCCTAATTCTGTGTAATCTGCACCATAATGTTCATGGGCTAACCACCTTTTTGGAAGTGCTTTTTGCTGCCATTTCTAGTTAGCTGACAGCAAACTGCAAGTAAATACCACTCTGTGACTTTAATTATAATTCCACTGATCCGTGGGTGCAAGCGTGGTGCTGACTGACACATATTTGGATGGTGATTACCTGACTTGTTGCATTGACCAGTGATATGTGATAACAATTAGTCCTCTTAGAAAAACTTAATGGCACTTAGCTATTGCTATGGGTTACTAGACCAAGTCAAATTTAGTACATTTTATTACATATGTGGCATAATATTTTAGAATCCAAAAAGTACTAACAATCACTGTTTCTGCAGATGTAATAACAGTAAAGAAGACATTCCAGCATTCCATTCCAGTATTCCAGCAATCTCTTTCCTCTTAAATTTCACTCTGCCATGTTTGCCACAAATATGCATTTTTTTTCAGCAGTATCAAACCACAAAACTTCTGAAACTTTTTAAAAACTTTGTGAATAATTTTTGTCTTTATAATATTATTAAAAAAACTTCAATAACTTCATTATTCCTTGTTTGGTAGTGCACATAATATAGAAAAGATCCCTAGATAAGGGAAGAAATTGCTGTGTTTATTTTGTGACACAAGCTATCTTCTGATTTTCTCATTTTCTTAGATACTTACTTAAGGTTCTTCTCTTGTCAAAGAACATCTAAAGACGAAATGAGAAGAAACTGTTACAATCACAGCATGAAAAGAACCACATTTTAGAACAAATGTACTGTTTTTTTAATTCACTGAGAATATGTAAGGAAAGTTTAGGAAATTATTGTCAGATATTTGCCATAACCATCTTATAATTTTTCAGTTTTTGCATCTGAGTGTTTAATAAATTTGATATGTGAAAAAAACTGGTATCAAACTTGATCAATAGTTTTTTATTCACAATTGGTAGCATATTTCCAAAACAAAAAATGCAATTGTATAAATTGGCTAAAAAAATCTTCATCACTAAATCTAAAAATCATTACACTATTTATTTAAAAAAACTCAAAAAACAAGATAACTTGAATGACGAAAATACTCTTCCCATTAAATTATTTGCCAGGTTTTAGCTGCCAGATATCTTCATTTGACTTTTTCTATTTGCTCAGAAAAAAACACCTTTTTAGAAAATGTCCTGTGGAGGCCTATTTGTTAAAGGTCGAATTTTGATGGTTTCTACATGTACCAGGCAATGATTTAAAAAGCAATTTGTATTTGTCATTTCAGAGCACAATAGACCTACCACTAATACAGTATATAAAGTTTAATTGATATTTGTACAATTCATTTAAAATAAGAAATGCCATTTAGAAGTGAATCTCTGTTCTTTCTCAAACAGACATTATGCATGAACAACTTATCATTCACTTTGAGAATGAGGCATGTAAAGAATTGTGTTTTTTGCAGAGATACTTTCTGATCATATGGTGCAGTGTGCTTCTGCCAAAGTATGGCTGATGCATGATATTCCTGCCCATTTTTAGTTGGTTCATATAAGTAACACCAATTTCTTTTCTCTTCAACATTGGCTATACAGGTAATATCTAATGACCAGATGATTAAAAAAATAAGCAAATCATACAGAAGCCATCACACATATGAAACAGCACATAGTTCCCCAAAGCCTTTTTTAAAATATTATTTCGCACTTTCGGCCAGATTTAATTAGAGTAGAAAATGTATTTAATAGTTTATCACGTGACAACACCATTGAAGTAGTATAACTGAATTTATTCTGGGCCTTTATCTGTAATGGGAACTTAATTGGCTACAAACAATGAAAATTGTGATTAAGGAATACATGTGAAGTACTCTGATTAGAATCTACAATAGGTGCTTTACAAAAACCATAGGCCAACAATGTTTTTCACTCCAGAACATTTAAGATATAGCTCCCCATTATGATTAAGTGAACCTTTTCACCAGGCTGTTTTAGTGGTAAGATTTGCAGTTTCACCAGCAGCAATATTTTTGCTCATCTGTAGTAGAATATCTCCATGTGGGAAAAACTGGGGTATTTTAGCATAGGAGAGTGATAGTCTGAAAAAGATCGATAATTTTTTTGGGGGGTTACCCTTCTTCCCCCCTACATTTCCTAACATATGGCAACTCAACTATACAGGGGGCACATGTAGGGCAATAGGACAACTTTATATAATTTATTAAAGGTTTCCTGGGCTTGTGTAGTGGAATGTAGCGGCTGTAACATATACTTCTATTATAAGTTAAAGTTTCTGCCGTATGCAAATTAGGCTTCGCTAGCGTAACAGCGCTCTGCCTAGCGAAGTAACACTAGCGCAACTACTCTACATTTCACCGACCTGAGTGTAAATTCGAACTTTAGTGGATTTGCGTAGCGCTGGCGAAAATTCGCCTGGCGAAGTGCGGCGAACGCTAGCGAAGCCTATGCTGGCGAATTTTCGGATCTTAGTCTAGTGTGAAGCTCCACCCCCTTTGCTTTCTGAGCAGTCCTTTTCCCTCTGTGAAGACCTCAAAGAGGTACCTACTGGGCATGCTCTCAGATTCTGCTCCAACATTTACTATCCCCAACAAATCTTGTATGTAGTGTAACATAACTAAAATTAAATACTTATAACAAAAGTTCATGCACCAGGGAAATACTGTACCTGATATGTCTTTATGTTCCTGGTTGTAAAAAATCATCTTATGTAATTGTAATCACTACATTATAGAAATAAAGCTGTTTCTCTAATTCTGACTTTCATAATACCCACTGAGGAAGACTATTGTAGTAAGGTGAAGCAGTTCTTATGAACATCACGTTAATTCCCATCAGAGATAAATAAGAACAATAAAACTTCTACCATTGCCACTAGAAATCCAATTTTTACTACACCCAAAGGAAAGTTCACATCTTTTAGTCATTTCAGAGAGCAGATTGAAGCAAACTTTAATTTAAAATCTTACAGATATTAAAAAAAGTATATTGAAAAACACAAACACATATGGAATCTAACAATGTGAAAATGACTACCAATCGATTGTTCCACCTAACTACGTGTTCTGACTGATAAGCTGGAAAGTAATGTTCTTGCTAGTGAAAGAGACTTCTTAATGATGTAATTGTATACAATTTGTATTCCATCTGAAATGCATTCATTCTTGATAAGATGATCCCTATGCAATTTTGCTTTCCTCCATTTTTTATCTTAATGACAATTATTAATGGCATTTTACTCTTTTGAGGGTTGTTGCTCTAATTTAAAATGAGACATAAAAAAGTGTCATTCTTGCAGTAATAAACCTTCTATATTTTAGCCCTTGGCAATATGGCAGCCACTAGCAAAGTATGAGACAGATGGAGAACTGTATAATTAATTTACTGAAAAAATTAAGAATAACATTTTGTAATCAGTATTGTGCATTTAATGAATGAAACATAAAGTCCTGAGCTTGCTCCAGTTAGCTGCAGTAGCTCATCCATGATATGATGCAAGGAGATGGTTCACAAGGGACCCTCCATAGCATAAAAGTGCTGAACTGTAAAATAGCAGTGTCATGTGTCTTCAAGGTGCACTACAATTAATGCTTCTAATTAGAGATGAATGAACTGCATCAGCAAGTTTCAGAATTCCATTAATTTTGGTGCTTTGAGTCTTGCCAATCATTCTACATATACAATGGTATCTAATAATTTCATGAAAGTCTATTTGGATTGGGAATATCATTAATTCCCTATAAAATGGTTTCATCTCCAATATTTTCTTCTCCTGGAATCCATGTGACTCTAGCCTGATTTGAAAGCACCCTGCAAATGTATTGCCTCGGGTCTGATATGTTCCTTCACTTAACTGTGTCTTTAAATTAAATCATCTAGTCAGCTTCTTGTACATGAGACCATCCTGAAAAAAACCCTTATGTACAGGTAAACCTGTGCATTAACTCTAATTGAGCTAATGTATCTGCAATATGAAAAATGTTAGACATGCACCATGTACCATCTTTAAAGCAGAAGCCTCATATACAATTCTGAATGTAAATTCAGACATACTGTATGAATATTAAGAAATCAGTGTATGTGTCTTCTTGAAGGAGATTGCTCTAAAAAGTAGTGTTTAGGGCTGATTTATTGAAAATTGTTGCAAAAACCCTACTAGTCCCGAAAGTCTGTTCCATTTCCTGCTGTCTATGCAGGGGCACACAGCACACTGAACTCTAGGACAGGAACCAGCTATGCTGACCTGATAGGGAATTGAATCCTATCTTTTCTGAAGTGACTACAGGACTGTAATTGGCTATACCCCTCCTACTGTGCTTTGGCAGGGACCAGTAGGGCATGCTCATCCCGCATTTTAGCTCAAAATGAAAATGTAAACAATAGATGGTAAAACCTGCACCTGCACCATTTATTGTTCATTATTGCATACAAAACTGTGTATCATTTGTCTCTTACAGTGCTCTAGCAGTGGTATACCTTTAGGAGGCTAGATAGCACACCAGCTGGCTGTGAATTCCATAATGATACTTAAGGAATTGATCACTTAATAGCACCCCAAATAATTGTACTGAAATGAGGGTCAGATAGTTACATATAGTTACATAGTTAAATTGGGTTGAAAAAAGACAAAGTCCATCAAGTTCAACCCCTGAAATGAAACCAAGCATCTATACATACAGTATACACACTGACCCCTCCATACCCTCATATATATTATATATACCCATATCTATATTAACTATAGAATTTAGTATCACAATAGTGTTGGAATTATGTCTCTCCAAGAAATCATCCAAGCCACTCTTAAAAGAACTAAAAGAATCAGCCATCACACCATCACAGTTTCTTCCCTCAAGCCATAAAGCTCCTGAATACTCAGGGACCAGACAGATCTCCCAAACACACGCACACTCCATCTGACTTTATTATATATCACAAAGTTACACAACCACTGCATGCCATTGTATAAATAAATAGACATTGGATACAATTGTTCTCTATGAGCACATCTGCACTTTATCATGTTCTTTCTACTATCATTTTCTTACTACTATCATGCTCTTACTACTATCATATCACAATGATACACTCATCATGTCTGATGTTTAGCATTATTTATTTTACATATTACATCTGATGAGTCTTGTCCTGTCCCTGCACTATGCTGTCCTGTCTTGCAGTAGTTGCCTGTCTGTTGTCCGGTTATTCTATGTTTTGTGTAGCACCATGGTCCTAGAGCAGTGATGCCCAACCAGTAGCTCGGGAGCAACCCCTTGGATGTTGCTCCCAGTGGCCTCAAAGTGCTTATTTTTGAATTACTGGCTTAGAGGCAAGTTTTGGTTGCATAAAAAACAGATGTCCTGCCAAACATTCTCTACTGTAGGCTGCCAGTCCATATAGGGGTTACCAAAAAGCCAATCAGAGCTCTTATTTGACATCCCCATGGACTTTTTCATGCTTGTGTTGCTCTCCAACTCTTTTTTAAATTTAAATGTGGCTCACGAGCAAAAAAGGTTGGGGACACCTGTCCTAGAGGAACATTGTTTTGTTTCACTGCATACTGTACAAATGTATATGGAGGAAATTACAATAAACTCACTCTTGACATCTTGTGCATTCCACAACCTCACTATCCTCACTGTGAAGAACCACCTACGTTGCTTCAAATTAAAGTTATTTTCCTCTAGTCTGAAGAGGTGACCTCTGGTGCAGTGATCCTCTTTATGGGTAAAAAGGTCCCCTGCTATGTGTCTATAATGTCTTCCAATATAATTGTAAAGTGTAATCATGCCCCCTCGCAAGCGCCTTTTGTCCAGAAACAACAACTCCAACCATGACAGTCTCCCCTCATAATTTAAATCTTCCACACCCCTAAACAGTTTAGCTGCACGTCTCTGCACTCTCTCCAGTTCATTTATATCCATCTTAAGGACTTGAGCCGAAAACTACACTGCATACTCTAGGTGAGGCTTTACCAGGGACCTATGAAGAGGCATAATTATGTTTTCATCCCTTGAGTTTATGCCCTTTTTTATGCAAGACAGAACTTCATTTACTGTAGTGGCTACAGAATGACACTGCCCAGAATTAGACAACTTGTTATCTACAATATACCCTAGATACTTCTCATGTAAGGAAACTCCCTACACACAGCCATTAAGTGTATCACTTGCATTTATAGTATTTTTGTGTAGTTGCTATACATGGAAAGCAATGCTTCCACTAAGCTTATGCTGACTAGTTAATCAAACCACACAGAATTGTATTGACTTGATATTGTATGTCAAACTCTTGTTGTGTGTTATGTATTACTAAACTTAATTAGTCAACCCTTAGTGAATTAGGAATCACCTAAAACGATTGTTGAATGAGAGCAGCAGTCCCAACATATACTAGAAATTCAATGATATTAATATATTTATAAAAAAATATTTTTTTCTAAAATTAACAGAACCGACACATGGGCTTTTAATGAAGTCTCCTTTTCAACCCATCATCTAGACTTATGAAACTTATGAAAATTAATTCATACTCAGGCAAACTTGGTAGTTTTTATGAATGCAATCTTATAGCAGAATAATGAAATTTAGGACAGGGTATAAATTATTTTAAAAGCATCTTCCTTAAGCAAGATTATCTTAAAACTGGAAACTGAATAGTCTACACAAGGAAAAGATGTGCTTTGTAATTTACGGTTGTTTTTCCATAATTTATAGCAATAGAATAGACACGTAAAATATATTGGAATAATGTACTTTCCACCTTTATTAAGTAGACTCAGGAAGCTTTAGTGTTTAAGCATATTTGGTATCTTAAATTAGCCTTACATTATCATCCAAAGCAATCAGCTCTAGGCAAACACATCTTCAATAACACTTTCACTGGGGATATGTTGATTTTGCTTGCTAGTTTATGTGCAGTATTAAAATTTTAAATACATAGTGGCTCTTCAAAGCATAATATAATAGTAGCAAAAACATATTTCACTGCCTCAAGTGGCTAGAGTGGTACAAGACAAAATAAACTTGGGATTACTCAGATAAGAGTAAGTAATTTTTTTAAATTATATATATATATATATATATATATATATATATATATAAAACAAATGCTTACGGGTCACTCACCAACAAGGATAGTACAGCCTGGGTGCCAATCTGGAAGGGAATTGACAACTGGAACAGTAGACAGAACACCAATGAGCTGGAACAACAAAATCAACTTGAAAATATTGTGTAAGTTTAGTTAGACCAACGTTTCAGTTCCTCACGGGAACTTTCATCAGGGAAAAAGGTTATAACAAGCTTAAAAAAATATAAAAAGCTTACACACAGTGATACCTCATACAAGGCAGGGGCCGAGGGGTAAGTAACCTGTGCCGAGGGGTAAGTAACAATTTAGGGCAATTTGCCCTGGGGGAGGAGGAGGAGAGAGGGGGGACAACAAATGGGAGGGATTTTTGTGTTAAGGGGGTTTACTTCTTTAAAGTGATGCAAATTATCGCAAATTAGTGGTGCAGGGTTATTGCATCATAATTCTCTTATGCTGTATCATATTTTACCATGGATCCACTTGGCAGGACAGGGTTTGAATAGAGCAGTGATCCCCAACCAGTAGCTCGGGAGCAACATGTTGCTCTCCAACCCCTTGGACGTTGCTCCCAGTGGCCTCAAAGCAGGTGCTTATTTTTGAATTAATGGCTTGGAGTCAAGTTTTGGTTGCATAAAAAACAAAGTTCCTGCCAAACATTCTCCTGTAGGCTGCCAGTCCATATAGGGGCTACCAAAAAGCCAATCAGAGCTCTTATTTGACATCCCCATGGACTTTCTCATGCTTGTGTTGCTCTCTTGCAACTCTTTTTTAAATTTAAATGTGGCTCACGAGCAAAAAAGGTTGGGGACCCCTGGCATAGAGTATTGCTCCCATACAGAGAGAGGCAGTAAAAAAGTGGCAAACTAATGGCCCCATGACATGCGTTAGCCCTGCTACCCTGTGTCCAGGAAAGGGTTGAAAAATGGTAATAAAGGGTTAAAAGTGAACTGTGGTGGGCTGATACTTGGAGAACAAGAATGGCTAGAATGAAGCCACAAACCACATTGCAATAAAAGATTTCTGGAGATGTTGCCCATAGCAACCAATCAGCAATTAGATTTAAACAGCCACCTATAAGTTAGCAAAGATCTGATTGGTTGCTATGGGCAACATCTCCAGAAACATCTCCAGAAATGTCTCCAGATATTTATCTCCAATCTTAGTAAACATGCCCCATAGGCTTTGGGATAAACACTGGAATGTAACAAAATTGACACAAATGTTACACAGGAAATGGAGAAATGTAAAGTGAAACATTTACATAAAGAAGCCCAAAGGCAGTGTTTCATTAAAGGGATACTGTTATGGATAAACATGTTTTTTTTTTTTAAACACATCAGTTAATAGTTCTGCTCCAGCAGACGTCTGCATGGAAATCCATTTCTCAAAAGAGCAAACTGATTTTTTTTATATTCAGTTTTGAAATCTGACATGGGGCTAGACATTTTGTCAATTTCCCAGCTGCTGGGTCATGTGACACCACATTAGGAGGAAACTGCTTTCTGGCAGGCTGTTGTTTTTCTTTCTCAATGTAACTGAATGGAACGCAGTGGGGCATGTGTTTTTACTATTGAGTTCTGATCTTAGAACTACCAGGCAGCTGTTATCTTGTGTTAGGGAGCTGTTATCTGGTTACCTTCCCATTGTTCTGTTGTTAGGCTGCTGGGGGAAAAAAGGAACGGGGCAATATCACTCCAACTTGCAGTACAGCAGTAAAGAGTGATTGAAATGTATCAGAGCACAAGTCACATGACTTGGGGCAGCGTGGAAATTGACAATATGTCTAGCCCCATGTCAGATTTCAAAATGAAATATAGAAAACTCTGTTTGCTCTTTTGAGAATGCAGATTTCTGCTGGAACAGCACTATTATATATATATATATAATATTTTTTCCCATGACAGTATCCCTGTAAGGCCCCAGTGGGCTACTATGTCTAATTTGAAGATCCATCTGGATTCTCATCTGAGTAGTGCACTGTCCCTGTCTTCCCCCCTTTCCAGGGGTTGTTGGAAATCAGTAGCTATACATCTGAAGGTGGGATGTGTATATCCTTTAAGTAAAACATGCTTAGCTACTGGTTGTAGGGACTTCCCCTCTTTGAGAGCCTTGCTGATGGCTGACTGATGATTGCCAATTCTCTCTTTCAGAGTTGTGCATGTTTTCTCATGTAAAATAAACCACAGGGGCAGGTTAAGATATAAATCACATAGGATGAGCAGCACCCTAGTCTTTTGTAGGAACTTTTTCCAACCTTTTCTCCAACCCCTTGGACGTTGCTCCCAGTGGCCTCAAAGCAGGTGCTAATTTTTGAATTAATGGCTTGGAGTCAAGTTTTGGTTGCATAAGAAACAAATTGTGTGGATGGGGAAAGCCTGGGCTAGTTAGTAAGCATCTGCATGTGACACAATCTGAGCATCTATAACAGCCCAGTTTAGTCTGTTTTGATAGCCAATTAGTGAGCTTAAAAGGGTTGTTCACCTTCAAATTAACTGTTAGTATGATGTATACTGTAGCTTGCCATTCTGAGACAATTTGCAACTGGTTTTCATTTTTTATTATCTGTGATTTCTGAGTTATTTAGCTTTTTATTCCACTTTGCAATTTCAGCAACTGGGTTGCTAGGGTGCAAATTAGCCTAGTAACCATGGACTGATTTGAATAAGAAACTGGAATATGAATAGGACAGGCCTGAATAGAAAGATGAGTAATAAAAAGTAGCAATAACAATAAATGTACAGCTTTACAGAGCATTTGTCTTTAGATTTGGTTGGTGACCCCCATTTGAAAGCTGAGAAGAATCCACCAAAAAAAGCAAATAATTAAAAAACGATAACAAATAAATAATTAAGACCAATTACAAAGTTGTTTAGAACTGGGAATTCAAAACACACTAAAAGTTACTTTAAAGGTGAACTGCCCTGTTAACCACAGCTTTCTTAGGATCAGTAAATCTCTTAGGTTCTTATCCCTCCTATAGCCCATGGTTAGTTTAGAAGTCTGGTGTAGGGAAAGGGATGAGTCCATGTTAAGCATTGGCCAGCGTTTGTTGCAGAAAGCTGTCGGGATGCCGACAAAAAAGTGGTGGTAAAAATCAACGGGTTGGCAGTGATAGTGTCTCCAGATCTGGGAGATAACAAACCCCTTTGTGTATGTTGTAATGCTCTTTCAAGTTGGCTGTTAAGTAAATCCTTGGAGTATCCTCGTTCTAGAAACCTATGAAACATTTCACTTAGTTGTAACTTGTTACTAACTTTTCCAATTTCTTTTTTCGGAAAACTTTGTGACTTTCGGCGCATGCACAGTAGATCCGAACCCCGCAAATGCCTCCTACTGTGCATGCTGGTGAATCCAGGTAGAAGACCGCTTGTGAGAAGAACTCCAATGAAGAGAACCTGCGCCAAGGGGTAAGTAACAACTTAGGGGCCCAGGGGGACAGGTAGGCCGGGGGAAGGAGGGATATTTGTGCTTAGGGGGTTACTTCTCCTTTAAACTACCCACTGGCCACTGCAGAGACTGTTGAACTTCCCTTGGCATACCAGGAGAAGGTTGTCATACACCGGGCACATAGTTACTGAGGAAGGGGTCAGGGTCGCCTAGCAATGCCTGCTGTGCTGTCTTGTTACTACTGGCCGATTGGTAAGTTCCGGTCCACCTCTGGAGGTCAAGGGTCAGGTAACAGAGCATACACTCTCTCTCTCTCCTCGATGGCACCTTTCAGTACCATGACTCTCATTCATTCTTTGATGATGGAATTACATAAGGGTAATGTATAGTTGTACTACGCATTATTATGTTTTTGTCCATGTTATTTTTGTTAAGTTCGTTGTGTCTCTTAGCAACCAGGGTTTTGGTGCCAATTGGTGCACTATAAAGCCCTGTCTTGTGTACTGCCCACTACTTCCAAACGAAAGTTCAAAGATGGAACTGAAACGTTGCATCAAATAAACCTGCATAATGCTTTTGCAAAATATAAAGTACTTTGTCCATTTGATCATTTCCTGGAGTGCTGTCACACTGGCTGGATTAATGATATATTTTTGGACTGGCACCTGATTTTTGATATGTCTCATGGAAGTGCGCTATATATATATATATATATATATATATATATATATATACACTGTATGCACAAAATGTCTGAGTGTCTTAAACATATTGATAATGGGTTGAGTGCAGAGGATCTTTTGTATTTGTCTATATGCAATATATATATATATATATATATATATATATATATATATATATATATATATATATATATATTTAGTGGCAGATTTATCAAATTTACATGAAGGATTTGAAGTTCGATTTAATTTTTCCAATGTTTTTGAAGACCACTTTGACCAGTGAATTTAGAAAATTTGATCAAATCGAATGATTCGAATAATTCAAATAAAAATCTATTTGAATATTCGACAGTCAAATAACTTCCCCTTTAAATTTTTATTCACTGCCTAGTTCGCCAGATTAAAGCTACTGAATTGGGTTCCATTAATTTTGATCAAATAAAAAATGGAAAAAATCGTTCGAATCATTTGATCGGATTTTTGCTATCCGATCGTTCGACCAATAGAATAGCGGTAAAATCCCCCATTCATTCCCCAACAATTCCCAACATTTTTTAACTCTCGAATTCGACCCTTAGTAAATCTGTTAAAAATAGACCAGCACTCCATTTTGCAGGCTGCACATAAAATTTGACCAAGCACCAGCAAGTGGTTTAGAGAGTAAGAGTGCAGGTACTTTCAAAATTATCATATACTATATGCACTCACAGGACTTGCTTAAAAAAATAATAAATCCTTTTTAATTGGGCAAAATCAAGTCAGACCTCAAGATAAGAGTTATTACTCAAAATAATGTCCTATAAAAATATTATCACATACTGCAGAGCCGTACACAAAAAGGTTATTTTTAAAAGGGCTTTCCTTTTCAGCTTCCATTTGTTCCAGAAAAAGGCCAAGGCCCCTTTAAAGATAACTTGGAAAGAAAAATATTTCCCTTTTGAATACCGCATCAGACTAATCCCTGAAAAACATGCCTATTAGAGATGAATGAAACATTTTAGCATGTTGGCATTAGCATTTTAGCATGTTATTGTGCTCAAGATATCCTAATATTGGAAGTCCCGAGCAGCCTATGTTGGCATCAATATTATTCAGTCTTTGCTTCTCTGTACAGTACTGTAGGTATGTTGAAAACTTGAAGTATTGGGCACCTGCCAATGGCTATGAAAAGCACAGTGTGCCAGCTATTCTCTTGTTGTTTTCAATGAGATTAATTTTTCATGGTAAAACACAAAAAATGTTCAGCAGTAAATTGTGGCTGTGCTGAAATAGATTTGTAGCAAACAAAGGGAAAATAAATATATTGGGGTCATAGTTACCACCACCGCACTCAAGTAAGACGTTTATTTTTAGTTTATTTTAAGTAGAAATAGAGAGAGAGAAATTATTCAAGGAATTTATCTGGTTCTATAAAAGAGAAAAGCAAAATGTGACTGAAAAAGAAACTGCCATAAAAAATAAAGATATACAGTCATTTACTTAGACCCTGGCCAGCAGTGCATGATTGTTGAGGGAAGCAAACGTGTATCCCTTAGTGGTCATTTAAAGAACATTTCTGTCTGCAGTCTGACTGGATCTCGCTCTGGATTTTTTATGAAAGCAGAGCTCAACATCACCTGGCATAAGGTATTACTGGTGCTGATGCACCATAATGTGTGATCTGAATGGCTTGTAAATTAGGAGAACGTAGAAAAGATGCCTAGGTGCCTCACTCTCTCCAATGCAGGGGAATATAGCTAAAGTAGCCTGCCTCCAATAGAGTCCATTTTAAGCACATACAGTACATGTACATAAGTACATACAGTTTTGAATCATTCCTAAGCTGCATAAACCCATATTGGTGGCAAAACAACCCCATTGGATTTATTCAATGTTTCATTGTTTGTTAGTTATCTTAAAGTACTGTATGTGTCACGTATAGTATCCCAAAACCCAGAACAAACCCCAAGGTCCCAGTCTCGGCTCATGCTTCTGTCTCTAGCAACTGCCTTTCGCTTTGGCAGGAACCCTCGACTACACCGATGCTGACAGATCTTAAAGTGAGAGGACCAAGGGGGAAGTTCTGGGCAGGCAAGGGAACTGTTACATATACAGGAAGGACAGCTAGCAGATGGTGCAGTTGTGGAACAGGCAAGGACAGTACCAATCAGTACAGATTCGTAGTCAAGATACACAGTAACATGGTACAAAGTTGGGATCCAGAAGAGTGGTCAAGCAGGCATGGGTCGGTTCAGGCAGCGAAACAGCGAGGTCAAAACAGGCAAAGATTAGGAACAGAAAATCATACAAGACTCACACCCACACTATCGGGAAATAGACCCATGTTGGGTGAGTGCAGAGTAGGGGCTTTAATAGCCAGACTAAAGACTTAAACAGACTGGCAACAGGTGAAACTAGCCATGCTTACTTGCAATTACAAAGCATAGCCATAGGAGTGAAGGCAGGCTTTAGCTGTCTGCTCACATAGAGCAGTGACAATGCAGACAATACAGGAACACCAGGTCCCTGGTTCAACTCCAGACAGGATGTTACATTACGGTAATGTACAATATGGAAGAAGAGCTCTCACCTGTGTGTCAGTCTCTGTTTTGGAGGACATTTTTAGTAGCCTTTGCACAAAATGTTTTAATGTTCTTAATATATCAATAAGGGTAAGTGTGGAGGATCTTTTTCTTTTCTGTCTGTAGGAGTTCTCACCAGGTTTCAGATTATAATAAATAATTTTGGCATTATAGACTAATATGTGACAAGAAAATGTTTTCATTTGGTTTAACATAGATATAGTGTGAAACACAAAGATAAGAGGGTCCAATTGCATCTGCAAGTGCAGTGAATAAACTGAAATTGTTTTCCCAGAATTCCAGCAGTTATTGTGGTTGCAAGGTGGTAATACACCTGACGCAATTACTAGGAAATTTATTCTTTTATGAATTTAAATATGGTATCACTAGGTAAGAGAGCTAATTTATTCTGCAAATTAATATTTTCAAACATCTAAAGATGCTTTTTTGGTTGGTAGTTACAATTATGTACCTTAAAGGTCTACTGCAATATAAAGGGCTCCAGTCTGTAGAATTGCCATTTGTCAAATAGTTTTGTTCCAACTTTAACTTAAATAAGATTTTTCTTCTAGTGGACAATGAAAGGTTTTTCATTGGAATGAATCTCTCAGATATTTTATTTGGTAAACCTTGTGTATAGTTTAAATAAACATTAGACAACTATCATTATGTTAAGATGACTTCAGCATCTTTGCCAGTATATGAGTCAGATAATACTAACTCAAAAGGGAGAGGAATTAATCCAGGTCATCCATGTAAAAATAGTCTATAAAAGACAAATATAAAAAGAGAAATGTTTTAATCAATATAAACTATTTTTGTTTTGAGTGTACTCAATTGAAAGATAAAGATGAGGCAAAAAAATAATGTAATGTTTTCAGAGTAATTCATTATTCATTGGTGTCTTTTAAATAACTCTGATGTTTCTACCATAGGGAGGAAAATTTCAATTTATTGAGCTCAACATTGATGTAATGACTTTATGTTAGCAATGATAACGCTTTGTCACTGAATAACGATTTTTTTTCCTCTTTGATAATTGTATCTTTATCTTAGCTTCATTTCAGTGCTTCTAGACACAGGACAAACCACTGCTACGTTTCCTAACACTCTTGCCAGGTTTTAACAAGTTTTTGCCACAAACTTTCCAGCCACCATAAGTTCTTATTGCTTGGCACATCAGATAATTTCAGATGCTCAAAGGGCATTATGATGGGAGGGAACAACATTGCAGCACTATTGCAGAAGGGTTCAAAATTATAGCCCAACCAACAGGAAAAACAACACATGATTCATCGGGTAGAAAAGTGCTGCATATAAATAACAGTCCATCAGATGGTCATCAAGCTCAAAATTTGTGCCAAACTATTCCTTCTATGTGAACAAAGAGAAGGTTAAGACACAGATCAGACAAATTTACTTCAATAGAAAATCAATAGATTAGAACCTCAATTTTTTCCCTGTGTGCAACCAGGCCATTCAACATCAATTTGCAGCAATAGGGATTGTACTACCAAGGTCCACAGTGCAACCAAGGTTGATAAAATAAGTATATCTTTATTGATCCATTTAAAATATAAAGAAAAGGCAGGGAGATATGTGTTTGCAACTAGGCCATTCACAGGATCAGCATAAAGGTTTTTAATCAAAGTTGAGTATTGTTTTTCCTGAATCATTTTTCGAGGGTAGTATTAATAAAAAAAACTCAGATTTTCATCATTTTTCAGATGTATTATGCCCCAAAGCTGCTACAAGCTAGAAATCAAAAATACTCCAGCTAAAACCTTTTTCTTGAGAGCATTCTTAAATCCAGCCAAAAGTCTACTTGTATTTCATCAGCCCAATGTGCATTTTGCCATTGGTTCATTAAGGGCTATTATATCTAGCTTCCAGTTATAAAGCCCCAAATATCCTGTAGAATTCACACCAAAAAAAGGAAAGAATCATTCACACCAAATAAAGTTACAAATATACAAAACTTTCTATCAAGAAGGTAATTTAAACTTTGTCTCATTAGGCCAATACTCAGTGACCAAACATTGCATATTCACACAAGAACACTACCAGGTAGGGTGGTGACAAAGACTTTTCCATGTTGCTCTATTTCGGATCCGCTCCTCTCCAACTGTAGTGAAAGCATCGCCATCGTTGAACTCCTGGAAAATATGTGCAAAAGGCAGCTGCTCATCCTATTGCTTCACTCCTTATATAATTACTTAGATGAAAACTACATAGACGTCTTAGTACACCCCTGAGGAGCAGGTTCAAACAAAAGTTACTCCAGTATTACAAAAGTTACTCCAGTATTATAGATTTAATTGGTGAAAGAAGTTTGATTTGTTTCCCAATAAAACAGAAATGTCCTGACATTTCTGAAGAGCCATTAGTACCTTTATTATATTAAAGCTTTATGGAGCTAAATCAAATCACTCTGGGAATGAACTAAACTTCATTTTAGTAGTTCCAATAAAGGCAGACCTTCTTTAAGTACATTTTGCTTACTAAAATAAGTGCAGTGCCATGTCAGCCCTCTGCAAGTCTGTTTGATCAGTTCTATGAAGCAAATATAGTACATTCTGTACAGGTATTGCTATTTTATTGTCTTATCTGATGTTCCACTTCACCCTGTAAATTATTTACTATACCATCATCAATTTAAAAGTGCACATGGATAACAGATTTCATCTTTTCCATGACTTGTAAGGAATAAGTTTACTGATGAATAGTGCTGTACATCCTTTCAACCATTGTCCTATTCCAATGAATATCAAAAGAACACTTCATTTTCTGCTATTTGTTCCACAACAGAATATTTTTTTATGATAAGTGACAAATGCTATTGCTTTACTGTAGTGCAACCTCAGTACTTAAAAATAACTTATTTTTCCCCATTTCTAGTTGAAGGACTACATCATGTTCATAGAAAATCTGTGTTGTATGCAATACAGTGAATATTATATGAAAGTTTTGTTACATATATTTAAGAAAAAGTATGTTAAATATATGATAAATATGTGTTATATGTTGTAAAAATCATACAAATGATAAATGGGTATAATCATAAAGTCTTATAAAACACTGGTTTATGTGCAATAATTACTGCTCTCAAAGCATATGGAAGCTGAAGATGAAACTATCCACTTAGTAATTTACTTATAATTCAACAGCCCTTTTGAAGGAGTTTTAAAAAACTTTATAGTTACAATTCATAGTACAGTGTATTATGCATTTTGATACACATAATGGCCATCTTTTCCAAAAATTCACAGCAGAAAAATTCACTGCAACAAAAAAGTTGCAGAGAAAATCGGCCACAAAAAAAATGGCAAATGACAAAAAAAGTCTCCATAAGAAAAAATTCCCATTGACTTTAATGCATTTGGACAAAAAAGTTGCCATGAGAAAAAACACCCATTGACTTTAATGCATTTGGAACAGGAAAATTTGTTTGCATAAAAGTTTTTTGCCACCCATTGACTTCAGTTTTGCAAATTTAACACTGCTTTGCAGATTCACTCATCACTAATGATGTGATCTGGCCTTCTTTACATTTTTTTATGCAATTAAGCTAGATCCCCACATGTAAAGTGCTTTACATGTGGCAATCCCCATTACTGGGATTTCATGGTGCCAGTGAGAGAGGCAATCTTCCACAGGCGTCAAATAGCTATTGCTAATTGTCCTTGATTAAGCATTAAAATGAGTTTTATAGCAATAATGTAACAATTGGTAATATGTTACAGATCTATAATCATATTTGTATTAGTGATTAGAATCCAATAGTTATTAAATGTGGTTAGGTGCATATATTAATTAATACATATCATTTTGTTTTATAAAAATACAATTACAGTATTGCATAGGAATGACTGATGGTGAATGGCATCCAAGTGAAAACTCTCTGCCAATGATTTTCAATTTACATTAAAAACTCAGCAAAGCAGGAGCAAAATAATTAATTTAGATCATTTTAGTTAACATCTGCTGGCACATGGTATACACTGCATAATTCTGTGCATGTTTCTATATTACATTTCAAAGACTATCTTAATGCCCATAATTGATACGTCCTTTGGTTCTTGTCATTTATTAGCCACTAGCTAAAACCTCAAAATATACTTAAATGCATTTAATTAGCAAATTCACAAAGCCAAATAACAAAGACTTATTCACATACAATAAAAAAGATGAAAATATGGCTATTAACATTCGCAAGTTAGGTTTTGTGTGCTAGCAAAACATATTACACTCCCCATTAGAGAAACTTTGACTAGTGAAAAAAGTAGAAATGCTAATGTTATTAAATAGGTCCCATGTGTAATAAGTAGAAAATTCACGC
This sequence comes from Xenopus borealis, assembly GCA_024363595.1. NCBI lineage: Eukaryota > Metazoa > Chordata > Amphibia > Anura > Pipidae > Xenopus > Xenopus borealis. Next base: position 90,777,542 of record CM044435.1, on the reverse strand, counting down.
AGGAAATCACCTAAACAACAGAACGAGTTTTAAGAGGAAGGATTCTCTAATTTGAACCCCTTAATGATCATTCAATAAGCACTTGCGCCTGGGTTGTTGCTGAACTCAACATCTCTTGCCAGATTAAAAATCTGCCATAAGGGCAGATGATAATGTAAGTACAGGGCTACTTTGTTTCCTAACTTGTGATTCTGAATGATGTGCAACTTAGGGATGGGTAGGGGGCACCAGTTGTTTGCACCTTTCCATAAATCAATGAACCCCCATTTCTGTTGTGAACAATTTTAGTAAATCATGTATGGAATACAGGTAGGTTTTTTACTTTCACAATAGCTTTGTATTAAAGCATGAAAATTTTTTATTTTTTTATAAATAAATAAGGCTCAATGGTAAACTTTTATGTTGTGCAAAGTTCCATTGTGTCAATGCATTTCCATAAACTAAGACACACAAGCACTGGGAAAAAATATTGTCATTTAACATTCACTGCAGCTGAATAATTGCCCCAAGTATTTTTGGAATATATAAGAGGCACTGCCATTTCTAAAAATCTAAAAAAGAAATGAGCATCCTGTGTAATTTTGATAAACGAATGCTGAGACACAGTTTTAAAATGAAGAAAGGTTTGTTTGATTTATTCTTCATTTAATTTTAACGGAATTCTCTGGTTTTTATAGTTTTCATGTGCTGTCAGTGTGCCCCTGATTTACCTTGCGTGTCCAAATGGGTTTGCTGTAATAAGCAAAACTTCTTTCATTTATCAAGATAAGCTTGAGATTTTATTGCTTCCCTTCCCACAACTAATAATGCATCAGGCTTGAAGACCAGTGCCCCTTTATCATGTTTTAAGACTGGGGCATTTGTATTTTGGCTCAAAGTCAGCAACACTACATTCACCTACCTAAAGAATTATCTGTGTATACTCTGCTAGCAGAAAAAAAGAAATCTATTTGAAAGTGACTAAATAGCCTATCGGTGTTACATTCTTGCATGTTTTTTCTTATTCATGTTAACTTTATTCAGGTAAACCAAATGAAAAGGAAAGAGCATATAATACAGAGATCAAATCAATAACCTAAGGCACAGTAAAGACCAAAGGCAATAGATATGGGTTAACAAACTTGTTTTTGTGTGTTTTTGTCCTTGCCACATTTTACAGATATATAATACATTTGGTAAACATTATTAAAGGGTTTATGCCAATGATTCCATGTAGCAGGTGAGGAGTTTACACATCAAAGTGATCAGTGCTCACTGAAGGACCAAAAAGTCAGCTTCAGAGAGTTTAGAGAACTAATTATGCCTGGTAAACCTCATTTAGGATGTAGAGAGGATATAACTTAAAATGAGATAATGCTAATATCTGGCCAGTAGTGATGGGTGAATGTATTCGCCAGGCGCGGATTCACAGCGAATTCCCGTGATTCGCCGCCGGAGAATAAATTCGAAAAACACCAGCAAAAATTCACCTGGCAAAAATTCGCTGGTGTGGGGAACAAAAAGAGATGCTTGCCGGAAATTATGCGACACGCGTCAAAAATGAGACGCCATTTCGCTAATTTTTAGCCAATTTTCCAAGGAAATCTGCAAATTTTTCAGTGAAGCAAAACGGGATAGATTCGCCCATCACTACTGGCCAGTTCAAATTAAGTTTCATACTATGCTATAAGATATGGAGTAGTGAGCCCTGCCCAGCATGCTATCTGCTACACATGAATGACATAGTGGGATGAATCCTTTGTGTCTTAATGTATATGTGTATATGTGTATAATAGGTGGAGAGTGACATTTTTGTTTGGGGAGGCTAAGGATGGACGATACACAGAATGACCTAAAACCTAATCTCAAACATGGATTTTCTTCTGGTGATTCTCCCCCAAACAACTTCTAGCAATGCCTACTAACTTTCAGGTGCAGGTGGGAGTATTTTTCACCCTAAAATGCTTAGGTTGTAAAAGTTCAAGTCACATAAAGCAGGCCATATACGGGCCGATAAAAGCTGCCGACAGACTGAGCCAGCAGCTTACTGTATTGGCCCGTGTGTGAGGCGCTCCGACAGGCTTCCCCGATCGATACCTGGCTGAAAGTCGAGCAGATGTCGATTGGGCAGGGGCTAAAATCCTGTTGAATGACGGACTGCTTCTGTTCATTGATGCGTTCTTGTGATCTGACAGCCGGTACTGCTTTAATTAGGGTCCCATCATTGGACCCTAGGGCCCACGATCGGATTAGCCCGATATCACCCACCTTGAAGGTGGGCATATCGGGAAGAGATCCGCTTGTTTGGGGAAATCGATAAACAAGTTGATCTCTATGTGTATGGCCACCTTAAGAGGGGTTATCCATCTATGTTCACAGTTATTATCCTTAATTCTAATGATGGAGGCACCAGTTTGTGGAGTGTTAAGTGAGAACTTTATCCTTCACATTTTCTAAACTGAAAATGTGCTGTAGACTGAAATCTTGTTGGTTGGTATGGGTTTTTAACATAAAGCAAACACTGCACCACTTACAACTGAATTCAAACCTGAGGATTATAAAGGTTTAAACTGCTGGAACATGAAAGCATTGTGTCCTTGGCAAGTTAGCTTGAATGTGCTGTTGTTAGTTTTATAGAGATGAAGACAGTGGGTACCAACAGCCCAGTAACCTATATGCAGTGACATGCAGTGGACAGTGACACCCCTTACATTATATGCAGTCAGATGTAGTCTATATTTGCAAAACCAGCAAATTATATACAGTGAGGTGCAGTAGGTACTGCCCCCCCCAAACACAATATATACAGTGGGTACTGATGCAACCCCCACCCCCAAAAAAGCACAATTTCAGAGAAAAAAAGTTAATTCAGGACTACTACAAGGGTGACTGATAGGTTAGTGAGTCAGCAATTAGAAGATGAACAGTATAGTACCTTAAAACCTGCGTGAGATTAAATCTGCAGCACAAGTTAGTGAGTCACTTTGCCAGCATACACATCTTTTCTACAGTTCCTTTGATAAAATCTCCCCAGGTCCACACACACATCTGTAGCTTGATTTTATTTTAATGTCTGATAACAAAACCTTGCTTTCATTGGATGAGTCACAAGGAGAAAGATCCAATCAGAGCACAGTTGATGGTAGCCTCCCCAAGCCTTAATGAAAATCCACCTATGTGTATAGTCAAGTGATTTAGTATTTAGAATTGGTAGAAACCTTGAGTTTCATGTTAGCTGGCCAAGATCTGTTTCTCATTTTGACATTTTGTGAGTGCTTTGGTGGTATCAGCTTACACTTCCCAATTGTCTTGTATATACATTAAGTTAGGCACTTGATGTGGAGAATGGCAATGCATTTTGGCTAATACCTGTAATGCTAGGGGGAAATGCAGTACTATGCATTTTTCCCCACAGATTTGGCACTTTTTATATCAATTGAATAATAGTGAGGGTTCTGAATTTTAGTTCCTTTGTTGGGCCCTAGGGTGCCCAGTCTGACACTGCTGACCTTGCAAAACTATTGCAAAAAGGCTTTTATATGGCACAAAACTAACTAAAAACATATATACCATATCTGAGCTCTAGAAAAAAATGTAGGTAAGAACAACCCTTATGGTGCAGTGGTGTAACTTCAAGGACCGTACATTATAGAAAGGAAGAAACTCCAGATTAATTTGAGTATTAGCAAGCTTCTATTCCATTTGAGATTTTGAGACCGATTCAAAATCTGGCAGATTCATTGAAAATGAAGGATAGAATGTGAGAATGTGATATCACTGTGTTTTCATTTTTTGATAATTTCATACACATTTGATATGTCAAATTTTTTTTTGAATTAGCAAAAAAAATTGAGAATGTGATTTTTGATTAATCTGTTTCCCTGTGTTAATGCATATAGGTTATTGCCACAGCACAGTGGAAAACAGACCTTGTATGGGAAGGCCACATGGGAAGTTCTCATAACCATCTACTGTATATAATTAAAAACTGGTACATGAGAAACAGATGCAAAATATTTCTCTCCGAAAATTCTTATTGCATATCATGTGTAATAAAATCTACTCACCCTGGTGGTCCAGTGGTGCAGCTCCTCTTTCTCTGCACTGCCGCCTTCCTAGTCCGCACGTGGCGCACACATCCACACGTCAGCGCACAATGGCACCAAATTCAAATATTTAAAGGGACTTTTGTATTTTTCGTGCCTGTTATAGGAGTTCCTGGAGCTTTAGCTATTCTGTTTGAACCTGTTCGGATTCTTGTTGTGACCCATGCCTGGCTTTTGACTACTCTACCTTCTGAAACCTGACCTCGCCTGTTATTTGACTCCGAACCTGCTAAATCCCTTCTGATTGACTACGGTTTTGACCCTTGCCTGCCTGATTACGATTGTCTTCTGCCTGCCCTGACCCGGCCTGTCTGACTACGATTCTGGTTCCTGTTCTGTACCGTGACCCTCGGTCCTAAAGACTCTAGTTAACAGCTATGCCCCATTGCTGGCCAGAACTTGCACCTTGCACCTCTCGTAAAAGTGCAGGTGGCATCTGAGTAAGCTGAGGGATCCTTCCGAAGCCAAAGGCGGTCACACTACTGGTGTACCACGAGCTGAGACCAGGGTGCTTGGCATTTGTTCTGGTGTTGGGTGCTGACCGTGACATCATGAAAGTGACTCAAGTTTATTAATACATCAGAATAAAAGTTGTATTTATAGGTGACATTTTAAGATATTCAGAACATGGTATATACAGATGCAGCCACTTGGATTTGTGAGTTAAATGCATCATGACTCAGGGTTAATTGAAGAAACTGTGTTATCTAAAGTCATCTTAACTCATTTAATGCATTTAACCTTTTCATTAGCATTCCAAAGCTCCATTGTTTTCAATGGTGAACTCTTTAATTGGATGGGATGCTGTGACACAATATTCTGTGTTAAGTGGGAAAAATGGGATGTCTGAGTTAAGTTATTCTGTGTCAAATGCACAATCCAAAGTGGCTTCATCTGTACCTATTAATTGTTACTCTTTTTTGCAACTTGAGCTTTGTACAACTGTTTATGGTTATTTATGTTTATGAACTATATAGGAATGGCTAGATAGGAATAATGAGAGCATACAAACTCTTTCAAGAGATCATATGAATGAAAATATATATTAGAGGGAACGATTATTGCTTGGCTCAATCCTTTTTCGCAGCTCAAAGACATTATGTTAATAGCAAAGTTAATTTCACATGATCAATTTCATTCTTATTATTCATCTTTTTATTATTAATTTAGATCCTATTAAATGCTTTAAGCTCTTCCCCTTCTCAGCAGGAGATTTTTCATAAGCAACATTTTACTTGTTGTGTGAGTTTATTCCATGTAGATTTCTATGGTAATAAATACACTACAGCTGCATTTTCCATTTCAGAAAATGGATTTAATGCATATTTCAGATTTGTCATTGTTGGTGTTACTGAATCTTTGAAAAAATAGACATTGAAGCAAATTATTCACTTTGATTTTCAGACCTTAGTTTCATAAACCCAAATTACATTTGAGATACATTGTCAATAAATGTGAGAATAACACAAAGCTTTCCTATATAATAATGTTTTTTTTTAAATATTTAATTAAGCACTTAAAATAGGAGGAATGAAGCATACAAAAATACCAGGTACATTGTTCTTGAAAACAAAAAAGTAATTTTTTTATTGAACTTTGGAGCAAACTGAATTTTTACAGACAATTATGTTTGTCAACTATAAACCTTTCAATATTAGCTTCAGACATGGAAATTATAAGATGCGCTATAGCAACTTGTACCCTCAACAACATGTGTTGAGGGCACAAAAAATAAATCTGTTGCAGATTTACTGTTGGTCTAATTTTGAATTTAAAAAAATTCAAAATACAACCATTACATTTTTTTGGGGATAACAGCTGTTATCCTATGTGTATTTAAAGTTATGTAACATTTATGTATTGTATGTATATTTTTATTTATAATATACTACTTGTGCATGCAGTGCTACATAGTAGAACTATATATTAATAAAGCAAACAAGGGTAGTATTGAGTGCTAAAGCAACAAGAGGAAGGAGTTTCCTGCCTCATAGCTTACAATACAGTGAAGCTCACAGTTTGCACACTGCACGAGTACTGTCTTCAGTGTAAATTTGTGCTGTTAAATAGAAATAAAAATTAAAATAGGTTGCTCTGCCCCTTCTACATTCCAAATGCTCTATTCTTAGTAAACACAGACATTCTTTATAACCTGTGGGCTCAAAAAAATCTTTTGAATCTGCTGGAAATTGATTTATTTACCACAAAGCTGTTTTTATAATCTCAGCAAAGTAAGGCAAAAGCTTTGTGAAACTCACTTCTAAGTTCAATGCTGGCTGTAGAGTAAAAAGGGATATTTCTTTTTCTCATTTATAGCATTTATAAAGATATACTCTAAATTGAAAATCTTAGTGGTGTCTCTGCAGAACACAGATTAAATCTGTATGCATATGTATGAACCTTCACATATTCCCACTAGTCTCCTCATGAGGTACTCTGATTCGATCAGCCTTCTCTGTGCAAACACATTACATATTTATAAAATGTTGTGGAGATGCAATGGTATTTGGGGTTCAAGCTGATCAAAAGGCTTAGGCTGGGGACAGACAGGGAGATTCGGGGAGATTCAGTCGCCTGGCGTTTAATAGCAGGCGACAATCTCCCCGAACTTCCTTCTCCCTGTCCGTCGCTAGTTGAAATGTAAAAGCGCCGGCTCTGTGCACACTCGGTGCGGTGATTTCCGGAATCGCCCGAAGTTACTTCGTGAGGAAACTTCGGGCGATTAAAGGAAAACTATACCCCCGAACATTGTAGGTCTCTATCAAAAGATATTGCATAAAACAACTTTTAGGTTTACCCTGCTTCATGTAAATAAACCATTTTCATAATAATATACTTTTTTAGTAGCATGTGCCATTGGGTAATCCTAAATAGAAAATTGCCATTTTAAAAAATAAGGACAGTCTCCTGGGATCGTAGGATTCAATGGTGCACACAAACATACCAAACAAACTATAAAGTTAGGTCACATGAGTAGGGATGGGCAAATTTATTCGCCAGCCGTGAATTCCCGCGATTCGCAGCTGAATAAATTAGCGAAACCTCCCGCAAAAATTTGCCTGCCGAAAACTCTGCAAAAACGATGACAACGATGACGCGACAAATTTTTTGTCGAAGCGAATCTGGATAGATTCGACCCATCATTACACATGAGCCAATTAACAGACAGAGTTGTGTCTTTTGCTTCCACACTTTTTCCTGTTACAGTTAGAGTTGAAATATTTCTGGTCAGGTGATCTCTGAGGCAGCACACAGACCATCATGAAATGGTGGTTCAAGGCAATATTTACTGAAATATATCTACCAGTTTGGTAAGATTCTTTAATATGTCACTTAATGTCACTATCTGTTGCTCAAGTGTTCATTTTGGGGGTATAGTTTTCCTTTAACTGAAGTTTGAGTTACAAAAACACAAAAAGTGGTGATCAAATAAAGGTTCAGATTTCATCTGCATGGTAATACATATCACCTTATTATTAGCACTGCGGATAATAAAGTGTGCAGTAAATATTTCAGAAAACTGCATAACAGTTCATATTTGCTCAGTGTGTTATGAATCTAAATACTATAACAAGGTTCTGTGTTTTCTCTTTGTCAGATACTGGGAGAAAAATTCTCTAGTCAACAAATACCAAACACTTTGTCAGATATTGGGCAAAGAATAATCGAGCCAACAAATACCAACTACTCTACTGTAAGGTAAGTGGTCATTTAAAATGAATGAGAATATTCATAGTCCTATGTCATTAAAAATGGTTTACAATTAAATTAATTCATAACACTGAAATATTCAGAATAGGTGTTAACTTCTCGCCTTTTCAGGGTTAGAAAGGTTACAAATCTGACAGGCGGTAGACCTCCTCCTGGTTGGTTAAGGAAAACTGACCTGTAGTAGTTAGAAGCCCATTACGTGTCAAGGATTTTATTTTGAATTGTTTGTTTTTTGTTTATTTTGCTGCAAGACAGTAAACTGCCAAAAAGAGACTACACTCTCATGAGTAGTGCTTGTGCCATGGGCTGTGCTACCCCTAGAAAACTGATCCTAGCTACCTTAACCCTTACAATATATAAACATGTGCGTATGTACGCACATACATATACTTATATACAAGCACCTGATGCCATGGTTATTTTGCCTTTCAAATAACGCATTGAAACCTCTCTTAAAGGAATTAATAGAATCTACCAACACAACATCTTCCAACAGGGCATTCCACAGCCTCATTATGTCAACATTCTAGTCAACTAAATTTCACTAATATCAAGAACCTACTTCTAAAAATATGCTACTTATTAACTTATTTTATTTGGATAGAAAGATACAACAATATAATGATTAATGATTCATCTATTTGTTTAGAATATTCAAGAAATGTACATATCCATTCATCTATAGATGGTAGAAACAGAAACTCATTTTATATATGTTACAATTATTCTGTTTATCTTTTTACCACTCATTCATTTTGTATACTGTTGCAATATATGTTATTATGAAAGGAAATGTCTTTCAACAGCGCATCAGGGGAACTTGCAGCACCAGTTGAGCTTCAGGGTATTCAACACAGCTGGAAAGATTTGTCTGATATGAATGTAGGAAGGGTTGCTTTCCGCTCCCCCCTCCTTATGCTGTAGAGACAAGGTCAATTTAAAGATCATTTTATCCATATGGGATACTGAGTACAAATAGACCATTCCTTGAATTTGAATGAACAACAATGTTATCTTTAGTTCAAGAAAATATTTTTTACTATATTATTTATATATTCTTCAAATAAAAACATCATTTCAGGCAAAAACAGTAATGGAAAAGGGATCTGTGAAAGGCAGAACTTAATACACTCTGTTTTCTACTCTGATCACTAAGTAGCAAGTCCATTTATTTGCACATAAACAAAATTCAGCATTTAATGGAACAATAACAAGGACTAAATTTGTATAATTTAACTGCAACTTTCATCTGTGAGAAATTCAAAAGTCTATCTTTTTATATAGCTTTTATATAGCCGTCTATCACTTTACAATTTTTACTGGCTTGTGGTCACTAAAGATGAAAATTTAACTGGTCTCTAAAGAGACCAGGAGCAAGATATAAATTTATATAAGGTTAGATTTCTTTGCTTAAAAAGAAAAGAAGGAATTGTTATTTATGAAACTAGGAGCTCTAGTGATGACAGAAGACTGGATTTACCGCCAACTGCTGGGTCCTTACATTTCAGTATATCTTTGAGAGCAAGTGTCCCTAAGCCCTAGCTTGAAGAGCAAGATGGGTGATATACCTTGTTAAAGATGGAATTTAAGTTGGAGAAGTCTTTATCAATGCAGTTACACACCATTAGTTTCAAATGGAAAAATGTCCTGGTATATCTGGTACTTGTATTTCAGCTGCTTCAATCGCAAAAAAAAACAGCATAAGCAATATGAAAAGCAAAAGAAGTTGTATGCAAACTGCTCTGAAATATCAGTTAACTCTCTTCTTGCTCCCTTGTATTATCACTTATTATGACCTTCTTGTTAGCAACCACAACGATGTGGAGATCCTTTGCAGAACTCAACTAAATAAATCCTGATAGTTTATTAAAATGATCTCAGGTCTACTTACAAGGTGTTAGCAAATGGATTCTCCTTTCACCATGACACTTCTCTGTTCCATTTCAAATTGAACTTAGAATACTATGTATTGCCTCCCGACATAGAAAGACTATAACTGATATTCCTGCCAGGCCATTGAGGAACAAGATAACCTTTTCACAACTATAAGGAAGTTAGTAAGCCCTGAATTCATAAGTATATGGCGAATGAAGACAAACGGTATTTCTGACTGATTTTTTAATACCAATACCAATACCAAGAAGTACCAAGGGAAAGAGTAAAAAGAACATAGATCTCATCCAAAATATTAGTCATATACAAGTATGTTGAAATAATGTTAATCCTATCAAAGAGCACTTAATCCAAAGTACCCTTGGATGTTAGTGTCCACACAAGCAATCCAAGAAGACTAAATTATATCAAATGTTCTTGGTCATCATCTACCCAAATAAGACAATTTATAATTCAATAGGAATGTATTAACCAATTAAATGAAATCCTTAAGAGGTAGCACATTTACTATGTAAGGCTTTTTTTCCAGTGTAGAATAAAAGTTACCTTTTAGTACAAAGGCCTCCAGAGTTTTTCCATTTTCATCGCAAGATGATCTGAGATTCTAATTTATATTCTGTAGGAGATGTAGAAGAGTTAACTTCCACTAATAAGTAAAGTGTACTTTATTTAATGTGTTCATATTGACCAGTTATCTAATAGTGATTCCACTGAATGCTCAGTACATTGACCAGAATGTCCATAGTTATAGTAATTTATTCAAATCATTTTCTTTAAATTATAGGAATTAAAAAGCAATCTTTGGAGATTGAACCCACACCAGTGTAGTAAGTGAAGCACACTTCTTTTGTTTTTATTATACAATAAATGACTTATTTCTGTTTAAGAACCACTGGTGACATACACATATATATGAGGCATCTTATTAATTTACTTGGGGAAGGCTTTTCAAGGCAGTAGTCAAATTATCTGTAAATACTCTTGTCACTCTCTTTTCTAATTTTTTTTTGCCCTTTAAGGCTGTCATATACACATAGATAGTATTGTATAACCAACAAAAATTCAGTACACTGATTGTTCAGTGTATAGAAATATGACAGCATGAATACTGGCTTGAAACGAGATAGTTAGTAGAACAGATTGGTAGTCATACTGCCCATGAATGTAGAAACAGCAGTCAGGAACATCATCGATTACTTCTATAATTCTACCATTACTGTCAGTAGAATAGTAGACTATTCAAAATGAATGCCAAATGGATTGTATTGTCTGCTGCAATTATGCAGTTTAGCATCCATGGTAGTAAATAAGCACTGCTATTTTTGTTTGGCAGAAAAAGATTGAAATTTTCAAACTCTGATTTAGGGAACAATGATATGAAACAACAACAAGGGTGTCTACCCCAATCATTCCTATGATACAAAGCCAGAAAACCTTATCATGTATCTACCCACAATAACTGTATATATAGTCAGCATAATAAGTGTACGGAGTCACTCTGCTACAAGGTGCCGTACATTTACAGAAGATGGAGTGTTAAAAAATGTTGATATCCCTACTTTCAATGATGTCTAAACCAGAATACAGAATTAAGTAATAAATATGTATTATTATAAGTTATTGGTTTACAATATTTAACTTAATTAATTTAACTTTTATAGCATGAATTAAAAGCAATAAGAGTAAAATAAAAGAAAAATAGTGAAATAAATTGATATTGTAGTTATTTTTATTACATAGTACAGGAAGGACCAAATGATTCTGTGAGATCTGGGAGCTAGCATCCCTGCTAAGTTATACTGTATGTCTTTTGGGAGGAGCTTAACTTATTGGTTTTAATGCATAGGCTAACTATTTATTTATTTATATCCATAGATTAATACAACAGATAAATTATAGGAAAGGTCACCTTATGGAAAATGAATTCAACAATACATGTATTTGAATTACCATTGTATATAATTACCTACACTTCATAGCTGAAAAATAAGTCTTTGAAAATTAGAGCCATTACACAGTAATGTTTAATTTTTCTCAATACATTGAACCACTCCAAACACAGGCCCTCATGGCTCACGAATCACTGATTAAACGAAGACCATTAATATTTTCTGATTATATTTTACTTTTGTAAAAAGACTAAATCCATTACAACAAGAGTTTTGCATTAGCTGTGGTTATTAAATCAAATTGCTCATTTAGTCTAGTTGCGGCTCAGACAGGGGAATGAGGCAAATTCAAAAGTAAGCTGAGAAAAGTGGAGGGGATGGTAACATCATTGTTCTATTCCAAATGAGGAAAGCTGGGTTGCTGTGTGAAAAGCATGTGCTGTGATAGATAAGACTCTGAAAATATAGATACATGTGATGATCCTCCCTCAGTATCATCACTGGAATTCCATTAAAAAGTCTTCCAATCCATACTTATTTTGTGTGACTACAGAAAAGCTTTTACTTAAATAATGTCAACTAAATGTTTGCTAATGCTGTGATCCATCTACTCTGTCATCAGTCAGATTTAGCAAGACTTTAGACTGCCCATTATTTACTCATGTGCTTGTGCTACAAAGAAAAAAAACATAAGTCTGCTATTGAGAAATTTAAGCACTTACCCTATACCTTTAAATTAAATGGGCTGCAGGTGCAGGTATAATAAAATGAAAAATTATTCAGGCTTGTATTATTTAGTC
>CM044435.1:90735047-90761992 GCA_024363595.1 Xenopus borealis | reverse complement strand
TAATACTGCAAAATTTGACTTTTACATTGTGAATAAGGGTACTGCTATACTTGGAAGAGATCTCTTTGCTGCTTTAAACGTACAATTAGTTCATGGTCTCATTAATACAGTACCAGTGCATGCCATCAAGCCAGTGTCTAAAATTTCAAGCAACACTTAGGGGCAAATTCACTAAAGCCCGAAGTGACTAACGCTGGCGTAAATTCGCCAGTGTTAGTGCAAATCCATCGCTGGCGTAAATTCCATTTGCACTCTGGCATTCCAAGTTGCACTCTGGCGAAGGGGGCGAAAATTCGCAAATTCACTAAGTCACTAAGTAATTTTTCTGAACGTTAGCCCCTTCACCAGAGTTCATTTCGCCAGGTTAGTAGGTCAGTAATATTGTGCATACACAGTACGTTCTTTACAGCTTAAAAGTATTAGAGTTAGTTACTGTAAATGTGTAATGGCTGCATGAACCTGCTAATAAAGCACTGTTATACTATGCTCAAATATATCAATTTTCTTTCCAGACTGAATTATAATTTAGCATATAAAAATTCTGATGCTAGCACATATAAAATTATTACCAACTAAAACTATATCTTCTCTACAAAAGCCAACATATACCACTTCTCCTTTATTACCTGGGAGAAAGAGCATCCTCATTCTTTCAAGTTAAACAATCCCTTTATTGAAACTTTAAAGGAAGATGTCCAGCAATTCACTTAATGTTTAGTCTGACACATGTCAGAGCTTGAGCCCTTAATCATACAAAACAATTGCTAGCATTGTTCGTTCCTGTTAAGTGTGCTTTGTCTTTTCATTCCTTTCAGCTTCTCAGCCATCATTCTAAATCACTGCTCTATTGATTGATCGAATGGAGAGCTGACTTTGCTTTGTTAGTAAAGGCTAAATATAGTTTACACAATCATCTTACTCAACTTTCTTTTGTGTTCCTTTTTTGTTTTCTTCTTTTTTTAAATAGTATTGCACAACTGTTATCCACTGATAATCTACAAAAGAAAGCTATAATAGGCAAGGTGCATTGTAGGAGAAATGACTACAGCCAAACAAAATTGTAATATAGTACATTAGAGCTGTCTACCAACTGACCTGAACTCAACCTCAACATTTAGGGGGGAAATTCACTAAGCAGCGAAAATTCGCTAGCGTTGGCTTCGCTAACGTTTGCCGCACTTCGCCAGGCGAATTTTCGCCAGCACTACACAAATTCACTAAAGTGTTAGTTAGTTATGCTAAGGTCCGCGAACGTAAGCGAAGTAGTGCTACCGTTCGTTCGCCAGGCAAATCTCATTTACGCTAGCGATGCCTAATTTGCATATGGCGCGAACTTGAGAATATAATAGAAGTATATGTTACAGCCACTACATTACACTACAAAAGCCCAGGAAAACTTTTATAAATAAAATAAAGTTGTCCTATTGCCCTAAACATGTGCCCCATGTATAGTTTAGTTGCCATATGTTAGGAAATGTAGGGGGGAGGAGGCTAACCCCCCCAAAAAAATCCTATCTTTTTCAGACCATCACCCTAGAATGGTAAAACATTTTTTTTTTTCAAACTCCTATCTATTGTATTGAACTTCGCCAGGTCTGACCAGGTGAAGTAAAGTCTAGCGTAAGTGGTAACGTTCAGGAAAATGTTGATCTTAGTGAATTTGCATAATTACGATGATTCATCAGTGCTCAACTTCGCCTGGCGTAAGGGTGCGAAGTTGCGCTAGTCTATCTACTTCGCAAGCGAAAATTCGGTGTTAGTAAATTTGCTAGGTTACGAATTGACACATTAGCGAATTAGCGCTAGCTTTAGACGCTTCGCGCTTTAGTGAATTTCCCCCATAGAGAGATCTTATACAGAATCATGTAGGCAGAAGGAGTATGGGAAAAGCTCATTGATACACCACAACATGTTTCTCTTACATGTTCAGGCATTATGCCCCTGGAAAAGGGCTGGAGTTTTGGTAAAAATTATATAGCAGAATTTGATGTTGCCTTTGGGATGTTTATGAAAATGGATTATACTTCTATTACTGTGGAGAAGTTTGAGATGAAACGCAGTATTTTTCCGAGAATCACAACCTTGCATGCAATGAATTAACATGAATGGAAATATAGTGCCACTTGGCAATTGCCAAACACACAACATTAATAAATGTTTAGTGCCTGGTTTTCTTGGTGCTGGTCAGAAGCACCTACTGATGCATTTTGCTAGTGTAATTTCAGGGTTCCAGAGTTCAGAGCAAGTTGATGGCTTAGTATTGTGTATGGTTTCAAGTACCTGCTTATCAATGGTGGGGTACAATTTGGATATTTTGACAGGGTCCCTAGACTGGGCATTGCTGGCTGAAATGCCATAGGAGTAAAAAGGAGATATGTCAACAAGGTAGACTGCTCAAACTGCTATACTGTATGTGTGCAAGGCTACAAATCCAACTCAAGAATTATTTGACTTGTCCTTCCAGTGGTCTTCTGTGTGATAAAGAAAGTGAAGAGCACAGTAGAAGGGAGGTTTGTGCCTTAGGGCTATGTCACACAGGGAGATTTGTCATCTGCAGTGAAATCTTCATTACCGTAGGCAACAAATCTACCAAAAATACTTGCCATTGAATTACATTACCATTGCCACAAGTAAAACTTAGCAGTCATGGATTAATCACTGCAGAATGCCAAGGAAGGTAATTTCCCACATTTAAGCTGGATCCTCTCCACAGTGACCATAGCTGTTGGATTGAAGTTATAGTACACTGAGATAGTACCTTTTGAAAATAAGAGGGAATTAAACCCTCTGGAAACCCTCTGGAAAGGACTATAAGGCAGCAAATATAGTAGATTTAAACTGTGCCTACAGTATGAATGGGGATAATAGTTGCAGTGTCTATGACATACTGTATGATAAGCTGAGCCAAAACAGCTTAAGTGCCATATGTTGGACAATCCTACATTACATTAACAGGGTGACAACAAGTTCCACTAAAGGTGGCCTTGCTTGATATATTATTATATGTATGTTTTAATTTATTTAAAAAAAAACTCACATTTAGCCATTAAAATCTACAAATCCATATTTGCTTGGATTGAACATAACAATATGTAAAAGTATGTCATTTATCATATTCTAGATTGCTTTGTACACTTGTACAACACACCCTTTCTATTTTTATTGACTTATTTGGCTAAGGCATTTATTTTTACTGTACTGAAAAGACTTCTAGAATTTACCAAAACTGATTGATCACCTGATATTAATTTATGATAATTTATGAAGCAGGCTTGTAAACAACAGTAAATAAATTCAAGGCACACATTTAAGGAAGATGCTACTTTTGTTCTAAACTTAAAGTTAATAATAATTGATACTTAAGACCTAATCATGAAACCTTAGAATCCAGTTTTTGTGGCTTCAGTTAATTTTTTTTTAACATTTTTGGTGAGCTTCAGGGACTCATGTTTCCTTCATTTTAGCTGGACCTTAGAAAAAGCAATACAAGTTTAAATAATTTGTCATGAACCTAGAACTTTGGCTGAGGGAAGAACTACAAGAGGAGTTGGTAAGTGAAATTTATGTCCTCCTGCTGACCCCAATTAAATTAGATTTATTTGATTCAGAACTTTGACCTTCCTTATCAACTGCTCTACCTGTAAGCCAGTTGAAAGGAATCGCACTAGATATCATTTATAATTAATCTTTTTCCAGAAGCCAAAATACATTGGTGCATGTTTAATGATTAATACAGTTTAATATTAATGTTACTGCATACACCCTTTAAGTGCCAGCAGAATTTCGTATTTCTTTTTCACTCACACAGTGCCAGATGTATTTTGAACATTTTGTGCTCTCACATTATAGGGGATTTTTAGTTTACCTAGGAAAACTTAACATTGTTTTTTCAGGAGAACCTACACTTTCTAAATGAGTTTTGTGTATTTGTGGAAGAAGATTTAAGGGGAATGTAATTAAAAGTTGCAAGTAGTGATGGGCGAATTTATTCGCCAGGGGCAAATTCGCGGCAAAATCCCGCCATTGAAAATTCGGCTGGTGAAAATTCGCTTAAAAAAAAGAGTCGCGCGTAGTTTTTGATGCGACGCAACGAAAAGGATGCGTCAAAGTTGACGCGACGCGCGTCAAAACGTGCCGCGACTCGTTTCGCTAATTTTTTCGCCAATTTGCGAATTTCGCTGGAAATATGCTAATTTTTTGGCAAAGCAAAACTGGGTTGATTCGCCCATCACTAGTTGCAAGCATCATATAAAATGGAGCCTTTGCAAATAATTAGCACTGCTCACAATGTAAATCAGTCAATGGTGAAATACATTACATTAACACCTGCTCTGGAGTTTCAATAAATATTTTGTCGCTAAAAAGACTTTGCACTAGTAAAATTTTATTACATACATTGTAAATGTTCGCAAAAGCCATTGGTTCTCAAACAAAAAGGATGCAAACATTTTACATTCCCACATTAGAGCTCTTAATTCCAAAAACATGATAAAATGCTATATTTCATGTACATGGGGATTTATACCAGGAAAATATTTTATTTTATGTACAAAATTTCAACTTACAAGGAAAGCCTCAAATGTCTCGAATGTGCCAATACCAGATACTGCATGAATAGCTTTATGGAGATTTCTGACTTCTATAGATCAAAAACTTCCAGATTTTCAAAGCACTATCCATAAATGGGTAAATTCCAAAGCCAAAAAATCAGTAGGGAAAACCATATATTTGAATGAAAAGTACACATTCTGCCGAATCCAAAAATGGGTAACCATGTCGTTCAACTTCAAATTGCCATATATCAAATCTTTTCTGAACTTAGCGTTTTCAATAAAAATGTATGAATATTCTGGAGAAAAAACTGTTAAAACATACATTTTTCAAGTGTGAATCTCCCAGATACAGTAGCATAAAAAATATCCTAGATACGGTATGAATGCCAGGGGTCCTTTGTACTTAGCGTTGTACAGTGTTAGCGTTGATGCCCATTGTGTGTAGCATTACCAAAGTATCTGGCATTTAGAGACACCAAAATACATTTAGCACATACATATTGTCCCTGAGGTCACTACAGCTACTGCATGATAAACTCATTTACTGCATTTTGTGTGGGATTAAACCATATATTTTTGGAAAGAACACATTCAACAAAATAGGTAACCATGCCTCTCTAGTCACAATGCTTTCCCAAATTTGTCAGTTTGATGAAATACCTAAAAATTGCCTCAGCCAATTTCTAGCATCTAGTTTCCCACAAACATCCTAAATATGAATGCCAGGGGTCAGTTGAACAGTAGTGATGCCCATTGTGCATAGGATTAGCCCAAACAAATTGTCCTGGACACATTTACTGCATTTTTGTGGGGTGTAAAAAAAACATAAAAATATACTTTTACTCCCAAAAAATATGCCAAAGTGGTGGTTTGTGCGTCTATATCAACAAACTCTGGTGCATGAACTCTGCTGAAGTGACTCTCCACTGCTCACTACAAATGGAGTTTTTAATTGTTAAATGCCGGCCTTTCTATCTGCCGAGGGAATTTGCCACCCTAGTGTTTAGACAAAGACTACATGAACGTGTGCAGTGCCTACAAAGCCTTCTTGCATACCCACATTGGTTCCTCCGACAACCGGACAGTGATGTTATTACCTGCATACACATTTCTGCTCAAACGCACAAAACCAGACAGAAAAACCATTACAGTCTAACTGAGTGGAGCTGTGGAAGCACAGGACTGTTTCAATTTCACAGATTGGAACATGTTCAGGGAGGCTGCTACCCACAATGACTTCATCAGCTTGACCTGCTACATCAACAAATGCATAGAGGCCGTTATTGTCTCCAAAACTGTCACCACGAGAGCCAACAGCAAAGGTTTGTGCATGGCTAAAAGAGTGAGATGCCGCTTTCCAGTCAGGAGACTGGAGCTGCTTTTGAAACAGCCAGGGCCAAGGTCTCTCAAACCATCCAACAAGCAAAGCAGGACTACACAATAAAGTTTTGAAAATCATTTCGACAGCACAAAAGACTCACACAACTTATGACAAGGCATTCAGGCTGTCACACAGTACAAGCATCTGCAGAGCAGCAGAGGAACTGAACAAGCTCTACGTGCGGTTCAACACTCTGAACAAAGAGCCTGTGAGGGAAGACATGCCTCCTCTCACTGACCAAGTCATCTGTCTACCCACAGCCAACGTGAGGTGAACTTTAACCAAGGTCAATCCACAAAAGGCTGCCAGACCATACAACATTCCTGTCATGTTCTCAGAGACTTTGCTGATAAGCTGGCAGACGTCTTCACTGACATTTTCAACACATTGCTAGCCAGATGGTTATCTCCGAATGCTTCAGCAGCTGGCGGCCTGGTGCAGTGAGAACAACCTGTCACTGAATGTGGATAAAATGAAAGAGATGATGGTCGACTTCAGGAGAGCTCGCCAGTGGCATAACTACTCCCAGATGGGCCCCGGTACATGATGGTCACCTGGGTCCCCCTGTCGGGCCCTTACCTCTATAAATCCCATGCTGGAGTGTTGATAGCATGTGTGCTGTAAAATCTCCCCCTAGATAACCACCTGCCATAACCATTATCGTGGCTCCTATGGGCCCCAAGGGGGTGGGGGCCCTGGTGCAATAGCACCCTCTGCACCCCTGGTAGTTACGCCACTGGAGCTCGTCCTGCTCACTCACCACCCAACATTAATGGCTCCACGGTAGAGACAGTAAAGAACACCAAATTCCTGGATTCCTGGAGGTCCACATCTCTGATGACCTCACCTGGACCACCAACACCGCCTCCATCACCAAAAAGGCTCAGGAGCATCTTCACTTCCTGAGGTGACTGAAACAGGCCAGCTTTCCTCCTCCCACACTCACAGTGTTCTACAGGGGCACCATAGAGAGTGTCCTGATGAGCTGCATCTCCATCTGGTACAGTAGTGCCAGCACTGTACCAGACTCCACACACCCCTCACACGGACTGTTCATGCTGCTCTGATCTGGCAGATGCTTTTGCAGCATTAAAGCCCGAACAACCAGGCTGCGTGAAAGCTTTTTTCCACAAGCTATCAGACTCCACAACCATAGGCGGAGGGTGATCTTTTTTGTTTGGGTAGGCTAAGTCTAATGCCCCTACCCCAGACAAACTCAAATAGACACATTGAGGATTTAAATTTTCTTTCTTTGAAATGTTCTTAAAAATTTTTATGCAAACAGTTTTGGGAAGGCTTAGCCTCTCCAAGCCTTAATGAAAATCTGCCTTTGTCCTCAACTCACTGCCTGCCATCCCACTACATTCCAGACACACCTGAACTGTGAACTGTGCTTTATACACCTGGAATACCTCAGAGACACTCTTATCTCACTTTCACTTAAATTGTTTTTCTGCTGACAAAGTACTTTTGACACTTTTTCCATTGTTGCTACTTTTTCACAAACCCTACTCCTTAAATACTTCATATACTGTTAATTTATTTGCACAATTCTAAAGGTTTACACATGTATATATCAAATTTCTGCCAATATATTGCACATTTCAAATGTTTACATATTTACTGTGTATTCTATGTGCCTTTTGTGAAATGTACTAGCTGGAGCCACGTCATTTTGTCTCACTGTGTATTCGCATACTGCTGAGATGACAATAAAGTTTACTTTTACCTTGATTTATATTCTGTGTGTACTGTATATTTTTTGTCAGTTCTTAAGCTCAGTAAGTGACAGCAGCACAGAGCATAGTCACTATAATGGAGTGCTCACCTCACAGATATGCACTGTTGTAGTGTCAGGTGCTGAACTGGAAGACCCGCTCCTGACACCGGGTCATAGAAGTACACAAACAGGAAACCAGCAGCACACTGTATTCAATTTGCCAAAGTGCACAAAAATTATTTATTTAGCCCATAAACAATACAAAGTGGCACCGTTTCGGGCCCTCCAGGCCCTTTATCAAGCAGCACAGAGCATGTGAATCAGTGAATCAGCAGAAAAGAAGATGGGGAGCTACTGAGGCATTTTCACACACAGATCTTTACTGCTAAATTCCTGTGGTTGCCTTGGGCTGGTACAGAAGCACAAAACATAATGTACAACATTTCTAGCTACTTCTTTAGTTTAACCTTCCTTTTCCTTTAAAGGGATATTTCCAAAGCAACACAGTGTGCAAAGTGCACTTTTCTAGTTGAGTTGCCTTTTTCTTAAATTGGAAAACATTTGAGTTTTGAGTTTGTTTGAGGCATAAATAACCTCACAAACCTCTAAAACTTTTGATACAAAACCCCATAAGAGCCTAAATTCAAATTTTTTAAAAAGCATTTTTTTCCTTTTTCTAATGACTTGCCCCCTCCCTCAACCTACAGATATGTCCAAACATTAAGGGGCAGATTTACTAAATTCACATTAAGGATTGGAAATTCAATCGAATTTTCAAAAAGATTCGAATTTCAATTAACATTTTTTGGGTACTTTGACCATCGAATTTAAAAAATTTGATCGTTTCGAATGATTTGAATAAAAAATAATAAAAACAATTTGATAGGCCAGTTCGCCAGATTGAACCTTCCAAATTGCTTTAAAACCCTATGGGAATATTTTAATTCCCTTTAAATTTGATGGTCAAATTTGAGGGTTTTTTAACCCTCAAATTCAAACCTTAGTAAATCTGCCCCTAGGTATGAGGGTGACATTGGAAAGTCTGCCTCAGGCAGCCAGGGTGCTGAAACTATCTGATTTGCTTCAACTTTCCATTAACCTTAAGATTTAATTTTAGAAGCATTAATTTGATTTGATTTTTTAGGGGTAACTGGTTTAATTAGTGAACTAGAACATAGTTTATGTACTGAACATTCCATACTTATATACCTTTCATCAGGGCCGGATTTATATAGTGGGCGCCTCTAGGATCACTGTTGTGTGTTGCCCCTGTCCTCTCCCCTTTTTTCATGCAAATTTTCATTATTGGGACCAGAGCAATGGGGATTGTGCATGGGAAAATTAAAAAATAATTGTATCTCCTCTCCATACTCGAGTTGGGTTTATATGATCTTCATATGATATTTTCATAGACTACAATGATAGAAATTATGGAAGTACCCCTTATCTGAAAAAACCCAGGTCTAGAGTATTTTGGATAAAAAGTATTCAGTTTAATTGAACATGTCTCTTCTAACAACCTTGTCTTTAGCCGAATGTTCCTACACATTTAATTGCTGAACATTTCATTCCATTTAATTTACCTGAACATTACAATTACTAAATATTTCACTGCGTATTCTGCTAACCTAACCTTAAAGTTCCCAAAAAGTAAATTTATCTTGCATTCCACTCTACTAGACATTTCATAGAACTGGACATTAGCTTTTACTAATTACATTTAAAGCTACATTTTATTTAATTTTACTAAATGTTTAGTTTACCCCAACATTAACATTCTGAAGAATATTCCATTAAACTGTTCATGTTCACATGAAGTAAATTTAATGTTTTGATTATCAGCATGTTTAGTGAAATTAAATTCTAAGCTAAATATACAATTTAATAATTTGGCTAAATGGAAAATTTAATTAACTTCACACATTGTTCAACAAAATTGCACAGTAAAGTAAATGGAATGTTCAGCTAAATGAAATGTTCTACTAAATTGAATGTCTACATTGCATTGATCATTCCATTTTACTATTTTTATTGTGAACATGCCATTTTCAAATTTTTATTTTACCTCTGTTCATCAGTAAATCTGTTGATCTCTATTTATAAATATGACTACCAGGTATTTACTATTATAATTAGTATTTCTATTATGAAGAAGAACAGAAGAGAAGAAAAAAAGGAAAGAAGAAGATGTAAAACAAAAACATAGTACGTGGTATTGTACAATACGAGGATGTATACATGAAATATACAAATTGAATACAAAACTGATCAATACAGGAGGTAAAATGGGCCTTGCTCAATAGAGGTTAAAATCAAATAAGTATGATACACAAAGAACTGTCATAGCGAAACAGCAAAAAATTTGTTTTTTGAACGCTGGCGCACATTGCCGGCGTACAAAAGGAGACGGCAGCCAAATCTCAGGATTTTGCCACCAATTTGCCCATCACTACAGCTGTGTCAACTCAACAAGTGGCAGAATATCAACCAAAAGAATCACAGGGTGTTTATAAACTTTTCATTGTCACAGCACACAAAGACAAGCTTGTAAGAAACTGCTTCCAGAATGTTACATTGTAGTTCTGAACTGAAGGACATGGTAAAGTACTTACCATGGACATGGTACAATACTAAAAACTTAAGGGAGTCATTCAATGTCTTAAATATATTGGTAATGGGCTGAGTGCAGATGACCTCTTGTATTTGTCTATATGTATTTTGTGGTCACAGCTTTATTGCACCCCCACCTAATGGTTTTAAAAATTTGTGGTGAGCACAACTTTTACTTGTTTGCTATATGATGAAAACCATACACTACACTGATGTGCCTTATACAATGCAAAAAAATAAATAAAATCATTCTGCTGGGCAATTGCATAATAATAAATGGGGATTATTTACTTATAACACTGGGAAATGTGCACCGGGGCAGTGACCCATGTCAACCAATCAGATGATTGCTTTCAGCAAGCTGTAAGAAAAAGGCCCAAATTTGAAAATCCACCATCTCAGACCTGTCAATGTCCTGTATAAGTCAATAGGAGAAGCACCTATCCTCATTTGAAGTTTTCACGATCTGTGCGGAGTTTTGCTCAAAAAGTTTTTAGCAAAAAGCCCAAAAAGGTTTTAAACAATGCAATTAAATCAAGTTTATTTTTTTTTTAAATAAATGAGTTAAAATCAGGCATGGGAGTTTGATCAAGCTTTATTCATTAATATTATGAGATAAATTTGGCTTTTAGTAAATAACTCTTTTACAGTTCAAAAGATATTTTGCTTTGCCTTTGGAAATAGTCCAATGCTATTGATGAAAATATGAATTCATGCTTGAATTTTGCAATAAGATGCGTTTTAGAGGTCATATTTATGTGATCAGGGCACAATTCAGAGCACTTCATTAATAAACAAAGTGGTTAACCAAAGTGGTTAACCTTAATAAGTGCCTATATAAACAATATACGTATAAATCAGTGTAGGTGTTTTCCCTTTTCAGGATTCTTAAACGCTGGTTTATATGAAGCACTATACCTGTATTTGCAGAATAATGGAGGATTGCAGAGAGCACAAGAGAAGTACTGGAACAAGCTTTGTGTAATGTAGGTAGTTCCACAAAAGGGTAGGGGACTGTGGTTGAGACAGGACTGGGATCAGGTAAAGGTTGGGGGATATCTCAAGCTACCAGGTAACAATAAGCAGAGAAAAACTCATTGGGAATAGGATTTGTAACTTCTGAGTTTATCTGAAGATGAGGAAGCTTCTGTGCTTTAAAAACTTCGTGGTTCAATAAGTAAGGTTAAGGATAATGTGAATAGTTGAAGGAGGTAGCAAGACATGTTATAAGAAGGATGAGAGTGTAAATCAGAAAATGAGGAATATAAATATACTGTATAAGGATTAAATATTCATAGGGGATTGTAATAAAAGTTGGTAACAAAAAAACCATTTGCAAAACAAAAAGTTATGCTTCTGCACAAACAAAATTTGCTTTGCCCAAATTTAATATAGCTTTTGCAAACCCGGAAACTATCTAGCGATCACTTCCGACAGTGGAAGGCCGTTCGCAAATTTTAGAGTTTGCACCAATGCGCAGTCAATGTAATAAAACTTTGAAACTTTAAAAAGTTGCTATGTTTGCTTCAAAAGATTATGACACCTACAAGCACTTCTTCATAGTGCACAATTACAATTCGCAATGCGAAATTAATATTCGCAATGCATTAACTGTTTAAGGAACAATATTACATTGCGAGATGTGGATCTCATTGATGCTCATTGTTTTGCTATTTGTGACGTTAATTACAGTACATTCCCCTTTAGTGTTATTTCTACATCTTGTTCAATGTTTATTATATATAACCATGTGCCTTGTCTCTGCATTGAATACAAGCCATTTCTTAGCACTGGTGAAATTTTAGCAGTAGTGCCTTGACCTCGCACCATTGTCTTCCCCTAGCAAGCTTTGAAAATATAGACCGCTGATTTGGAAAACCAGAGCCTGATTAACCTATTAATCAGTTAATCAATGACAAAAGCAAGCAAGGGCATGGCATAGATTATAGAACACCAGAACTGAAATGTAGGGTTGTCCGTATATCTCTTGTTCCCTGAAGAGTAGACACAAATGTCAGCAGCTAATGGCTATCACAAATAAAAATAAATCGAAACTGGAGCTAACAAAAAGTCTTTGGTTTGGACAGGAAAGTCTATACATCCTTAGTGAATCAGTGCACAAGCAGTATAAGACATCAACTAACAAATTAGACATCAGTTGCTGGGTTTTATGAGCAAAACCTATGGTCTTAAGCCCAGCAACAAACACAAGATTTCTGCTCTAGAAATCATTTGCAGTTCCTGTTCTTCTGTTTGACTAAAATCATGGTATCAGGAAGAACATAAGACAGCCTGTTATGTACATTGAAATCACCCTCCAAATTTCTTCTGCCCTATAATGGCTTTCATCCTGTGTCATTTTAACGATGCACGCTTTCACATTTTACTATTCCATTAATACACAGCCACTAAAATCACTTGTCAATGGGTGTTACTATAGAAACAAGCAAATAATATAGCTCGTGTTTTAGACACTAGCCATGCTATTACTCTGGAACGGAGATCTAAGCAGGAATTGATGATAAATGATCTTAGCTGGCTTTATAGATACATATTTTATATAAGTGAGGCAGCTTAGTATCTCATTTTCATTATTATTTTCCTAGTTTACAAGTAGTTGATTAGATCATTTAAATAAAAAAATGTAACATGTGTAACTATAATTTAAAATGTATGTTAGATATACCTCTGCATAATGTGTTTATAGTAATTAATAGGCTTTACTGCAGAATTTTGTGCATTTTGTAAGTGCCAAAGCAGGTATATTTGTTTTTCTTATGAAATGCTTTAGGGTTTTCTTTGTGCACTTGCTTGTGTTGTCAAACTATGTACTGAGCTGAAATTTTGCCATTAAATTATTGCAAACTGCTTTTTTTTTATTTGGTTTAAACTTCCTCAGGCAACAAACCTGCAATGGAACTTATGCAAAATGTATCATGTCCCAAAGTTTGTAAACATCGACTTTAAAGCATCATTCTGAGCATGTTTAATACCTGCTTACAACTCTACGTATTCTTGAATAACAGCACCACCTACAGGCAAATCAATCCCAGAAGACCCTTTGGAACAGCTGATGCTTTTTTTTGTAAATTCTCAATAGCGAGCTGTTTGACTTCTGAATTTATTTTGTAAGTATTCAGGCTACGTATATCATGAAAATATACTTGTTTGTTTAGTATTAATAATGGAATAGATACAGGCTCATTAAATATGGATAGCTGCAAGTGTTGGAATGCTAAGAGCCATAAATGGTTTCCTACCATAGACTAAGCACTTGCAAGGGATAAGGGTAATTTAAAAAGAAAGAAGCTTTCCAACTCCAGGCCAACTTCAATGGTCTTATTCCCTGCTCTTTCCCTGCACCATCCCATCTCAGACGTGGATCTATGGGAGTGCTAAACAAATGTACTGCAGCAGGGTTGTCTGGTGTCATTGCTCTGCATCAGGGCCCTCTTTTTCAAGACATACACTTCTGCTAAAATCCGGAACATATCAATTTCACTTGAAGTACAGAGCACAGAATGTACCTTATGCCTGCAAGCATTCGTGTGTATCATGAATAACCTGTAAGTAGGGGACCTCTATTCTGTCCATTCTTTTAACCATATTGTTAGTCAGGTTTTACAAAACTTGTGTTTCTTCATCTTTAGTTAACACATGCTTGTGTAAATAAAATGGAATCATAGATGCATTAACAAAAAAATCTAGAAAATTTAATAAATCTTAAAAATGTAATTCAAGATATTACATTACATATATAAATCAGTAATTGTTGTCTTGTTATGAAAAAAAGCAGCTTGAAATAAAATAGTAAGAAAGCCAAACCCCAGGAGGCTACAGCATGAAGAATCTCAAGAGATACTGTAAATGAATTCAGATGGTTGGCTCGTTTTTTCCGCGAATTTCGCCTGAAATTCTCCCATCACTAGTGATGATATATAGAACAATCTTTTAAACTACATACTGTATAAATGAATTTTTGCAATGTCTTAGATGGTTATTATATACTGTATCTTCATATATATCCATATGTATGAGATGACATTTATGGACCTATTTACTAAAACTCAAATTCATATTTCTTATACTTAAAACAAAGTAGACCAAGCTCCCTGCAATGAATTGAACTCAGTTAGCAATACTTTTTCTGGAAAAAAAAACCACTGAGACATAGTTGAGTTTGTACATGTAACGTACAAATGGTTGTTCTGAAAACTCATTTTCTCAAATTGTCGCTGCAAAAACATGACTTTATCCGACAAAAACAACCCTGACTTTATGTGATTATCCAGTGTAGATCATGATGTCGAGTAACAACTTCAGGGACATCTGCCACTGACTTGTATATGACCATGACAGGTTTGAAATCGAGTATTTTTGCATTCAGATTTTAAGCAGCTTTGAGGTATAATAAATCTCTAAAAAAAAGTTTTTAGTTTTCTGTGAAAAATGGAAACCTAAAACTTGTCCAGAAAACAAAGTTAAAAACTTTAAAGTTTACTATCATATATTACAATTTGGTATGTACACACCTCTGTCAAGGTAAATTACTGTATAAAGTATCAAACTTGACTGACAAACAATACAAGCAAATAAACAAATTCCCCAGATAACAATATTTTTTTAGTACATTCTCCCAATTCATTCAGTGCAGTGACTGCTAAAAATCTAGTCGTTGGGATTTTTAAAAAACATTTTACATATGTTTCTTAAATTGGTTATTTTAATCATGTGGGGAACTATTGCCTACTGCTTGAAGAGACTGATGAATATTCAGTATTAAATCAATTCCTCCTGTAACAACACAGGACATGCTGACATACCAACCTCATAAACCCAAAAGCGACAAAGAAGAGCACATACACTATTTTTAACAACAGGAGCAAAAAAGGGCCATCAGGGTGCTAAATCTCAATCTAAATGACTACTGACAGCAACTATGGCCATTTTATTAACGGTCAACATTGCACTTTAATTTTTTATTTTACAAATACGTAACAAAAATTTTATTTTTTATATATTTTGATATGTTTCTTATATGGTTTTTTTCCAGTTGAAAGCATTGATCTGTTTAAGAATAAGCAAGTATTATGGGTTCTTGTACTGACTGGATCCCAAGCCTCCCAAAAACTTTACTAATATTCTCATAGAGTACAACTAATGAAGCTCCCATTAGCTTCCTGGAGTTCAGCTTATTCTGGATGTCACCTTAATAAAAAGAATAATAGGATTTATCTGTACACAATATCATTCTGTTCTGTCCACTGGCTGGATACAACTCAAATAATAATGAGCTTTTCCAGCCTTATATTTTATGAATATTTCCATTTTTGACAAGAAACCAAATGAATAACGTGGTCACAAGAATATTTTAGCATGCTGTAATATTGATGAAAAATGAAATATTAATAGTCTAAAATACGTGTGTCGTTTGTTAGCTAAATATATGTTTGTTTACTTTCTCTGAGTTTAATAATTGCAGGTCTTGACCTTGTTACTTCTCAGATAATGGAAAGGCAGAGTGTTTCACAGGGTTCATACTAATAAAGTTTAAGATAATGACACAAATTGCTAATGGTGGTGAGAGCTATGCAGAGATTTCGATTCTGCTCATGCACACTGTGATCTGATTTTAATTAAACTATAATGAATTAAAGCAGACTGATTGGATCTCATATCAAGTACTCAATCTGATACAGTCTATAAGATCATATACTGTGCAAAATGGATGGCAGCCCACAGCCCACACTGTGTACTACTGTCAACTTCAATGTCCATTACAGACTCCATTCTAAATATAAATATATGCTTTTAATCTGAAGGTATTAAATAGACTTATTATTATATTATTATTATTACTACTAACTGGGTAATGGGCACCTCCTGCCTACTCCTATATCCTTCGCAACATGACATTTCTTTGGGAACTAAGTCTTTCAAGCTCAGCCGCATTCATGTCCATCCTGGGCCACATGAAGTCCTCGGGCCACAGGTTGGACACCCCTGGCTTAAAAAGACACAGAGACCTATGCTCCTGTGAGAGGTGTTCATCTTCGGCTGACACTCAGCATTCTTTTCTGAGATATTTCTGACTTTAGTTCCTGACTCTCGGCTTGTTGCTGACCATTATTCGTGTTACCCCTTCGGCTTTTGACTCCTTAGCTTCTTGTTGTTCTGTTTCTGACCCCGGGCCTGTCCTACGACCACGGTTCTTGTATAGCTACAACTCTCTGCCTACAGTTAAAGAGGATGTAACCCAGTGTGTTCAGCTCTAATTAGGCAGCCTCAGCCAGCCCTACTTCAGTTGTTCAAGAAACGTATGCAGTCGCTGATCATCCCTATCTATCAGTGCAGTCAGAGCCTGTCTGAACAGAGAATACACAGGAAGCAACAAGCATGCTTGCCTCTGATCAGCGCCTGCTGCACACATGGGTCAGAGCATTTTAGGAGGGATGGGGTTACAGCAGAAAAGAAGCTAGGAGCTGACTGATCCTGATTGGGGCTGCCATGCATGTATATTGGAAAGTTTTTTTTTTAGGGATACTACTACAATCCCTTAACTTAAAGGACATATAACCCCCAACAACAATTTAATCAGAGAACAGTGTCTGTGCAATCTTAAGATAGCTGCCATTCTGGTTAATCACTTAGAATTTCTTCTCTTCCTCTAACCCCTTCTTCAGGAATTAACTTTGACTGTTGGCTAATAAACATGCTCAGTTCTTCTCAGCTCACATTACTTAACACACCTTCCAGTCTAACAGCCAATGAAGAGATAGCATTGCCGGTTCCCATAGAAACTCTAGCTGTCTGATCCTATTTTTTTCTCCTAACCACCTCTCTTGAGCTCAGCCGAAACATTACAGTGCTCAATCCCAGCAGAACGTTTTATCAAAGTATGTTGTGCCTGCGTAAACCTGCATTCTGCACTGCATGAACTTTATAGCATACATGTCCTGTTTGCAGGCGTCAATGTAACTGATGTGTCAGAGGGAAAATGGCAGCAGGGTGAAAACTGCTATTTGTTTTTAGGGATGGCGCAAACTGTTCACCGGCGAACTTGTTCGCGCGAACATCGGGTGTTCGCGCTCGCCGGAAGTTCGCGAACGTCGCGCGACGTTCGCCAATTTGGGTTCGCCTTAGTTGGCGCTTTTATTTTGCCATTTCTCCCCCAGACCAGCAGATACATGGCAGCCAATCAGTAAGCTCTCCCTCCTGGACCACCCCCACACCCCCTGGACCACTCCCCTTCCCTATAAAAACCGAAGCCCTGCAGCGTTTTTTCACTCTGCCTGTGTGTGCTGAAGAGCTAGTGTAGGGAGAGAGCTGCCTGTTAGTGATTTCAGGGACAGTGGATAGTAAGTTTGCTCGCTAGTAATCTACTGTACTTCAAACAACTGCCATCTAGCTGTGTGAGCTTGTTCACATTCTGTCTAAATATCCATAATATTACCCTCTCCAGAAAAAGCACCTGAGTGACTTTTTTCAAGCAGCCATAATATATTTTACGTAATCCGTATCCACCGCTGTAGTAGTGTATACGTTGACCTTGTAGGCATTATTTGCCCTGTAGCCATTTTTTGCCCAGTGTGTTCTTCAAACAACTGCCATCTAGCTGTGTGAGCTTGTTCACATTCTGTCTAAATATCAATAATATTACAGTGTCCACAACCACCTGAGTGACTTTTTTCCCTTTACAGCACAAAACGCAGCGTTGTGTTAACAATGGATTTTTCAGATACATTTTTGCCCTTGATCCCCCTCTGGCATGCCACTGTCCAGGTCGTTGCACCCTTT
The DNA here is from genome assembly GCA_024363595.1 of Xenopus borealis. Classification (NCBI taxonomy): domain Eukaryota; kingdom Metazoa; phylum Chordata; class Amphibia; order Anura; family Pipidae; genus Xenopus; species Xenopus borealis. Next base: position 90,743,931 of record CM044435.1, on the reverse strand, counting down.
AAACAACTTTAAAATCATTTTTCTGGCCAGAAATATCTTTTTTAGCTGTTAAAGTTCGCCTTCCCATTGAAGTCTATGGGGTTCGCGAACCGTTCGCGAACCTGTTTGCGAACTTTTTTTCGGCGGTTCGCGTCATCCCTATTTGTTTTAGGAAAATGTGATGATGCTGGCAAATGGAGGGTGTATATGCTATGCAAATGATGTGGCTTGGGTGCGGAAGATATGCACAACTTATATACATGGTAGGAAAATGAAGGCTTTACATGTTTTATAATGGGATGACTTTACATCCCCTTTATGTGTCGTGTTTCCTAGACCCTCATAGACTGTGTTACTATTCTCATGTGTTCTCTGGCACTCCTACTATTCCTTAGCTGGTATTGTCCTGTTATCATCTCCAGGGCACAGGTCCCAGTGGAAAGCGTAGAGGAGGCAAGCGTCTGGGAGGCTATCACATCCGGACTTACCATGGTACCTGACAAGCTATGACTGTCCCCATTGAGGCTTTCACCTCCTGATTTGTTTAGTACCTGTGTGACCTTGCCTAACTGGATCTATATTGTTTCCCCTTGCGTTGTATCAGATCTATATAGCTATATGATTCTCTATTATGAAATGACTTGCCTGACGCCCTGTGTTTTCAGTCCACTCTATATTGCTGCTAATAACAATGAGGTAGCTGACAAGTTGAAACAGACTGGAACATAGGCAGTGCTTTTGTCTGCAATCACATAGGCAGTGCCTTTGTCAACCTTTATTGGCGCTGAATCATGACATATTTCAGGAATATTTCCCATTTTCAAGTGATCAAAAAGGGGATATATTCCCAAATAGTGATGGAAAAATTTCCTCCGTTTTCGCCGGCGCCAAAACGGTCGCGGGCATCAAAATTGACACCAGCGTCCATTTTCGCACGCTGGCATCCGTTTTTAAAATTCACCCATCAGTATTCCTGAACCATGCAGTGATTCAGCACCAATAACGGGCGAGTGCAAACAAAAAATCTTACTACATGTTGGATGGTGTGTATATGAAAGGATAAAGGAATCATTTCACTCTGAAAACAAGTTTGTCTTCAACAAGTAGCAGACATTTAACTGGAGGACAAGGAGCTCTTTTTACTTTCAGAAAATAAAGAGATTTAACTGGACAGTACAACTCCATGTTTTCATCTAGGAGTAATTGCTAGGCATAAATTGTGTGTAGTCCTCCATTAAATCTTCTTAAGTTCCATAGAATCCACCTTATTTGGCCTAAGTTTATAGATGAAGGGGAAACTGACTCTTTGGCATACTCAGGCCTTTCCTTCCTAATTTTTCCCTTTACATCAGTCAAAGAGGCATGGGTCAACATTTTACTCCTGTTTGACACCTGGGGACAACCTCTTACTGGACCCATATACATTGGGGTTCCCTGTCCCAGTAATAATAGCAGCCATCTTCTTCAAGAGCACACTGAAGGAAAACACACCAAAATTTCTTTCTGCAGCTGAGGACAGTCAACCGACATCAGCTTTGAGTCACAGCTTATACATCTTCTTACAAGAAAACATAGTAGAGCTTGTCCTTGGAATACAAAATGATTTAATGCATATTGTGACATTTACATTCACAATAAGCTTATTGTTAAAAGATAAATCAGAGTAATTGTAACTGATGTGTGATTGACAAAAATAACCAAATTAAGAGTCAGAAAATGAGACACATACAATTTGTAATGTTGGAAGAAATTTTTTTTCTACTGAATATTGTTGGCGGGGAAAACAAATAAAACAGATAAAATAATGTTGCCCTCAAATTTGCAGTAGAAGACATAATCAGCCATGGATGCTTAGAATATTGAACAAGACTGTAAGGATACAAACCTGAGCTACAATCACCTGGTGGAATAGGCTCTGAGTGTATTTTCGTCTGTCTGCAGAACTATTAATCTCCCAGGTTATAAAATCAACTCACCATTGCTAGGAATACCATTGGCCATAACAGCATACAGATACAGGTTGAAAAAGATTGGTAACGCCTTTGTTAAATGTTTGGATTCATCCAAACCTTTACAGAAAAATTGTTCCTATTCACCATCAAGAAATGGCTATAATGCCCATTTTCTTAGCATTTGTTTCTGCACATGTAAGCTGTGGAAACTTCCTAAGGGTTTATAAGCCTCTATAAATTTACACTTTAAAGATAAAACAATTCATGCTGTAGTAGCTTAAAACAAATCATTATACATTTTCAGACTATAACCTGCACTTATTCCACAGAATGTAATTATTTTTTCTGCTCAGTGTATAACGATGCTACAAAAAAAAACAATTAAACAATTGCAAAAACAATGAAACCTTGTCAGCAAGCTGAAATGTCCCACCAGATACAATTTGAACAAGTTTATTTCAGTCTCAACAGTCTAGTCTGTAGTATCACATTTTATGGACATCATTTTCACATGCATTTATAGAGAATTGTAATAAATCATAGAACCTAGCAAGCTCACGTGGTACCCGTAAGGTTACTCCATCTTATTATGTAGATCAGGGCTCTTCAGCTGGAGACCCGTGGGCCAAATGTGGCCATGCAAAGGATTTTTATTTTTATTTATTTTTATTGCCCCCAGCCACAACAATTTGCAGAATCTCTTCTCTGTGATAGCCACTGAATTAAAAATACACAGATCCCCTGTCCTACCTTTACATCATATAGTATAGGAAAATAGACTAGTAGTAGACTAGTATCACCAGAATTTTTATCCTCTAATGAAAGCAACCACCAGTTGTTCAGGGCATTGTGAACAACACCTCTTTCCATTAGAAGGAACACCGAGGCGCTGAGTGTGTATACTACTGCCAGATGCTCTAACTCCTATGTTTATTGCCTGAAGAAGCGGGTCTGAGCCCGTGAAACGCATTGTACTGATTGGAGTTCGTTAATAAATTTTGACTGCTTAATTACAGTCGTTTTGTGTCTGCTTGGAGGAGGTAAGTCCACCACTGCCTCCTCTGATTACCAAGTTTTGGCTTTTAAACTCGTTTATATCCTTTTATCCTTTTGGCGCCTCTGTTCTTTCTATCTTTCCATTAGAACATTACATAATTCAAAGTACTGTGTGAACCATTTCCCTCAGACAGTGTGAAAAGTCTACATAGGCTTTTGATGACCGACCCATTAGTTTTCAAGGATAGATGTGATATCTTCCATGTGGAAGCATTAACACAGGCATAATACTGTGATATAAAATAGACATAACTATGCACATTTTTGAACAAAATTCTAGCAGTACATGCATTCAACACATCAACATCCAAAATACTGTACAAAAAGTGTCCAATGGGGTTCCCTTATGGCTGGAGTATTATATTAACAGAATTCACATTTTATCCCAGAGACTCGAACCCCATGAATTACATGCCAATGTATTTTTGATGCCACGAGCATCACTCAGCAAGAAAGTAAGTATAAAATAAAAATTCTATGTTTCAACAAAATAAAATAACTAGCAGTACATGCATTCAACACATGAAAATACAATATACTGTACAAAAAGGGTCTAATGAAGTTCCCTTATGGCTGGAGCATTATTAAAAGAGACGCTCTAGGCCAGCCATTAACATTTTGTTTTTCTTTTAGTAACAAGCAAAAGTCACTTATGGAAATACTGGCCTATAACTAGAGATTGGCATGAAACAGAGAATGACTACACCACAATACAAACAAAGGTGATGAGGTTGGAGGGCAAGTGCCAAGATGTCAACGAAATTAAACTACATAGCAGGATATCTTGCCCAATGTTACTGGGTTTGTTTTACATACAGATGAAGCAGCGGCTTTATCTGTATATTCAGGATTGGCATATTACCATCTTTTGTAAGAGAAGGCACTATGTTGGCTTTTAATTAACTATGTAGCAAGTGAAAAACTGAGATAATTTGTTGCCAGTTCTGGTTCACCATATCAGTTCTTCATGACACCCGCTAAATGAAAATGTTATAATTTGCTATTTGTGCAACCTTTTGCATTGCATTGAAACATCTCCGTTATATCAGTTATAAAATGTCATATTATCTCTCTGTTGTCACACCACATAGCTGTATTTTAGTGTTTTCCCATGCAGCGTCCTCTTGTACATTAGACCAAGGCTTGTGTTTCTCTCCGTGTCTTTGTCATTTATGACTGTGACGCTTTTAGAATACAAGAGCTGATTGTAATCTTTAAATAAGCACAGCGACATTTCCATTTTGTACCAATCTGAAGGAGATTTTAATAGCAGTGATTTGTTCAGTCCTTTACTCACAGTATACTGGTTAGTCAAATTTCACTGTTTACTAAGCAAAGCAATGAATGGAAAATCTATCATTTATAGATGTAAAAGGAGAATCACATTAGCATCAATAGAATTCACACTTTAGCAAATGTAATGTGTAAAAGTGACATATCCCCAGAGACTTGCACCCCATGAATTACATGTCAAAGCATTTTTGATGCCATGAGCATCACTCAAGCAAGAAAGTTTATAATGCGCACTCAAACTGACACAATCAATTTGACAACTTGTGTTCAAATTACCAATTCAGAATGCAAATTAGGAAGTGTAAAGTTCGCATTAGTGAACTTAAGTTGGTTCATTTGGTTTAAAAAAAAAAAAGTGTATTAAGTTCAACCCCTCCATATGACACATAACAACATAAAGAGAGATGAGTGGTTGAAAAAGGTTGGTAATGCCTTTGTCAAAATGTTTGGATTCATCCAAACCTTTATAGAAAAGTAGTTCGTAGACACCGTCAAGAAATATGGCTATAATATTTTTCATTTTCAAATATTTATTTCTGTGCTTGTAAGCTTTGGAAACTTCCTAAGGTCTTAAAAGCTCCTATAAATAAATACATTATAATGATTAATGGTGTAGATGAGAGCAGTTTAAAACAAATCATTATACTGTACATTTTCAGACTACAATCTGCACTTATTCCATACAGTTGCTTAGGGTGTAATGATACAGGTATGGGATCTGTTATCTGGAAACCCATTATCCAGAAAGAGCCAAATTACAGAAATGCAGGTTCCATTTTATCCAAATAATCCACATTTTGAAAAATGATTTGCTTTTTCCCTGTAATAATAAAACAGTACTTTGTACTTGATCCAAACTAAGATTTAATGACTCATTTTTGGAACCATAATTAGGCTTTTTTGGGATAATTTAATGTTTACATGATTTTCTAGTACATTTAAGTTATGAAAATCCAAAGATCCCTTATGCAGAAAACCCCAGGTTTGGATAACAGGTCCCATAACTGGTCTACAAAGAAAACCAATTAACCAATTGCAAAAACAATGAAACCTTGTCAGCAAATTAATACAGTATGTCCCATTAGATCCAGATCACAATTGTTGTCCTTAAAATAAATGCTTATTGTCGGCAAATTGGTTTATTTAATGTATTATTAACATTATTATTAACATGTATTTATATAGCACCAACATATTGTGAATGTGTATTGCGATTAGTCAGAAGACCTTTTTATGAATTCTTGAGCTTAAGCAATCTTTAAGGACACATCACATGAGGTAATTAATTCACTCTGGGTATGGCCCAAAACCCTTATCCATCTTTGGGTTTTCCGTATTTTCTTTTTTTTTTTTTACGTTTGTCAGCTTTGAGCTGCTGAACCTTTCTGCTCAGAGTAAAAAAATGAAGATTGAAAAAGTTGTTGGACCTGAAACCCAGTGTGAGTTCATTAAGGCTATGGGCACACAGGCTGATGGCTCAGGCTTTTGTTAACCTGCATATTTTTGTAGGATGAGAGAAGCAGATCTGCTTAGCTCCCCCGCTCCATTTATTTGAATTTGATTAGCCTGTGTGTGGTCACACACAGGGTCGGACTGGGGAGCCAGGGGCCCACTGGGACTGCTGTCCAGGGCCCCCCACCCCCCTACTGGTGCCCACTGCCTGGCACACTTGTGTGAAGGTGCTTTTTTGGGGCGCATGCACAAATGGCACCATGCACGAACAGCGCCATGCACATGCTGATGGAGCTGCGCAGCACCAAAACAAGTTTTCAGGGGAGGGGGTCTGGCCCGGCAGGGTCCATGAGGGTCGGGTTCACCAGGTTTTTTCACTGTGTCCCAGTCCAGCCCTGGTCACACACAGTGGAGCTGAGGCTGAGGTCAGCCCAAATATGCAAAAGGAGGCATTTTGGGCTGACCTCAACTTCAGTAACCGTTGTGTGTGAGCGCAAACAGGCTGATCAATTCAAATCAATGGAGATGGGATCTGCTTCTCTCAGCCTGCAAAAATAAGCAGGCTGACAGCAACCTGAGTCTTTTAACTCACTAGGGTTTCATTAAAGATTGCTCAAGTGTTAAAGATTTCTCAAAAGTTCAAGCAATTTTAATAGGCCCCTTAAAGTATGCAGATCCAAATTACGGAAAGATCCCTCCACTTCCACTATCTGTCCGAGAGTAATCATGTTTCCAGAGAAAACAATTCCAAATTGACAGTATACCCTCATAGTTAAATTTTTCCTTTTAGCTACAAGTCTCTGCAGTCTCTCCAGCTCATTTTATTATTCTTTTAAAATCTCTAAAAAGACTCTAAACAGCCCCCAAAATGACACACCTCGCTCCCTACATAGTCTGATGCACATGCCTGATTAATTTCCATTGGCAAAAAGAAGACATCTTTTTGATCCTTATCAGACTAGAATGAAAGCTTGGTATACTAAAGAGGGCAGAGCTTCACAGTAGATAAAGAAGTTACTGATCTCAGCTTCTAGAAAAGACATCAGATTTAATGAAGGGAAAGATGTAGGTAATTTTGTTTTTTGTTTTTTATTATCAACAACTTGTGATAACAGCAAATCAATCACATAATGGGCTGAACCCTATCTATAAAGCCTTAGTTATGGGCCTTCCCACCTCCAGTACTTGTTGCTGCTATTTTTAGAAACATACTAGATTCTTCTTAGAGTCTTTTGCATTTTTAAGTAATGAATATAGACCATTATTGCTAGGTTTATACAATTACATAGTCTACTGTCTACATGTATACCATTTTTCCAGTCTGAAGTTCACAGCCAGTATCTGTAAATGATAGGTATGAGAAAGCATGAAGCATGAATGGTAAAATAACGATTTTGCCACTTACAATCATATCTTAATTACGGAGTTCGGCTAAGGAGAATGGAACAGGTGTATGCACAAGTTTGTACATTTTATTTGGTATGCCACAGTAATTTGCATGGGAAATGGAGTGGCATTTAGTGATTATGACAGCATTTTCTCAATACCTGTTTCTAAACTGGAACACTTATACCAGACAAGATGACTGCAATTAGATCTTGAAATTCAGGATATTATTATCTGATTACTTATGGCATTTCCATCAGATTGCCATTATTGCTATCAAATGTCATTTTCTTCTGTATAACAGAGTTAAAATAAACCTTCTAGATTCAGATTGTATCAATATGCATATCTTCCAGTTAGTATGGGAATGTTAGGCAGCTTTGAAAAAAGACTTGCTTCATGTGCAATCAGTTATGAAAAAAAAGAGATCTAAACCTTTCCAGAAATGCACAGTATTTAAAAAGGATTATACCACTTAAATATGTCACATAAATCAGCCAATATTTAAAACACTTTTTAAATATTGGCTACTGAATAATCCAATATTGAGAAATTATACTGAGGTCAACACACACATACAGTACATAGTTACATCAGACAAGGGATAGACAGAGCTGTGCCTTTTACTCTGACACTGCTTCTTGTTAGAACTCACATTGATCGTGAGAGCTAACAGTGTAAGTGTGCAAGTATCATATAGACACACGGAGGACATTGAATGTTATTATTAAGAATTGTAATTTAACCAAGGCAGGAAATAATCAGGATAGATAAGTGCTCTGGTTATTTTTAAGGAAAGAGTGACTTCTGGCAACCTTGGCAGATGAAAGCAGCAGTATTTATAATTTGATGCTGTTGTTGGACAATGATCAGGGTAGTGAGTTATTGCCCATGCATCTAAGCCACACAGTTCTGTCTTTGGCATGTTTGGCCAAACATTGTAGTGCTCCAGAATCTACCTATCAGCACCCAAACACACACACTTACATTCACATGCACTTTTAGGCAGATTTATGATGCTTCAAGCACAAGGTTCACAGTAATAGTTTCAGGAAACGCTAGTGAAATGTAGTGCATGTGCCTTTGTCTCTGTGTGGTGCTGCCTGTGTTCATCATCACCGTATACAGCAGGAGTGATAGGTGGGACATGAGCATTTTATGACATGCTCTAAACGAGCCTTTTACTTAATGCTTGTTTACAGTAGGCATCAAGTAGAGGATTCCCTCGCACTGTGCATGGCATATTGTGCTGGATTTTTAATCCAGTTCAAAGTGCATAAAACAGATGGAAAAAGTGCTTTGTATAAAGCATTAGACATATTTTTGTGTGCCTGATCTCTCCTGGACTTGCACCTACCTCATCGTTTATAATTACAGTGGCACATCAAATGGAATTATCAGATTGTGTTTGTATGTATATTTTTATTTGTATAGTGCTCCTTGAGGACAAAGCACTGTACACCAGAAGCTTATCTGGAAACACAATATACAGAAAGCCCTGCATTGCATAAAAGTCAACCAAAAACAATAAAAGGAGAACAAGAAGATTGCCATCTGCCTTAGTTCAAAGCTAAATGAACATATATAGCGCTGGATTATACCACCTCCCCAAATAAGAGCTAGAGAAATACACAAGATTTAACAAATGACTTCAGACTATTGTAACAAAATAAACAAAGGTGGTATAGTCATGCAGTTAAACACTCAATTTACTTAAAGATTATAACAGTACAAAATGAGGAACCAAGGTTTCCTTGTTAATAGCC